>OY759219.1:22577657-23106707 GCA_963662175.1 Aradus depressus | reverse complement strand
CAAATACTAAATTGAAATTCAACTAGGTAGTTTACAATCCAAACGGTAGGTAGGTATCCTTCTTCAGCCCCTACGGGGTTTTCCTGTCCCTTCTGTACAGTTATTATTTGAAATATGTAAAAACATAAAAAACAACATTTCGTCCCAAATTGGGATCTTAAAAATAAAAAATTTGAAATAGTATGTGTTGATTAAATGCATATATGAAGTGAATTAGAGATAACAATTGTTAATATATGAATAAAAATAAAATAGAAAGTTTTATAAAATAAAATATACAGTTTTTGATTTAATCTCAAATACTCACCCCCCCCCCCCCCCCCCCCCCTTTTATCGCCAATAATATAATCCTCCAGTCTCTGTGTATACCTACTTACTCTCTCAAGAAACTGTAAATTTTATTTTATAAAACTTTTTATTTTATTTTTATTCATATATTAACAATTGTTATCTTTAATTCACTTCATATATGCATTTAATCAACACATACTATTTCAAATTTTTTATTTTTAAGGTCCCAATTGTTATTTTTTATGTTTTTACATATTTCAAATATTAACTGTACAGAAAGGATAGGAAAACCCCGTAGGGGCTGAAAAAGGATACCTACCTACCGTTTGTATTGTAAACTACCTAGTTGAACTTCAATTTAGTATTTGTTAAGTCGTGACTGAAGATGGTAGCAATACCGAAAGTACTCCCATATTATATATTATTTGTGAAATAGACAATATTTTTAAGAAACATACGTTTTATTTATTTTTAATTATTTTTTGTACAAACGATCGATCGGTTATGGAGGGAGAGCGAACACTTAATTGAGGAAGTAGATTGCCGGTGATTCACCGGTTACTTTTTTTCATTGTCTACAGTTTCAAAACGCCGTTTATTCATTTATCGATAAAAACTACTTTAAACATAGGTCTCATCCCACGTTTGTCTAACGTAGGACGAAGGGCCTACCATTGATGTCTCTCATAAACATTTCATAATGTCTTTCCACCCGTTCTCAGTTTTGATACCTTGGTTCTTGTAAAAGACCTTTCGTAACGGGAAGGTTTCAAGTGCCGCGTGGGTCGTCTGTCTTCTTCACTGATGCAACTGTAAACCCAGAAAGTTGTCTGTGAATCAGACGGCAGTTATTGGGTTTTTTCGTGGTAAGCCTCCTCTCCCCTCTCTTCCTTTGTCCGATTTGCATGAAATTTGATACATGCCGTCTTTATGAAGTAATGGACACTCATACAAAATTTCGTGTTGATACATTCATTTTATCGTGTTCAAAGTTACTCATAGGTGGGCACCGGTAGCTCAGAGGTAGTATGCTAGCCTATTGAGCACAAGATCGGTTCGAAACCCGACCAAGGTTCTTAGGTTTTTAATCAGGGAAGTGAGAAAACCTTGAGCACACCATCCTTCTTATGGAACAAAATTGCTCTCGTTAAAGGGTTAATGACCTTGGCTAACTAAACCTGGGGTAGGCAAAATATAATAATAATAATAATAAATTTATTTCCGTTAGACCAATACATGGTAATAGAATACGTCAAAAGAATTTATACATTAAGATAGCTTATAAATTAGATTTATAACTACTTGAGTCTAATACACCTATGATTAGTAGTAACAACAAAACTATTTAAAAAAAGTAAAATTAAATTAATAAAAACTGAACAAATAAATACTTAAAAATATATGAGTACATAAACGAAATTAATACATGATACGTTTATAATAAGTAGACACATTTTTCAATTTAATAAAAATTAAGAACTATTTTTCAAAAAAAACTCTTCGGAAGTGTTTTTATGCCAACGATGTTTCGGAACGTTCTTACGTCCCATCATCAGGTCCCAATGTGCGAGATCTAGAAAAGAAAGAAAACAATGTAACTATAACAATATATGAAAAATAATATACATTTATAAATTAATCAATTATAAATGAATGTATAAAAAAGTCTAAATAAGTAAAAAATTATAAATGAATAAATAAAACAATAACGAGTTCATGTCCACCACAGTGACGAAAGAGCGCTCTAGTAATAGGCGATATGGCTTCGAAGAAAAGTGCGGACATGGGACAAAATAACTAACACGTACAGAGGGGAATTTTTTATTTTTATTTTTGCGTTCAGGGGGTCGGAAAATATAAAACTCCAGTAAAAACTCAACATCAAATTTTCTGACCGATTTCATAACTTTCCCAATACTTCATATAACCAAAAATTAATGGGACCATACAGTCAACTAACTTTTGAAGCGCATTTCCTTGAATCTTTGAGTCTTCTAAATTTTTCATAATTTGGTACATTTTTTCCAAAAAAAAAAAAAAACAGATCTGCCAAAGAAAAACATGCCGATGCCTAGATCGGGGCCTGGGCTCTCCGTGGTGGGATGTCTGGTATTGGACGATATTTAATGCTACGACCAGGACACGAAGATTTCCACACTCGCTCTTCTGGTAACAATCCAACTCCTCCAGGAAGTGGTCATTAATCATCTTTGTTGTCGATCTCATAGAACTCTTCTTTACGTAACTTTCAGAGCAATACCAACTCTTTTCGTGAGTTGAGAAATTTAGGACAATCCATGTTATGCATTAAATATATTCATCCAATAAATTTACCACCCTTCATAGTGACCCAGTTTGAACAATTCATAAAATTTTCAAGGAAAAAAAAAATCTTAATTTTTCATTATGCCTGTGAATTTGAATTCTATTCAGCATTTTTTTTTTAGCTTGATTTGACAATATTTCGGGACATTTCCACGTTCTTCTACGGATCACAATATATTTTACATTTAGTAGAAGCGTTATAGGCAAATCGATCAAAGCGTCTCTACTGTTAGCTGCTTAAAAGTCGTTTATCGGGTCAATAAGAAGGTAATGTTATTTAAAAAAAAAGGTAAGAGATAACTGATAGATACAATTTATACAAAATAAATGCCGAAAACCTGAAAATCCGTTTTGAAATACATTTTTTTTTTTTTTTTGTTAGACGTTTCCTTGATTAAAGCTAAAACGTTTAATCCTATCGAAAATATCATACAAACTTAATAAAATTTTATGTTATGAAATTAAAACTAAATTTCCTGACCATGATATGAGTCTTTGAACACGATAACTCCCGATAGAATGAATGAATCCACACAAAATTTTATATGTGTATGTATCCAGAACACCTCAAGGACAACTCCAATTGATTTTCAGCCAAATCGGCTAAAGGAAAAGGGAATTAGGGTGGAGACATCACAAAATCACTAATAAGTGACACCTATTAATTTTTCACCGAATCGGATGAAGGGAGATGGGACCAGAGTAGGGGCTAGTCTCAGAAACACTAATAACTCCCGATGTAATCTATGTATGGACATAAACTTTAGTATGAGGCATTAGAAGCCGCTATGTAAGGTAACTATCGATAGTAAGTCTAAACTGTTGTTCTGAATGGAGAGTGAAAACAATGAAATAGTTACACAACATTTAATACAGTGAAGAACTGTTTGTGTATAATGACCGAGGAAAGGTAAATGGAAGGGGTATTGAGCTATACCAGTGTTCCTTTAGGCAACACACTATACTGTTGAGGTGAGCCATGATTTATTTTATTTTGTTATTCTGTACAGTGATGCTTTAAGATTTTTCTATTTACTTTTCCATGTTAATATTTTATTTGTATTCATAGATATGTCATTGATGCCGACACAGTTGTGTTGAAACCCGTTTATGGTCGAAAATAAAACAGTGGGAGGGAGAAAGACAACGTCTTTTATTTGAGAAAGAATTTTATTTTTGTTTTTAGACAACGCCCACCCTTATGGAAATTTCTTCCTTTTGGGGTGTTTTAGAGGGCGGGGGTGTAGCCCATTTTATTTTGGCACCACAGGGGCGGGCAACATTACCGAGGTTATTTACCGTATTTAAACATCTATGCCTCGGGAGGGAATTTTTATCTATGTAATAAAATTCTTCCCCGAACGGGATTCGAACCCTCACCCGAGTCAATTCGATGCGACCAACGCAACAACAAATTTTTTTGTGGCAAAGCAAATTTTTTCTTTCAAAAAATGTTTATTCTGTATTTTATCGGTGATAGGGAATAGTTTAGTTTTTTCACAAATTAGGGTATTTTCAGAACTTATTACTTTCTTATATTTATAGTATAAGAAAGTATTGTAATCGTGCGAAAATCTGAGATCGAGGTTTCAAGGTCCCCTGAATATGTCTTGACCATTTTTGCGATGATGAGCTTTCTACCGCAAAAACTATTGTAGCTATGAACTTGAAATTTGGGATGAAGGGGTCCATGTTCTAACTTAGGTCTGATCAGATTTTGGCTGAAATTGAAAGGAAATTGAGACCATTTCCCCACAAGGTGATTCTCTCGATGAGAATAGAGTTTTACTACTCACGATTACCAAATATGAGAAATGTTTGTTAATTTAATTCTGTAAGAAGATAATGTCAAGAAGATATCTTTTAATATAGTTTTCTCCGTGTGGCGTCAGCACTTGGACGTTGTCTCGAGTCTGTTGGTTTAGACGTCTGCGGTTCATCTATTTTGTGGTAACAAGCGTAGTGAAGAAGGTCGTTCCTCTTGTTGGACTTATCCTTGAACTTTACATAACGTGGGACTTTATAAGAAACATATTCCACGTGGAGATGATACTTGCATCATCCAAGCACAATGGACCTGTTTCAGATCGATTCACACCACTCCTCGGTACTTCGAGAGGTACAAATTAGACAGACAGTCAACCTTTACTCTCCAGGGCGTGAACTTACAGTTTTTGTTGTTAGAACGCATGACTGGTGCATTCCCGTTAATATTTATGGCATTTCTTTGTCTTCCGGTAAAGCTCCCAGCCTTCCTGGAACTTATTTCTTATTGGGTTTTAACTTAAGATAATAATCAATGACTATTGTTTGAAGAAAACAAAACAGTGTTGTCCTTATAGGGTTTTGGACTCACTACACTTTTGTGATATAAAAATGTTACTCACATTAAAATTATTAATATATTATAAAATCAATTATTATTTGTATAAAAACAGCTGTTAGGAGTGAAGTAACTTAATTAGTGAATAAACAAAGATGGACTAGTCGCATTTTGTTTTAAAATGAAATGTGAACAACCAATGAATGGAGAACGAATGACAACGATCAGCTGTTTTAAAGAGTGTGAACCAGTCTAAGAAGACTAGAGATACAGGTGTAGTGAACCTTGTAGGAATGAAAATAACAGTAAAGTAGATGCGCAAAGGTAGGGACGAAGTCTTACTCAATACGTGGGAGAGGAAGGTATTGAGGAAGATATACGGCCCTACTCCAGAGGGAGATAGATGGAGGATACGGACCAATAGGGAGCTGAGGGACCTGTACAAGAGCCCGGACCTGGTGGTCTTAATGAAGCAGGGACGGCTGCGATGGCTGGGGCATCTACAGAGGATTGAACCAGAAAGATTGCAAGGAAGATACTGGAGGGACACCCAGGAGGACAAAGGGGAAGAGGTAGACCCCGCTTACGTTGTCTGGAGGACGACCTCGAAGAAGATGGAGACGGGAGGCCGAGGACAGAGAAGAATGGCGGAAGATCGTTTCGGAGGCCCAGGTTCTGCAAGGACCGTAGCGCCAGGGAAAGTAAAGTAAGATGCGCAAAGGTACTTTTAAGTATTTATATGTTTATATCCAAAACAAATAACATTGAATTAAAGAATGGCCACAATATTTAAAAAGAAAATAGTAAAGTAGATGTAGAAATTAGTTTGTAAGATTTTTATTGTAATTTGATTTTTTATTTCATATTGATATTTTGATTTTATTTATAATGTAGGTTTAAGTAAATGAACCCAATACTTGTTCTCTTATTCTATGTTATTCATTTTCCCTGTGAACCCAGTAAGATAAAATATACATTTTGGATTAAATTTAACATTAAAAAAAAAAAAAAAAAACAATATGGCATCTCTTTAGTAAATTTAGAAGAAATCCTAATGAAAAGTTTGTTAATTGAATTTTTTTTAAATACGTGAACTTTCTTCAAAATTTTACGTCTTGAACTTTTGATATTTTTTTAGGGCCCTTTTTGGAAATTACTGTAGAAATCAAAATTTAGTAGAAGACTAGCTCTAATTTCTATAGGAAATGTGGCAATTGTATTTAATTATTTATTCTAATATTATTGTTATTTTATTTAACATTACATTTTTTCAATTGTCACACTTTCATGTCGATATGTTATACTTTACAATTTAAACAATATTTAAATATTTTTTCATTTGTGAGACGCTGTGAAATTGCTTTAATATTCAGTAGGGAACAATTTTGTTTTCGATAGGACTAACTGTATTCGCGTGAATCTAGCAAAAGTCTAAAAGAATGGGTTTCTGACAGACATTTCTTGACGGTTTTCAGCATGTATCTCGCTAATCGGGAAACATGCGAAAAATCGTATTTTATATAAAAAGTGCCTTTTGGTTTTCTCTACAACATTTATTTTTTATAGATTTTTGAAACGGTTAGTCCTATCGATAAATTGATACCTACTTACCAAAAATGTTGCGACAAAAGATATAGCACCTCACACAATGTAAAATAAAGTTCTGTAAGAAATATTTAATTGTAACGCATAGCAACGAATTTCAGTTATTGTGATTTAGGCTAGGGCGAGGGCATATCGCCTACTACCAGAGCGCTCTTTCGTCACTGGTGGACATGAGCCTCACTACCGTGGGAGTCTTAAATTTTCCCTACCCCGGTTTATTCAACATTGGGACTTGGGACTATCGATTAACGTCCAATCGAAAGATCGGCATGAAGTTAGGTTTTTTAAGGTTATGATTTTTATCAAATAGGAAATATTTCAATGTTTAAATTGTGCCGAATAGCAACGAATTATATACTTTTAAATGATTGGTATTTTTTTTATGAATTATAATTTAAAAAATAAAATACATGTAATGTGGCCAATACAGGACTTTCTTATTGATATACGAGAGTGATTACTCTCTCCCCCTCCTCATAATCATTTTATACAGGCATTACTGGTATAAGAATGTCTTTCTCTTAATTACTCTGTACAATGAAAAAAAAAAAAGCCAACTCATTACTTTCATATACCCAGTAATGCCAATATGAAATGATCTTGAGAAGGGGGAGGTATAAAGAGAGATCTGTAAGCGTGGTTGGTATAAGAAAGTCCTGTAATGACCAAATCACATATATTTTTTATTTTGTTCTAGTCAATGTTTTCATTATGTATTTTAATTTTCATTGCCCATTTATTTTATTTTAATTATTCAGTTTTACCTTAATTTATTATTTTGCATATGAATTTAGAAACACTGTGCGCTGGTAGTTCAGTGGTATGCGTGCTTGACTCCTGAGCTCAAAAACGTGGGTTCGTAACCCGACCGAGGCCCTTAGTTTATTTTATCTGGGAGGTAAAATAAACTTAAGCACGCCGTCCTTCGGATGGGACGTTCAGCGATGGTCCCGAGCCTGTACGATGTCAGGTACTCGTTAAAGACCCCTGCCCTAGGTGAATAAATATTTAGGGTAGGCAAAATTTAGGACTCCCACAGTAGAGTCGGGCTCATGTACCCCAGAGTGACGAAAGAGCGCTCTGGTAGTAGGCGATATGACCTCGTAGTTAAAGCCCGGGCATGAGTCATAAAACCTAACCTAACCTAACCTATAAATATTTATTATTTTGTACATACTCTATATTATTATATTTTTGTTTTAGATTCTTATTATTTCCTGAATATACTGTATATTGTAGTAGTCATCAACTTTGCATATGGTTATTTTTACCCTATTGTAAATATGCAAATTTTGGGTACATCAGGGACAATATACGAAAAGATTAGCTTGAAGGGAAAGGGATTTTAAAATGAGGCTAGGAGGACACTTCCTCTATAAAGAGTGTTGTGTTACAAGTATTCAGATGAACGTTAACGAATTCGTACCTTCACTTTACGATAAGGATGAAACAGCAAACGACCTTTGTCTGATGTCATTGGGGTCCACAACCTGGTGTCTGGGAAAGTAACTACTAAAACAAGTTACTATGGAAACCAAACGATTTTATGTGACCTCAGAGGATGACATAAAAAATAGTATGTAATGTAATTAATTTGCGACCTACATATATATTTCTTTATACAGTAAAACCTCTATAAGTCGAACATTATGGGAGACGCCAAAAAATTCGAGTTATAGAGTTTTCGACTTATGGAGGATTTCGACAGGCGGATTTTGATTCGACTTGTAAAGGTTAAGATTCATTCTAACTAATTTTGAGATAGAGAGGTGAAATAAATAAAAATTCAAGTTACAGAGGTAATAAACATATTTATATTTATTATAAATCAACAATATTTCAAACATCCTTAAAATAAAAAATACTTTGGACTTGAAAATAAAATAAAACTGGTTTATTTAATATGTTGTCTAATTTCACTAACTATATATACATGGGAGTACTTTCGGTATTTCTACCATCCTCAGCCAAAAGCATAAGAGATAAGACTCTTATCTCTTATGCTTTTGGCTGAGGATGGTAGAAATACCGAAAGTACTCCCATGTATATATAGTTAGTGAAATTAGACAACATATTAAATAAACCAGTTTTATTTTATTTTCAAGTCCATTTGAATTATTTCACAATATCTCTGCAATTATGTCAGTTTTCATTAAAAAATACTTTGTTTTGCTTTAGATAATTGGTAATCCTATTTATTGTATACTCCTAAATTGTTTTCTAAGAAACAATGGTGTACATTGTCGGCAAATTCTTAAAGTTGGTAACTCATTTTTCTTCGAGCTATGGAGGTACTAAGTTTAAAATAATCGAGTTGTAGAGGTTGTAAAATAAAACATTGCTATGTTCGAGATACAGAGGTTCAATTTATTTTTTCGAGTTATAGAGGGAAAGTATGTACCAGAATGGCTTGTATGGACTCACTGATTATTTCGACTAATAGAGGGTTGAGATTTCGAGTAATGGAGGTTTTGGGGCTTGAAGGGAAAGGAACAAAACTTTTTTTCGAGTTTTGGAGGTTTTCCACTTATCGAGGTTCGACTTAAAGAGGTTCTACTGTAATAAGTAATACTATATAAAATGGAAGTTATATATATATTTAAGTTTGAAAAAATGAAAATTTAATGTCTGTGGCAGTGATGTTTGTTGGGTCGGCCATGTTGGAAGGAACGGGCAAGAGGGACGCTATCTACAAAAAAGATCTAGATGCCATTGGCTTGTAGTTGTTTGGCGTCCCTCTCCAGGAGTCCACGTTGTGTAAGTTTAGTTATGAGTGTTGATGATGTGTGTCCCTTATATGATTCCCAAATTATGTCCTGCAGACGGATGTACCATAGTTAAGAAGAGCAGGAGAGAAGAACTAGGAAGAGTTGTGAAACCCATCTATACAACGTTATACACGCGGTCAACACGAGGTTTAATTTATTGTATGTATTTTATTTTTAAGTTATTTTATGTAAATATATTATTTTTATTATGAGTTTTTAGATTTTAGTAGTTTGTTTCCCATGCTCAAACCTAGTCAATAGTGATTTAACAATTTAGTTTTTCAAACCTTTCTTAGTTGATCGAACTTTTGCCTTTTATATATTTATATTTTATAATTTATATATTGGCTAAAATGGCTACTCCGGAATTTGATAAAATTTCTTTCAGATCACATTTACGTTGATACGCTTCGATCGGCACTAAAGCGGAGTCGATATCATTTTTAATTCGAGAGATATCGTGCAGGAAAAATGCAAGTATGTAGTGAAACATAAAAATATGTTATAAATTTTGATTTATATTTTCGGACCTTTTTTCTGAAACGTCGTAGAATTGTTAATAAGAGTTTTGACGCCCGAACGATCAAGATCGACGATTGACTTTAAATTATTCATAAAGTATTGTAGTAATGTGCTTAATTACATAACACTAATGTTACGTTGATCAATTACTGTATTATCCTTCCATATGACATAAGACGAAAGTATTAACAGGAAAATAATGACAGAGAAAATTTCAAAATATCAATGGTTAACAGATAATAACATTCACTTTAGAAATAATAGACAACTAAAGATTGTTCAAATCATAAAATGTCAAAGTACTTCAGATATTTGAAGTTGGACTTCCATCTACGGTGTTTTAACAGGGAAATTGCAGAGGGTCGATTATAAAAGAATTTCCATTGCGTCATGGGAAGACACAGATCATTTGTCTTATATATTTCACGGTGCTTGTCAACAGAGCTCAAGATCGCGGGTTCAAAACCCGGCCGAGGTTCTTCAGATGGGAAGTTGAGTGAAGCCGTTCCCAGGTCTGTACAATGTCAATTACTTGTTAAAGACCCCTGCTCTAGGTGAATAAAAATTTAGAGTAGGCAAAATTTAGGACTCCCATAGTAGAGTGGGGCTCATGTGCACCAGAATGACGAAAGTGTGCTCTGGTATAAAATCTGGGCATGAGTGATAAAATCTAACCTATAAGAAAGTATTGTGTCAACAGTGTTTCAAGGTCTCCTGAATATGTTTTGACCATTTTTCCATGATGGCGAGGGTAGGCAAAAATTAGGACTCCCACAGTAGAGTCAGGCTCATATCGTCACATTAATTGTTGAGTCGCGGGATGAGTGTGATGGTGATTTCGGGAACTCGCCAAAACTATCGATTGTGGTGTTAATTGAACTACATGACTCAGTCACTTGTTATTTGGCGGTCTGTCTATTGTGTTCGCTTTCAACGCGGTTTTCTATTAAAACTGTGGAAAATACCTAATTGGAGAAGGACTTATTACTGAACAATTGACATTGCGTTTGTTACAACGCGGTTAGGCAAAGGTGTTATCTTGACAAATATATTCATTGTTCAAAGTGACGTATTATCATTTAACCATACCCAAGTACTAACATTAATACTACAACTAGATAACTCGAAAATCGCCATGTATGGGATAATTGTTCCATTAGTTGTATTTTGCAGGTATCTTTGTTGTGCTAGAAGTAGATAACTCTAAGAAAATAGGTTAAGAACTTATGTAAAAATGTCTAGTTCAATTTGGGTCATTCTACAACGGCTGAGTAAAAAAAAAAAAAAAAGATTTGCGTTTTTCTCGATACTAATAATTTCGAGATGTCTAGTTGTAGTATTAAGGTGACGATATGCCCTCGTCGTTGAAGGCCGGGCATGAGTTACAAGAACTATTTCATGGAAGGAAAAGACGGTTTTTTGGTTTATAGTAAAAACTGATGAATGCGTCCAGATTTAATGAATTAAGTGCAAGTTTGTGTTGTTTATCTAAGCAAAAAAGTTGTGGGAGAATGACAGGCATGTACCTCATATAAAGTTTTATATTCAAAATTTCTGGGTGTGAAATGAAATTGTGGATAGATTGTCACAATCCTGATGCAAGGGATAGTTTTTAAAACATCATGAATGATCTTCCGATCCACGAGATGGTTGTCCAACCTGAAATGAGTGAACTTAAAATTTTGTTAAAACACTTAATTTATGAAAAAGCCGTTGGTGATTCATCGGCAATGTACTTCCCCTTTCAAAACCAGCCGACCTTTTGCGCTAATATTCAACAGCTGACTTACATAAGGGCTCCTCAATGCTCATACTATGTTGTGTGTCGATAAATTCATTGCATCGGCAGTTATTAGGAATTTTGAATTGAGACTCCTCCCCTGAACTCCACCTTCACTTCGGCCAACATCGCTGAACGAGGAATGGAGGCGGACGAACAAAGGTGCGGTCACACGGAGCTTCTTCGCGAGTGTAGAGGACAGGTCGGCGTTGAAGAACGACAAACCGTTCCCAGCCCAGATGACCGTGCTTCTGAGTGGACACTTCAAGACGAGGCACTACCTCCACAGGTTCAGGATCCTCGACTTGCCTCTGCGGCACCCAGCAGCAGACATCATTTAATGTTCACCTGTGAACTACTGGAGGGAGGGTTTAAGATATTCCTTTGTGAGATTTGTGGTGACCAATGGTGAAAGTTTTTCATTCATTGTACATCTAAAAAATGTTTTAGTGAGGTTTTTATAAACAATTATTGGATTTTGAAGAACTATTAATTGATCTAAATTAATAAAATGCTAAATTAACGTATGTATATAATAATAATAACATTTATTTGGACCAGCAAAAAAAGGTGCTATACACAAATATATAAAATAAAGGATTTAAAATAGAAAGTCCTGGTACAGTCTTTGTTTGAGTCGCCTCCCAGGAGTAGGCGCTCCTAGACTGTAGTGTACAGCCCCAGAACAATGCACAAGGGCTTCGTGGTGGTTCTTCACAAGCTTCTCGATGTGAGCTGCAAAAAGAGGAACACCCAATTCTTCGTGGATTTTGTGATTCCTGACAAACCAGGGTGCGTTTATTCCTATTCGGAGTACCTTATTCTGAAATGTTTGTAGTCGTTTCATGTTAGTGTTGCTGGTACCGATCCAGACTGGACAGGCGTATGTTAGAAGTGGAAGTAGGAGTGTCTTGTATAGCAGAATAGTACATGCGTGTTTCTGTTTATGAGAGGGTAGAGGGTGTTGAGTTGTGAATATGCTAGCTGCAGTTTTCTGTTAATGTGTAGTTTCCATGTGAGTCGTGTATCTAAAAGTACTCCAAGATAGCGCACACCCTGGTCCTTAGGATTCCAGAGAATGGGGAGGTCATCAATTTGCAGCTCACGCTGTTCTTCTATGTTGAATCTGCGGAGAGCGAAGATTTTTGCTTCTGTCTTCCCTACGGAATTAACGTATGTAATTCAGTTATGTAAAAGCATTTATGTATATATAAGTATATAAGGAGTACGCAGTTAAATATATTCCCTTCCAGTAGGAATACTATTGGATGGAAATACAATTGGATTTTCTTCTTATTTATAATAAAACTCACTCACGGAAGATTCGAATTCGCAACTTTTATGGTGATTGACCATGGCCCTAAGCTCTAGCCCTCAGACCATCGCGGCCCCAAGCTTTCTTATTAAAATCTTTGCTATGTCAATGATTCTCAGAGAGCCATAAAGCATTTTTTTCAAACTAGTTGAGCTACTGACTGTAAATGTGCATATTAATTAAATGCAGAGAATGTTATCATTTTTTTTTTCTCTTGAAGATTGCATCTTTCTTATTTGCCTTTTTAGACAAATGTAGCAAAAAATGAGAATGGTGGATCGTGACATCAGGAAATAACGGTTTGACAAATCTTGCAGGTTCTTTCAAAGTGACTCATCCAAAACATTGAGACATTGTCAATGTTGAAACAAGTCCATTGTTAAGCAACAATTTTGACTCATTTTATAAATATTGTGAACTTGAAATTTAGTTTGAGAAACATTAACAGTTACTTTATGACGAAGTCGTCAGTGAATCATCAGCAGTGTACTTGCCCAGAAACCTTTCGTTACACCTCCAAAGCCAGTGGACAGCTTGGCGAGTTATCCAGCTTACAATTAGTATTAGATATTATGCAGAACAATAACACCGAGTGTATGAACAGACAAAAAGCGACCCTATATTCGCCATCTCTGCTTTTAGACTCAGTCCTACATATAATTTATATCCTCCACACCTTTAAGGTCATATATCATCATATATTTATATTATATTTTATATTTTTTTTTTTCATATATTGTTATTGTAAATGCTCTTTAAAAGTTAGTTGATGTATCAAGGTAAGCGCAAATTTATTCCCATTCATTTTTGGTTATATGAAGTTATGGGGAAGTTATGAAATCGGTCAGAAATTTGATGTTGGGTTTTTACTGGAGTTTTATATTTTCCGACCCCCTGAACTCAAAAATGGAAAAAAAAATTCCACTCTGTGCGTGTTAATTATTTTGTCCCATGTCCGCACTTTTCTTCGAAGTCATATCGCCTATTACTAGAGCGCTCTTTCGTCACTGTGGTGGACATGAACTCGTTATTGTTTTATTTATTCATTGATAATTTTTTATTTATTTAGACCTTTTTATACATTCATTTATAATTGATTAATCTATAAATACCTATATATTATTTTTCATATATTGTTATAGTTACATTGTTTTCTTTCTTTTCTATATCTCGCACATTGGGACCTCATGATGGGACATAAGAACGTCCCGAAACGTCGTTGGGATGAAGACATTTCCGAAGAATTTTTTTTGAAAAAAAATTATCTCAATTTTTATTAAATTGAAAAATGTGTCTACCTATTATAAACGTATCTTGTATTAACTTTGTTTATATACTCATATATTCTTAAGTACCTATTTATTTGTTCAGTTTTTAATAATTTCATTTAATTTTTTTTAATAGTTTTGTTATTACCACTACTCAAGTAGTTATAAATCTAATTTATAAGCTATCTTAATGTATAAATTCTTTTGACGTATCCTATTACCACGTATTGGGTTAACGGAAATAAATCTATTATTATTATTATTATTATTTAGTGTCCATGCCAACTTGGGATTGTCTATACTTATTGGCCGTCCTGGAGGAATGGTATTTAAAATGGTAATTCAAGTAAGTTCAGGAAGCCATTCATCATTTCAGGTTACAAATTTTAATTTAATTACAATGGTAATTACCGTTCATCGTTTCAGGGATATGGTTGCTTATTGGATAGGGTCCAAGTTAAGAAATGGATGTTCAGACTAGAAGAACATGGAATCTTTTTTGTCCCCAAGAATAATGTCAGCATTAACAAAAGGGACATCAAGATATCATTATTAATGATCTGATTAGGGACAAGAAAAAGACCATTAGCAATTTAAATTAGTAATTGAGCTTAAAATTTATTAGATTTGATTTGGTTGAAGTACTGAATTTTTTAGGCCTCTACTGGACAACTTTCAACAGCTTTTTTTCAAAATTACCTCAAAAAAATTATTCTAGTTCTATTTTATTTATAACTTATTTTTAATTATTGTATAATTGAGTACTGGAATCGTGCAGAAATACAACATCGAGTTTTATCATAGACCTTTGCTTGATTTACGCGGGAACATACAGTCGTGTCGAAAAATTAGTTCTTACCAAAAATGTTCCTTATTAATTTTCTTCAAAAAACTAGTAGGCAGTAGTTAAAAGCAATGACGAATATCAAAAATGTTTTATTATATTTTTTTTTTATTAAGAAAGATAAAAAAAATATATATGTGATGTAACCACATCATTCGACATTCTTATACATACCATTTTGTTTACAGATCACCCTCCTTCCAACTCCCCCCTTCAAAATTAATTTCATACTAGCATTACTGGGTATAAGAAAGTCACTCTCAGAATTATGCTGTGAAATGAAACAAAGAAAATGGCTGTTGCAAAGACATTGCTATCATATCGGCGCTAGAGAGAGGAAAATTAGAAAAAAAAGAGGTTGGTATATGGAAGTCCACGGAACATGGTGGGTACTTCATTTTTATATTTTTAATAAAAAAAACTATAATTAATAATTAAAATAAACCCTCTAGGGACGACATCTATGATTTTCAGACTAATCGGCCAAAGAGCAGGGCGGATCAGGAGGAAGACAAAAACTTTAATAATTCCCGTTTTAATCATTGTATTGACACGAAATTTAATATATGGGTAATTCCATATGAACTCGACATGACGGCCCACATCACGACTTTGAAAATGAAAAGTGACTTCATTTTTCGATACTTTAGACACAAACAAACGAATCGTCATAAGAATCTGAAAAAATCGCTGTAACTAACTGTGCAGCGATATTAGTTAATTCATGCTTTTTAACAATTTTTCTTAGGGATAAAATATATATTTGATTCAATATATGTCAGAAGTTCATGGATGAAAATTTAAGTTTGACGTCTCAAATTACTTGTGAGTATCCCCACTAAGAAACGCACAATACATTTTTTTGGGTATCCTACTTGTTTTAACTTTACGCCAGAATTCATTTGTTAAATTTATCAACACGTTAAATCAAATGTTTATAATATACAGGGTGATTCTCTCGTAACTTAAAAAAAAATTTGGATGAAACTAGAAAGAAAATGGAGTAGAATGCCGCCAACCGCACCTTTCTATCTTAATCCGTTGCCGAGATAAGTTTTTTTCGAAAAATCCACGTTTTTTGCCAGTCCCACATTTCTCCCGTCAAATTTAACGCTGATTCCGAAAATGTCGTCAAAAGTTGAGAAAAGTTGATTTAAAGGGGAGAACTTATATATAAGTTTGTAGCTCTCTAAAGATCACACCTATTGATTTTCAGCGGACTCAAAGGAAGGGAAGGGGGATCAGAGGGGCTCAACTTAAAATTCCCAATAACTTCAGATGTAATGAATGTATCAACAAGAAATTTTATATTTAAAATTAAAACCTCATAAAGATGGCACTTAGGTTATTACTTTTTTGGTGAAATCGGTCAAAGGAAAGATGGTTCGACTCAAATACCCAAATAACTGCCGATGTAATAAATGTATCGACACAAAATTTAGTATGAGGAAATCCAGAAGCCACAATGTAAGTCAAATATTGATTTTCAGCACAATCAGTCGATTGGCTTTAGAAGAAGCGCAAAGACGTTATTGATATATTTTTATGTAGTATTAAATAATAAAATGTTATCAAATTCGGTGGCCGGATGCGGTAGATTCTTATTACGTATATGTACATTTAAATTCTTGCAAAAATGATTAATTTAGACCTGTTATGGCTGCTTCACATAGTTATTATAGAGGGCGCCGGTAGCTCAATGGTATGCGTGCTTGTCTTCTGAGCTCAAGAACGTGGGTTCGAAACCTGACCGAGTTATAAGAACCCACGCACTAGGCAGCCAAGAAGTTCAGGCTCCGGCGGCCACTACATCCTGCACACCTGCACAGGCAGCCAACATAACATTGTGAACTATGAGGCTGCCTCAGTACCCGCTCACTGTTGCAGTAACCACATCTATTTCAAACAAAAATGACTTTTGATACAGAGAAATTTATACGGGAAGTTGAAAGTCGAAATGCAATCTGGGATATCACTAGTGATGAGTACAGTGATCGTGATATGAAGAGAAGAAGATGGGAGAAAATCACCAATAATATGTGTGAAGAGAATTTGGAGGAAAAAGAAAAGAATGAATTTGGTAAGTTTTTTTTTTTTTAATTTAAGTATACTAATTCAGTATCGCCAGATTGTCAGCAGCCCAGGGCTGCTGACAACTGGCTGCTCAGCATTTTGGCTGCGGCGGCCTGGCTGCCTAATGGGCGGGGACCCTTAGTTTATTTTATCTGGAAGGTAAAATAAACTTAAGCACGCTTTCCTTCGGATGGGACTTTAAACGATGGTCCCGAGCCTGTACCATATCAGGTACTCGATAAAGACCACTGCCCTAGGTGAATAAAAATGTAGGGTAAGCAAAATCTAGGACTCCCAAAGTAGAGTCGGGCTCATGTCCACCAGAGTGACGTAAGAGCGCTCTGGTAGTAGGCGATATGATCTCGTAGTTAAAGCCCGGTCATGAGTCATAAAACCTAACCTAACATATTTATTTTATTATTAACATTATTTTTCATCTTTGCCTCTACATTCCGTCCTGTGCTTCTTCAATGACTTACCAAGATATATAAATAAGAATAAATTTCAATAATTCCTATAATGAAAATAATGCTGACGTAGACAATAACTGTAGAGACAACCATAAATCTCTTATATTATTGCAACCAGTTCCGGTTGGGAGGCAGACTGGAAATCCCAACTAGTCAAAGCTTCCAAGTCAGTATTAAATAGATTCCAGACATTCTTTGTAAAAATTCTTATTCTGAAGAATATTCTAAGATAAAAGAATAAATACAGTTGTGAATCTACAATCTGGGGACCTGAAGTTTTTCCTTTGAACGAGGCTCCCCCAAAATTTATTAAAGAAACAATTTGGATAAGGTTAGGTAAGGGCAAGAAGTAAATAAATATAAAATATATGTATTCTATATTACCCTTTATTCTTCCCCATATATTGGTTTTTATTTTCCTATATTTTGAGTACAATATTACCTCCCAGCTTTGCGAAATGTAGGGAATTTATTTTTTGATTGGTAAGCGGATGTGGTGGCTAACTTGTGAAATAAGATATAGTTTATCAATATATTTTATTTACACCACCCACTAGTTTAGACAATTACCTGCCATTATTAGTTAGTAAATCTAAACACAGATAAACCGTAAAATATTTCAAGAAATCATTACAATTTACGAACTTTTCAAGTCAACAATTAACAATAAATTAGTTATGTGAGATAAAAAGATAAAAATAGACACTGAAAATACATTAAAAGTTATGTAATCGGCCGGAAATTTGAATTTCACGTTTTTCAACCTCCTGATCCAAAAAATGGAATATAAAATTCCTGTTTTTCTGTTTATGAGGAAGATAACTGCCGACAGAATGAATATATTAACACCAAATTTGTGTCCAGATCCCCATTAGAAGGATATCAATCGATTTTCAGCCAAATTGGCCAAAGAGAGGTGGAAGATTAGGGCTTTAAGCTTGAAACAAAAACTAATAATCGTTGTATCGTTGATTTTTTCCGGCCTTTTTTTTTTCTACTGGTGTCTTATTTTTTGACAATATTTCGGGTCACTTTCACTTCTTCTGGTCACTATGAATGAAAGTGTCCTGAAATATTGTCAAAAAATAAAAAAATTATAATAAAAGACATCTCTGGAAAAAATGGCGGATAAAATCAGCATATCAACATTCCAGAGAAGTTTAAGAAATAAACCGTTCTATCGTCATGAATTTCATATGTAATTTCAAAACTCCATAAGGGTGACGACATTTATCAGTTTTTTGGGGAAAGGGGTGATCAGAGGGGGCTTAACTCAAAACCCCCCAATAAATGTGAATGGAAAAATTCTTATTTAAATTCAGAACTCCAAAGATGGAAAGGATTAGGAGTGGCAAGTGGGGGCATAGCAATATATCGAGACGAAATTTCATATGTAAATTTGAAACCGGATAAGGACGACATCTATGAATTCTTCGCGGAATCAGCGGAAGGGAAGGTGTCATCAGAGTGGGTCACAACTCAAAAACGCTAATAATTGTGTTGAAAATATCCACACGAAATTAAATATGAGGATTCAGTATTGTATTTTAGCCAAAACGATTAATTACTTTTAGAAGGAGAGCGAAAACGTAATTCGTGTTCTTAATGCCCTAAATTTTTTATATTTTAGCTCTATAGTTTATATACTAAGGGCCTCGGCCGGGTTTCGAACCCGCGATCTTGAGTTCAGTAGGCTATCAAGTTACCTCTGAGCTAGTGGTGGTGTATATGTCTATCGAATTGGCATTTGTGGATAATTCAGCTACCGTATCCTTCCGTTGGAACCTCAGTTGGCGGTACCACGTCGTGCAGAGGCGGCACACCACAAATTAAGTTGTAGTGGATCTTCCTTGAAAATTGGAAAACCGTAGTCTAATCTGGTATGGCCAATTCTCAATGAACACGTGATGGATCGTATTCACAGAAATTTTTCATCAGGGCTTGTGAAATGGATTCCATTCTTCTGTTGAAGCTGTGACAAAACTGCTTTAAGCTTGTTGATAGTTCATGTGTGGCGTTGAAGATTATCTTGTCATCTTCCCACAATAGGACTGATTTCCGAAAATCAAGAGGCGTTTATGTATCAGAATAGTTGATGTTTTTTGAAATTGTTCATTAAAACCATTTTTTTTATTTTTGAGTGTACCGAAGTAGAGGTGAAATAGTTATTTTTTAAATTGTATTTATTTAAACAACTACATCCATGGTGCTACGGCCGGTTGTAGAACCCCGTCGGTTGTGTCCTTCAACTTATCGGCGTATCCCGAGCTCTCTCCAGAACATTTACGTTTTATGGCTGCGTTGCGCCAGGGATGGTCGCAGTTGGGCCGTGATACAGCCTCCAGCGGTCCAGGAACCACGTTATATTGCCTTCTTTACCCTCCGCCAGGAGGCGACGAATCGACTGAACTCTGAAATGAACCTCACTCATCAGCTTCCGAGGGTTCAGTCCCAGGTTAGATCCTGTCCGGTGTATCAACGCCACCTGTCGTACATAGAAAGTATTGAACAATCTTTTGTTTGCTGGAAAATGAACAAATTCAAACTTTGCCTCAAATTACGAACTTTATCCAGCCTTCCATGTAAAAAATCCCTGTTTGATCCCCAAACCAGCTAGATATTACTACCACATACGAAGTATAGAATAAGTTATGTAATCGGTCTGAATTTCCTCTGATTTCAAAAATGAAAAAAAAAAAAAAAGACGTGGATTTATCACCGGCAATGTACTTCCCAAGAACGAATTAATCCATTAACTTTGGCACACACACAAGATTAGATTAAGCTGTTTTTGAGCATTTCTATTGTATTTCTACAACATTATTGATCATATTTACCGTTGTAGTGAATTTAACTAAAATATCAATATTACGAACTATAAAATGATCTTTCAGTAAGAAACTTTTAGGTTAAGATGCTTCGATAGCTTAAATTTGTCACAATAAATAAAATTTGTGGTAAAAGAAAATAATATTGCAGTGTAAATCCAAAAAAATATAATATATAATATGATATTATATAATATTGTTATTAATATATAATAATAATTATAACTGCTGAAAATGGAATTGTCATAACAAATAATATAATGTTTTTACCCATTTTAGGAAATACCGAACAGCTTATTTCATTTTTAAATGACAAACTTAATCTACAAATGAATACGAATCGAAGCATTTCAACAACAAATTCGAAAACTACCATCGACGCTTCTACCATTCTCGTCGTATTTAGAGACACTACAATCACAGTTGTATATATCTTATTTTTGCTATCACAAATTTTTAATTTCATCTATAAAAGAAATTGAAGAACAATAAATTTGAAAGTTTAATTCCTCAAACTATTTTTATTATTGTAACATTATAAAACAAATTTTAATCAAAATCAGTGCACGACAGCAAATTTTTGTAACTAAAGCAGATGTTCACTCATCATTTCTCGTGAATACCGCGTAACTCACACAATTCATTTTTTTAATACCAATTACATTTTTTTGGGGGTTTGTTTATTGATTTCATTCATGGAATTTATTTAATATATATTTTTTAAATTCATATATACAATATTTTATGTACGTACATTAGCAACAAGAATTGGATGCTTGTTGCACGTTTTATGAGAATTCAGAAGTCATTGTATAAGTCAAATATTCAGGGGCGTAGCCAGAGGGGTGCAGGGGGGGGGGGGGGCACTTGGCCCCCCTGGCCAGAGCAAAAAAAAAAAACAATATAAAAATGAAATGAACTAAAAAAAAAATGTTTATATTAAAGATGGATTGCTTGCAAGTTACGCTGCAGTAACCAGGATCTTCAAATTTCCCGTGCGTCTGATTCCTAAATCAGCAATCAGCTGTTGCAAGTGCGGGGCAGGCGCCAGAATTTTTAAATATACATGGATTCGATCATTTCATTTCCTCGCTCAAAATTTTAATTTATGTTACTGTTATTAATTTATTTTCTTAAAGCTGATTTTACATGCACAGTAAAAATGCAAAGCGCAGCAGCAGATGCACGCTATTAGCTGTAAGTAATTTAATTCTAAAAGCACAGAAACCACAGCATGCATTTGCTGCTGCTGCGCTTTGCATTTTTGCTACTCATGTAAAGTCAACTTAAGTATTACAGTCAGTGGTTACATAAGGGGGAGCTTCTAGAGGTCCGAGTCTCCCAAATTAATAACAAAAAGTCTATAAAGATAACCACGGAAACTGCGGGCTGTGCCTCTGCGATACCTCCCACCCCTATGACCTAACTTTGCCCCCCCCCCCCCCCTGCTCAAAATTCTGGCTACACCCCTGCAAATATTGCATTTTAGCTTAAATGCTCAATTGGCTTTGAAGGAAGAGATGAATTGATTAATCACTGGGGAAGTACATATCCCAGTGATTCACCAATTTATTTTTCCTTCCTTCCAACAGAGTCAGGTAGCCATCACTTTTCTATAAATAAAGTGGTTATTCTTAATTCTATTTTACCTTCCTCCCAAACAAGGTGATTGAGAAATAAACCAGTTGAGGCCACAGTGGAGGATAATTAAAGGATGTTTTCTTCAGGTCAAAGAACCTCCACTATCCCTCGGCTCTATGATAATTATCTATGATATACTTCATGTCAGTGCAGTACCAACAATATACAAAATAATAGTCTACATTATTTTTTGTTCTAATACACGTGGATGTAGTGAAAACAGCAGGTAAATCAAAATGGATAACAAGTTAATAATAGGTTTGTGGTTCATATTATCATTCAAAATGCTTATATACTTCTATACGAAAAAAATAATAGAGTGCTCCAATTTGAAAAACAGGTTATCTGCGCAGTTTGCAGAAAAAGAAAACACGGTGAATCACCGGCAATGTGCTACCCAAGAATTTATTACGTTCTTGCTCTGCCTTTAAAACTTTTTTTTTAAATAATAACTATTTTTTATTTTCTTTATTATTTATTTATTTATTACTATTGTATAAGAATCAATGTTACAATAGGAGTTGTGTTCATACTGAAATTATACAATAGTAAATATTGATTTATACATCACAGAAAGAAAATAAAATAAAATGATTAAGTAAATATAATTACAAGAATATTAATAATAGATATGTTGGCAAAGAAGCTCATGAAAATAATAAAAAAATTGGCAATAAGAGAAATGAAGTTATAACATGTATACTAGGGTGTTCGTTATTTTGAAAAAGTTTAAATTTTGATGATTTCCAAACGGATTCTGGTTTAGAATCACGAAAAAATAAATCTCTGAAAATTTGGAATTTTTTGAAATGGAAAAACCCATGCCACCGATCATTCTATTTTCAAATGGAGTTTAACATTAGTTTTCAACACTTCGAGACATTTTACAACGCGATTCGTTTAATTACTAATGTTTCGGCTTCAAAATTCATATTCTTAGGTTTTGGTGGGTGCTGATCACGAATCCGGTGTTAGAATTGCAGTTTTTCAATTGACGTTTAAACAGCAGATTTTATTATTATTTTTTCAAAAGTTGACAACATTTATGACAGTTATCAACAATTCTAACACCGGATTGTTAATTTAAGCACCCACCAAAACCTAAGAATACGAATTTTGAAACATTAGAAATTAAACAAACCGAGCTGTAAAATGTCGAAAACGAATGTTAAACTCCATTTGAAATTCAAGTGATCGGTGGCATGGGTTTTTCCATTTTAAAAAATTCCAAATTTTGAGAGATTTATTTTTTCATAATTCTAAACCAGAATCCGTTTGGAAATCATCAAAATTGAAACTTTTTCAAAATAACGAACACCCTAATGTATACAACTGTTGGACTGTCTGAGAGGTTACTAGTTCATTAATTATTTTATTTGCATCTCCTGAGTTACCAAAAATTTCTTAATTTGACAATAAGAGAAATAAAGTTATAATATTTATACAACTGTTGAACTGTCTGAGAGGTTACTAGTTCATTAATTATTTTATTTACATCTCCTGAGCTACCAAAAATTTCTTATTTTGGCAATAAGAGAAATAAATTTATAGTATTTATACAACTGTTGGACTGTCTGAGAGGTTACTAGTTCATTAATTATTTTATTTGCATCTCCTGGGTTACCAAAAATTTCTTAATTTGACAATAAGAGAAATAAAGTTATAATATTTATACAACTGTTGAACTGTCTGAGAGGTTACTAGTTCATTAATTATTTTATTTGCATCTCCTGAGTTACCAAAAATTTCTTATTTTGGCAATAAGAGAAATAAAGTTATAGTATTTATACAACTGTTGGACTGTCTGAGAGGTTACTAGTTCATTAATTATTTTATTTGCATCTCCTGAGTTACCAAAAATTTCTTAATTTGACAATAAGAGAAATAAAGTTATAATATTTATACAACTGTTGGACTGTCTGGGAGGTTACTAGTTCATTAATTATTTTATTTGCATCTCCTGAGTTACCAAAAATTTCTTAATTTGACAATAAGAGAAATAAAGTTATAATATTTATACAACTGTTGGACTGTCTGAGAGGTTACTAGTTCATTAATTATTTTATTTACATCTCCTGAGCTACCAAAAATTTCTTATTTTGGCAATAAGAGAAATAAAGTTATAGTATTTATACAACTGTTGGACTGTCTGAGAGGTTACTAGTTCATTAATTATTTTATTTACATCTCCTGAGCTACCAAAAATTTCCTATTTTGGCAATAAGAGAAATAAAGTTATAGTATTTATACAACTGTTGGACTGTCTGAGAGGTTACTAGTTCATTAATTATTTTATTTGCATCTCCTGAGTTACCAAAAATTTCTTAATTTGACAATAAGAGAAATAAAGTTATAATATTTATACAACTGTTGGACTGTCTGAGAGGTTACTAGTTCATTAATTATTTTATTTACATCTCCTGAGCTACCAAAAATTTCTTATTTTGGCAATAAGAGAAATAAAGTTATAGTATTTATACAACTGTTGGACTGTCTGAGAGGTTACTAGTTCATTAATTATTTTATTTGCATCTCCTGAGTTACCAAAAATTTCTTAATTTGACAATAAGAGAAATAAAGTTATAATATTTATACAACTGTTGGACTGTCTGAGAGGTTACTAGTTCATTAATTATTTTATTTACATCTCCTGAGCTACCAAAAATTTCTTATTTTGGCAATAAGAGAAATAAAGTTATAGTATTTATACAACTGTTGGACTGTCTGAGAGGTTACTAGTTCATTAATTATTTTATTTGCATCTCCTGAGTTACCAAAAATTTCTTATTTTGGCAATAAGAGAAATAAAGTTATAGTATTTATACAACTGTTGGACTGTCTGAGAGGTTACTAGTTCATTAATTATTTTATTTGCTTGAGTTACCAAAAAGATGTTTTCTAATGCTTGAAAAAATAGAAAAAACAAATAAAATGGTACATATCATCAGTTTCATTAACACATATATTACAATTAGGCTGGTTATTAAATTTAATTGAAAGTTTTGGCACACTAAGTTTAGAAAAATGCTTGCCGCCCAATCTAATTTGAGCTATTAAGTTAATGCACTTCAGAGGGGCGTCAAGATAAGTCAGTCAAATCTGTTTAGGAGATAATAGTAATTTTAAATAATTGTTGAAATAATTAAAACTAATTGATCGTTTGGCTTGAAAATCAATAGTAGAGTTGCATGGGGGCTTCTGAGTCCTCATAGTGAATTTTGTGTGATGCCTATTATTATCATCCTAATTACCCCCTTTTCCAGGCAAAATTTAAGAAACCCACAGTAGAGTCCTCATGTCCACCGCGACGAAAGAGCGCTCTAATATGAAGATGGCTGATGTAGTGAGAAGTGATTATTTCACAGGATGTCAAATATAAGATAGTCTGACCTCTCACAGATTTTTATTGGTAGTAATAGCTAGCCGGCTTTCGAGATTTCCCTCATCATCAAGCAGTCTGATAAAAAATTTAAAAAATTTTTTTGGAAAGAACTAAATAATATAATAAAAATAAATAAATAACAATCTAAAACATTAACAATTTTAAATATCATGGATGGGGACAGACTGAGTCACAACTGGACTCAGATGGTGGACAGGGATAACTCGTCTGTCCCCATCCATGATATTTTAAATTGTTATTTATTTATTTTTATTATATTATTTAGTTCTTTCAAAAAAATTTTTTTAAATTTTTTATCAGACTGCCTGATGATGAGGGAAACCTCGAAAGCAGGCTAGCTATTACTACCAATAAAAATCTATGAGAGGTCAGACTATCTTATATTTGACATCCTGTGAAAAAAAAAAAAAAAAAAGAGCGCTCTAGTAGAAAGCGCTATGACCTCGTAGTTAAAGCCCTGTCATGAGTCATAATATATTATACTATAACTAATTAATTACTTCAAATGTTAATTCTCGGTCAGCAGCTTCAGAATTATTGTTTTAATTCTAGGATCATCCTTCCTAGAAATAAAGTCCATTGAATTATTTATATAGTCATTTAATTCTGACTCAACATCCTTGGAATTTGGATTTCGAAACTTCTCAGACTCTGTTCACTGGATTGGACATCTGTTATCTTGGAACGAGTTTCCGTGACTCAAGAATTTTTTTTGACAACAGAAATTCTAGAAATAAATGGGCAGGTTCGGCTGAAGGATGGTACGCTGCATCCAAATCCGTTTCCATGTCAAGGTCCGATTAGATTTCCGTTAGTAACCTTGTCCTTCTAATTTTATGGAGACATAGGACTGACAACATGGGAGAACAGAGAAACAGTTTTATATGGGAAGAGTATGCAGAAATTGTGTGTTGAAGTAAAGTTTTACCATGTTGAGGGAAGTCGAGGTTCTGACATGTAAATTACTTCGACATAAAAAATCAAACATGAAACGTTAAAGAGAGGGGGATGTGTAGCGTATGCGTACAAGTCAACTACGAGTTTAGGCCGATGTCTATGCAACATCTGTTGTGTGCTACGGTTTATGCGTTAAAATAATACTTTTGATTATTAATTTAATACGTTTAGTTTTATTCTGAGTTAGTGTTAAATAGTTTAAAAATGCCAAAAACATCAACGGAACGTGTTCGACAATTCCATGCAAGACAATATCAAGTACATTAACAAGAAAGTCAATATAAAGGTAATTTTTAATAATAACGCTCCATTTAGGTTAGGTTTGGGTTAGGTTAGGTTTTATGACTCATGCCCGGGCTTTAACTACGAGGTCATATTGCCTACTACCAGAGAGCTCTTTCGTCACTCTGGTGGACATGAGCCCGACTCTACTGTGGGAGTCCTAAATTTTGCCTACCCTAAATTTTTATTCACCTAGGGCAGGGGTCTTTAACGAGTACCTGACATCGTACAGGCTCGGGACCATCGCTTAACGTCCCATCCGAAGGACGGCCTGCTTAAGTTTATTTTACCTCCCAGATAAAATAAATTTAGGAGCTCGGCCCTCAAAATTTCTAGTTAATACATGCATTCTATGGTTAGTTATCGTGTGACTTTTTTTATTTTATTTTTCGAATCAGGGGGTCGAAAACATAAAAATCCGGGGAATACTCAACATCGAATTTTTGACTGATTACATAACTTCCCCTATATTTTGTGCAGGTAGGGAAGTAATACATACTAGAGTATAAAACAAGCAATGTTATAAGAAGATGAGACATATCACTGTAAGACCAGATTACAATAGTGTAATGGAGTTGATCTACATAGACTGTGTGAAAGGTTAAGAAAAAGTTTTATAACTTTAAATGAACCTCGTTGTTTGTTGATGTCTTTTTCTTAAAACAGTGGGAAAAACATAATATGGATTTGTGCTGATTTCACAAATTAACAATAGTTTAACAATTAGAGAGTCTGTAAAGAGTCTATTTAAAGGGCGCCGGTAGCTCAGTGGTATGCGTGCTTGACTTCTGAGCTCAAGATCGTGGGTTCGAAACCGTTTCGTTTAGGGTAGGCAAAATTTAGGACTCCCACAGTAGAGTCGGGCTCATGTCCACCAGAGTGACGAAAGAGCGCTCTGGTAGTAGGCGATATGACCTCGTAGTTAAAGCCCGGGCATGAGTCATAAAACCTAACCTAACCTAACCTAAAGTGTCTATTTACATTCCTAGCTAGAGATGCGCGACCTAGGCGATTCCTAGCCATGGGTCGCGCATCTCAACACACTCAAAAAGGGGGGTGCGGGAAACCTGTAGAGCATCGATTATCCGAAACGATTGAGGACTGTGGTGTTCGGATAACCGATCATTTACGAAAAAATTGTTCCAGTGTCAAAGGAGCAATATGAAACAAAGAAACAGTGATATTTGCTATCACACGTCTTACAGATACATAACTTACATAAAGTAGTACATTAAAGTACTACAGTTTAGGAAAATAAGTACCTACAAAATTGTATTTTGCTTCAAAGCTGAGACTGATTTTTTTGCCGCTAAATCTCGCACAAGTTTTAAAGACAGCAATTGGACCTCATCACTTAACTATTCTTGTTCTAACCACTTCATAGCCGTCTCAAGGCAGTGACAAGCTTCCTCACTGGATGGTTCTTTTTCAGCATGGTGTCGCCGCAAGGGTCTTGGTCGAGATGACACTGACAAAGATTTCATGGTCCGTCAATACTTGATATTGGTCATCGACATCACATTCGAGCCAGTCTTGAATGTTTTCCTAGTCACATTATTCAAATCCTGAAGATTGTTTAATCAGCCCAGTCAGTTCTGATACAAATCGACGCGTTTAGATTTAGGCGCCATTGCGGTGCGAGGAGACTGGTTGGCAGGGAGGGGGAAAGCGCTTCAGCCACAGCACACTCGCGGAACATCATGGAGCGCAAATTTTAATTTGCCGACTAGAACGCTTTCGGTTAACCGATGTTTCGGTTAATCGGCATTTGGATAATGGATGCTCTTCTGTACTTCATTGCATCCAGCCAACAACCACTACCACTACGAATCCAACCTCAGTTGGTGGTCCAGCTTGAAAAGGATCCACCTCCCGTAGTATCATTTTACCTATGATAGTAACAGAGTTGGTCGGTAGAAGTGCCACTGGGCTAGTTGTGTAATTGCCACCCAGTTGCAACACACTTTCTCCCAGACTCATCCACAACCGCAGCTAAGGTTACCTCCACGTCCACTTGGGTCAAGGACGTTTCATAGCTCACATTTTAAACTTCTCCGGGTATAGGGGAAGTTTTATAATCGTGATCCGCTCATTCTAAAAATGAAAAAAAAAAAAAAAAAAAAAAAGTCGTGGAACTGACATTAACTTCCCCAGAACGAATTAATAAATTAACTTTTCTCCCCTCTTCCAAAACCAGTCACCGTTTGTGCTATTATTCAACAGTTTCCTTACGTAGGGGCTCTTAAATTCTCATCCTAAATTTTGTATCGATAATTTCATTACATCGGCAGTTATTGGGGTTTTTGAATTGAGCCCCCTTTGACCCCCTTCTTCCCTTCTTCTGATTCCGCTGAAAATTGATAAGTGTCTTCCTTATGGTGTTTTCAATTCACATATGAAATTGTGTGTCAATAATTTCATTACATCGGCAGTTATTGGGGTTTTTGAATTGAGCCTCCCTCTGATCTCCCCCTTCCCTTCTTCTGATTCCGCTGAAAATTGATAAGTGTCTTCTTTATGGTGTTTTGAAATCACATATGAAATTGTGTGTCGATACAACGGCAGTTATTAGAGCCTCTCCCCCTTGTCCGATTAACCTAGAAATAGGCGTTGTCCTGAGGTGTTTTTTAATATTAATAAGCCTATTTTTAATATTAATAATTTACAGGGCGGAATCAAGTAAATGTTGTTTTAACTTAATCAAAATTTGATTATAAAGTTTTGAAAATTATTTGAACAGAATTATTCTAAAAGATTGCCAAGGACTGATTCGAACATGTGTCTACACATTTGACGTCTAAAATTTCCATAGGTGTTTTCGTCGAAGGTTCTTCAACCCATCTCCGGGCGAAAAACAAAACCAACCATCATAATCACAGGCTTACCTGTAAATTTTTTATAAGACATTGATATCTAGGCAATGTATAATTAAAGATATCTCCTTGACTTTAATAGATATAAATAAACATAGGATATTGTTTATATGGAGCAAATTGTGCTGTCTGATTTAATAAGTTGAGGCCTTTGGCATAGCCAGCGGGCGGATCCGAGCCCTATTCTGTTCTTTTTTTTTTTTTTTAAATTTCAGGATAAATAAATGGTGTTGTCTATAGGTTCCGAAAATTATAATAAAGACAATTTAATTAACATCTCTCACAATTTAGCGTAAGGTTGAGACATGTGTTAAAAATTGTTATGCGAATTGAGAAGTCCCAGCTATTGAATTTCAGCTAAATTGACCGAGAGTTTAGAAGAATTTACTGTTAACTTTTTTTCTTTCACAGCAGTACAAAGTTAAAGGAAGTAGTGTAATCGATTCACCATCAACTCTTTAGTGTATGTTACACTCTCGCAAACCGAACCTATCAGACTAAAGAAAAATATTGTGATGCTGTAGAAAATTTCCCTCTAAAATTGAGAAGTTGTTCGTTAAGAGAAAATTTCCCTTATAGGGGGAAATTATAAAGATATTCAAGTTCCCCTGGCACTCTGTAAATATTTGTGAAGCCTTGTTTGCTTCCAACTTTTTTTCTTTACTTAAACTCTTATCTTCCTTTTCTATAATACAAGACAAATTTACCCAATACCCAGAAGAGCTTAATTATTCAACTTTGAAAATATTATTCATTAAGTAATAATACTATGTGAGATAGTTTCATAAATAACATATTAGTATATCGTATAGTAGAGGGCGCCGGTAGCTCAGTAGTATGCGTGCTTGACTTCTGAGCTCAAGAACGTGGGTTCGTAACCCGACCGAGGCCCTTAGTTTATTTTATCTGGGAGGTAAAATAAACTTAAGCACGCCGTCCTTCGGATGGGACGTTAAGCGATGGTCCCGAGCCTGTATGATGTCAGGTACTCGTTAAAGACCCCTTACCCTAGGTGAATAAAAATTTAGGGTAGGCAAAATTTAGGACTCCCACAGTAGAGTCGGGCTCATGTCCACCCAAGTGACGAAAGAGCGCTTTGGTAGTAGGCGATATGACCTTGGTGAAATGTTACATCTTTATCCCAAATTTCAAGTTCATTGTTATAGTCGTATCTGAGTTAGAGCGCTCACACACACAGACGTCATGGAAAAAATGGTCAAAACATATTCAGGAGACCTTGAACCATTGCTGACACAATAATTTATTATATTTTTAGTTGTAAGGAAGTAAATAAGCTATAAATATATAAGGATCTAACCCACCTTACCTAATCCAAAATGTTTTCCTCAAAAGATTGTGTGAGCTTTCCTTTAACGGGAAAGTCTCAGGGCCCCTAAAACTGAAGATCCGCTATTGATTCCATGGTAATTTATGGTTTCCAGATTTACTTTATTATTTAATTCAAAAGAAAAAATAGATTTAATGGATAAATGTAGAGTGTATCAATTGGAATGCCCAGAATGTAATGCCAAATACGCGGGACAGACAGGGAGATCCTTTAAGATTAGATACAGGGAACAAACAAGAAATACAAACTCCAACACTTCCTCATTTCACCAACATCTCACAGAAACAGGACATACCATAGACACCCAACACAAACCAAATATAATACATATCTGCCAAAAAGGTCCACTTTTGAATTTACTGGAAGCGGTAGAAATAAATAAACTGAACAAAAATAACGATATTGTAATGCTAAATGAACAAATAGAACTGAACCATTCCCCCCTTCTTAATTTAAATATCAAGTAGCTAAGAGTCTGATGATTGTGGAAATGTTTTGCCAACTGACATTCAGAGAATACTATAATTTTCATTTGATGTTTTAATTTGTCTTTAAATTCTATGTATTTGTTTTTATTCACTTTAATATTTTACATTTATATAATTCCTGAGTCATACCTATATAAATACCAACACTTTACTGTTAGATTCGCTTTATTAGATTTTATATATATATATATTTTCTTTCTTTTTATTTTATATTTATTATTATCTTGTAAATATCTGTTTATTGGAATGTATAGAGTAACAAAAACAAGGGATTCCCTGTCATTACCTAAAAACCCCTTACATAACTGTACCTTCTACCCTGTCAACCAATTCTGTCAGTTTGTAAGTGACTCTTGATAATGCCTTAACACGGCGAAACTAGTTGAGTATTTGAGAATATATAGTGAAGTTTGACAAAGAAATTGTGTATTTTGATTCCATGGTAGTCAGGCCTCTAGACTACTCTGCCATGGAATTATATGACCAATCTGTATGGTCATTAGGGAACTATGGTTGCAACACTGATACAAGAATATATTCTCCAGCTCTAAGCCTCAATTGTTTAACATAAATTTTAGCTCGCTGGAACATCTATATTTGTTGTTGACGCTCGTTAACCACCAAATGGTATTCATCCCTATCTTTTATTTTTTCTTTTTGAGCCTTATGAGATCATCAGCTCAATAAATAATTTGAAAAATTTGATTTATTCCTTTAAACCTAATAAGGTATATAAATAACAGTCTTCTACGTCCTAAGGCTCCTTCCAAGTATTTCGTTACTAACCAGAGATCATTACGAATAAAAAATATATCCTTGGATAAACCCAATAGAACCAGGAGGTTATCCGCTATTTGAACATCAATATAACTAGTAGATCAATGTGACTTCGAGAAAATATCATAATAAAGTATTGTTCAATCTCCGGCAATGTACTTCCCCAATTAATCAATTATGTTTTCGATCTCTCTCCGAAACCAATCGACCGTTCGGTCTCAAAAATAAAGTTGACTTACATCGATACTTCTGAATCCTCCTGCTGAATTTCATCCAAATATATTCATTACATCGGTTATTATGATTTGTGAGTTGAGATCCACCCTGTCCCACCAGCGTCACAAAAACCGAATTTAAGACCAGTGCTAAGAAACGAATATTTGAATGATGTTAACATGTTTTAATTCAGTAATTTACTGGTATTGAATTATATAGTTTCATTTTATTTGGACTGACAGTTTTTCTGATATTTAAAATTTTTTATCCAACTTTTTCTTTCCCCATCTCTCGGCCTCTTCTTCATCTGTACTCTGCGAGCGCACTCATCTCTTCCGTTGTCTTGTCCCCAGCCTCTGGATATCTGTCGGGTATACTGTATTCAAGGCTGCTGGGCGCCAACAGTCTTCAGTTTGAGGTATTTACCCTCGAGGGGAGGCCACAGCATCACACCGCAATTGAGGAACAGGGGGTGTCCAGGATGCTGAACTGATTCATGCAGCTGGCAGTGTGGGATGTGGAAAGTCGCATCGTGGTCCAGTCCGACCTGAGAGACACCCTGGTCGCATCATGGTTTAGTCCGACTTGGAGAACCTGTTCTGTTTCACTAAAAAGACCGAAGAGAGGGTCAACTTTTTCTTATTTCGGATAAATCCCAGCTTTTTCAAATGGAATCGATATGCCCAACTCTGGCTGGCCAAACGATTTGCATTGAACAATATGGCGGATATTAGTTGGTTATTTCATGAAATGGCGGCTTATCAATGCCTAGGCATATATCTGCCCCATTTTATGATCGGTCGACGACATATATATATATATATATATATATATATATATATATATATATATATATATACATATATAGTATATAGCGATACGTATATGGGGAAGTGAAAAGAGGAAAAAAGAATTGGAGGTAGAAAAAATGTAAGATTGTGTCACTGGAGGGTTGCCTTTCAGAGCCAATTTTCCACCTATTTGCTGTCCTATTGATATAGTGGAAGGAACCCTTCTTCTACCATTCTTCAGAGATCACTTGTTCATTTCGCCATCATTATTATCTCGGAGAACGACGTTCCTCCCAACAAGACACTTGGGCGATCTTGTTAAAATGATAGCGCACTTATGCCAATAATGTAGTTGGTTTGAACGTCGATGAGTTTCCACCGGAGTGTCATGTTTTTCGACCTTCTGATTCCAAATATGAAGCAAAAAAGTCTTTCTGTGAACACGAACTCCCTATAGAATGAACATATCGCCAAATCGACTAAAGGAGAAGAGTGATTAGAGGGGAAGATTAACGTAAAAGTTCTAATAACTACCAATAGAATATATCGTAACGAAATTTTATATGTAAACAAAACCTCTTAAGGACAACATCTATTGATTTTCAGTCAAATCGGTCAAAGGAGAGGATGATTAGAGAGAGGCTTAACACAAAAAATTTTATATCTGCCATGTGACCACTGCTACTTTTTCTTGTGGGGACATTTGAAAAACAGCGTTTATGCCAATCATAATCCTGCAACATCAGTTGAAGAACTGCAGCAAAGAGTGGAAAATATTTGTCGATCCGTCTCTCCTCAGTCTATCGCACTAAGCACCAGCGATGAGTGGTTAATAAGAGCCAATCTTTGCATCTTCAAAGAGAGCAGGCAGTTTGAACATGAAATGTAGGCTCATCAACCTCTAGGGGTATGGGATTTTTTTATTATTGAAAATGTATCTATTGTTTTTTTTTTTCAATTTTGAACCATAACTTTGTAATTTTTTGACCAATTTAAAATCGGGTTGCACCATTGATTTCAGCGTAAAATATCCTTTAAAATGATGTATCGGAAGGTATAGGGTCCTATTTGAAATTTTTAAGTTGTACTCGGGTACCAGGTATAATTTTGTTTTCAAAAACAGATTGTAAACTAGACTGAAAAATAAAAACTCAAAACACCGATTACTGTCGACGTAATAAATGTATCGACATGAAACTTCATACATAAAGTCAATACCCAATGAGAACATAACCTCTCATATTTGGGTGATATCGGCTGAAGGGAAGGGGAGTATCCGGGGTGGGAGCTCATCTCAAAAATCCCAATAACTGCCGACGTAATAAATGTATCGACATGACACTTCATATTTCAATACCCAATGAGAACATAACCTGTCAACTTTGGGCGACATCGGCTGAAGGGAAGGAGAGTTTCAGGAGTGGGGGCTCAGTGCAAAAATCCTAATAACTACCGATGTAGTAAATGTATCGACACAACATTTAATGAGGGTATAGGAGCCCTTATGTAAGGCAAATATTGATTATTAGATCAAACGGTCAGCTGGTTATGGGAGAGGAGGACCAAGGTTATTGGTTAATTCGTTCTGGGGAAGTACATTGCCGTTGATTTAATAATTATTTACTTCTGGCCCTACCCCCCTAAACTCATCCAAACTGTTATCATGAAAGGGGGCCTCATTGAAAGGGAAAACCTAAGGGCCTTAGAACTGTTAGTTAGGACTATGCATCACAAAAGGTTAAAGCAAACCTTTTCTTACGGAAGGTCATATGATAATTTGTGTTATAAGAACAATTTCCTGCAGATAATGAACCTTTCACCAAGAAGAATCTGTAAACAATATGAAGAACAGTTCATCTCAGTTACTTGGAGCATGAAGCCAAAATAGAAAGACGGTTAACCAATCAAATATGTCAATATTTGACTTGAATAAACATAAGTGAAAATGTAGCACATAGAGGAACCATTGTGACAATATGCTATTATTATTGACTATCAAATTGATTGACTGCCTTGTCCTGACGATGGAACGTTTTAGGATGTTCGCAGGGTGAGAATGTTCCCGAACAAGAATGTCCTGATGAAAAATTCCATGAGCTCGTGATAGATCCAGCTTTGTGTTCCATTCTGACTCGACTATACTCATCTTTACATCCCTTATATATCGCATTTATTGTATTTCTCTTGGTATATTATTTCATGTATTTTTATTTTATTTTATAATTTTTTTAAATTTACTTTATAAATTTTATTATTATAATTTTCTTTATTTTTTTCTTATTCTTACTATTATTTTATGTAATTTTATTTATTTACATTTTTTTTAAATTAATTGATTTATTATTTTTTCATTTTATTTATATTTTTTATTGTTACATTGTTTTTTTTCTCTCTTTTCTATTTTTCGTACATTGGGTTCCTGATGAAGGGACGTAAAAACGCCCCGAAATATCTTCGTGACAAAGATACTACCGGAAGAGTTATAAAAAAAATGTATCTCAATTTTTATTAATTTAACTATTATCACTATTTATTATTTGTTTTGTGTACTCATATATTTCAAGTATTTATTTATACCTATATGTTTTATTAATTTCATTTTATTTTTTTAATAGTATTGTTCATATCATAACGATCTTATGATACACACAGTACCCGACACAATACAAACGTTTTTTAGAAAACTTTACACACATACAAATCCAGAAATACGTACTTTATCTTCACTACATTTACCACAAAACCCCCCACGAAGGTTGAAGAGAAGATGTAGGTAACCGCGACTTACTGCCACCTTGAATCCTATTCGTTCTTAACATTTTTTTTTTTTCCATTTTTTCCCTTTACTTTTACCATCTCTCTTGCCCATTCATCAAAATTGTCTTCCAATTCCTTTTTATTTATTTATTTTATTTTTTTCTTCCTGTTCTTATCATAATAATTAAGATAAATTTTCGTCCCGAGGACCTACCACTGGGTGGCCTTCCTCTCACATGCCATTCACGCCAACATGACAATACCTACCCACATAGATGCTGGTTGTTGCACCCTAGCAACAGTTGCTTCTTTATAAATAAAATACAAAAAAAAAAAAAAAAAAAGTATTGTTATTACTGATTTGTGTATCAGACCAAATAGTTATACTTATCTGTTTATGTATCTCATTTGTGAACTACTTAATGATGTATACTATGACGTATTCTATTACCATGTTTTGGTTTAATGGAAATAAATATCATTATTATAGATAATATATTTCTTAAATATCTATAAATGGAATAACCCAAAATAACATGATCCATTTTTGAATAGTCACTTTTCTCTAGAGAAGCTATGGGCAAACTACTGCCCGAGGACCGATGTTTGGATCGATTGTGTAGATGAAGTCGGTGAATCACCGGCTGTGAACGTACCCAGCTCGAATTAATCAACTGCGTTTTCTCTTTCCCTCAAAACCAATCGACCAATCGATAGTAAACTTCTGAATCCTCATACTAAATTTTTTGTCGATATATTCTTTATATGGGCATATATTAGAAGTTTTAGGTTAAACCCCCGCCTCACTTATCATCAGCTGATTCTGTTGAAAAATAATAGTAGTTTTCCTTGTGGGGTTTTGTATATAGATATAAAATTTCGTGTCAATGCAGAGGTAGCATGTTTGTCTACTGAGCTTAAGATTGTGGTTTCGAAACCCGGCCGAGATAGAAAAAACCTTGAGCGAGCACTTCAGATGGGACGTTATGGTCCCGAGCCTGTACGATGTCAGGTACTCATTTAAGACCCCTATCCTAAATGAATAAAAATTTAGAGTTGGCAAAATTTATGACTTAATTTGAGATGAGGTTCATGTCCATCAGAACGACAAGAGAGCTGTGGTAGTGAGCAACATGACCTCGTTGTTCAAGCCCGGGCATGAGTCACAATAACCAACCCAATATTTGTTTACAGAGGAACTCATGCACACACAGAAAGGATTTTTTTTTTTCATTTTTGGATATTCGGAAAACATGAAATTCTGATAAAAATTCGAAGTCGAATTTCCAACCGATTACTTCCATACTAAAGCGCTTATCCTCATTGAAATTCGTCTAAACTATTTGTTTTTCCCAATACATAATAGGAACATATACATGATAACATATGGAAACTAAAATGAGATCAGATTTTTTTGATTGAATCATTTATATTCTATGCAATTTGATTGAATCCCGGTGTGCCATCAACGCAAAAATTTATGATTTTCCATTTGCAACCAATAACATAAATTTGATAATGAAATGCCATCAACTTGTGTTACATTACCATTTCTGGGATTCTGGCTGTCAAACTTATGATAAGAACTATCATTATACCAGATTCTTTTATTATATCACTCTGGAATGATGGAAAAGTGCATTATAAAGAATCATTATAGGTGACGGGGCAGCCTTTTTAATGACTACGATGAGCCCGGGCTAGAAGCATCACCATACCTGGAATTTTTAGACTTTACATAACTGGAGAGGTCCTGTCCATTGGAGCGTTTTTTTTTATTATTAATTTAAGCTAAGCCATCTAACATCAAGTGTATCCAGTCATTCCTATCCAAAGTCCTGAGAACAATAATTGTGATAATTAAATTTTAATGTTGAATAAAAATAAATAAATATAAATAATAATAATTAAATAAACAATAAATTAACACATTTACTGTAGAAAATATATCTCTGGTCTTCTACTAAATTTTGATTTCTGCAATAGTTTCCGAAAAGGGCCCTAAAAAAATATCAAAAGTTCAATACGTAAAATTTTGAAGAAAGTTCACGTATTTAAAAAAAAATCAATTAACAAACTTTTCATTAGGATTTCTTCTAAATTTACTAAAGAAATGCCATATTGTTTCTTTTTTTTTTAATGTTAAATCTAATCCAAAATGTATATTTTATCTTATTTGGTTCACAGGGAAAATGAATAACATAGAATAAGAGAACAAATATTGGGTTTATTTACTTAAACCTACATTATAAAATGAAAGACTAAGAGATTTAAACATTTTAAAAAATCAAATAATTTACAAAAAAAAATCTTACAACCAAATTTTTACTTCAATTATTATCGATGCACTCTTCTATGTTCCCTTGTCTATGTCACTATGTCTTATCTCTTATGCTTTTGGCTGAGGATGGTAGAAATACCAAAAGTACTCCCATGTAAATATAATTGGTGAAATTAGACAATACCATAAATAAACAAGTTTTATTTCTTTCAAGTTCAAAAGATATAGAAATCAGATACATACATAAATACTGGATTTATTTTTCAATTTTAGAATTTAGGGCGTTGGAAAACCACCGATTACGTAACTTCCTCTAAACTTGAACTTCGCATTTATTTGTGTTATTAGTTGTTATTGATACGGAACACAAAAATGTATTTCCTTTCTAACTACGCAGAAGCGAGAAAATGTGCATGTCTTCTAGTACAAAATACAAATGAATATTAAAAATAATTCACAGCCCAGAAAGATTATCAAAGAAGATATGGTAGGGTTCCCACAATGACAAACTAACTTAGATGAAACTTAACTCCAGTGATGGTGAAAGGATACGCGGAACGAAGTGTTCGTCTTTTTGAGTAGCTCCGGGGTCAAAGAACTCTTAACTCCCGGTCGATGTCCCTCCAGACCGGTCCCAAAACAAAAAAAAAAAAAGTGTATAATGAGAACAAAAAAAGTACAGGTAAATTTGATACCTTATTGAATCAATTGCATTTGTAATGACTCTCAAATGTAGAAGTAATTATAGGATTGTGGCGACGGTCTCCGCAAGTATAACGAATTCAATGAATTCACTGGCGATTTCGTGCTTTTTTTTATATGTTTCTCAGAAACAGCGGTAAACAACATAGTAAACGATCCTTAGAGGTTGGTTAAGAAAGTTATTGATGATATTTTTTGTAATCGTGCAAAAATCCTAGTTCATTTTCGCGACGATGCAAAAACGATTGAAGCTATGAACTCCCTCCTTCCTTTTTCCGATTTGACTGAAAATCAATATGTGTCATCCTTAGAGGATTCTGGATCACAGACAGTTCACAGACAAAAACACACAGAAATTGCTTTTTGTTTTTAAATTCATTTTTGGAATCAAATGTCAGAAAACATGGAATTTCGTTGAAAACTCAGCATTGCATTTTTGACCGATTACATAACTTATCCTATAGCTGGGGAACACTTTGGCCGGGTTTTGAACCCGCTATTTTGAGCTCACTGAGTGGTCTAGCATGCTTAATTACCGGTGCCCTTTCCTACCCTGTAGTTAGTTATTGTGAATCATGCCCGGGCGTTCAACTTCAAGGTCATATCGCCTACTACCAGAGCGCTATTTTGTCGCTCTATTGAACAGAATGCCCGATTTTACCATGGGAGTTCTAAATTTTGTCTACCTTAAATTTTTATTCACCTAGGATAGGGGACTTTAACGAGTAGGTAGCTGAAATCGCACAGGGACCTTCGCTTAATGTCCCATCCGATGGACGGCGTGCTGGTTTTTTTCACCTTCCAGATAAAATAAACTAAGAGCCTCGGCCGGGTATCGAACAGACGGTGTTGAACTCAGTAAGCAAACACGCATACCACTGAGCTAGCGGCGCCCTCTTCTACACTCCCTCTAAGCACATTATAAAAAAAAAAATTAATGACGTCATAAGTGGATCTGAACTGAGTTATCAAGGTACTGTGATCTCCCACTTAATTCCAGGTCTCTACCAACAGCAGTGCTATTAAACAGTTAGGTCACTTTAATGGAATTAGGCACACTGGATGATATTACCTATTTGCAAAGCTAATTCATTGACTTTAGTTATTCTGACTCATGCCCAGGCTTTAAAGCAAAATGGGAGGCAGTGTTATGAGATAATTTTGGAGCATTTTTGTTTGCTTTAATGTACACGAACTAGGGAAGTAAAATAACTTATACTTTTCGTACAGTAATTGTTGTAGTAAAACCCAAAAAATACAGTAATATAATATGAGGGGAGATCAAAAACTTCCAGGACTAATTTTTAAAAAAATGTATTAAATGAAGTTTCTTTAAAAGTTTTACCCAACTTGACACAAACGCGTTGCTCTTCTTTTGATTCTTTTGACGAAAAATCCCAAAATAGCCAAACACGAAAAATGTGTTTCACAAAAACGTCTGTTACTTCTCAACAAAGTAGGTTGTATACCAGGGGTGACCAACACAAAAGATCTTGCGGGCCACTTTGGAAATGCATTATAATCCCTCGGGCCGCATATAAAATTATATATCCCCATATTAGATTTGGACCCACTACAAAACTGAAAATTTAAAACTTTTTATTATTCATACAATATATGTATATATATTATATAAACATAGATAATTGGGGTATTCATGATGTGTGTGTTAACTATGTTAACTGTCTTAGTTCGATAAAAATTTTGACAGTAGTCTGCTAAATACATATATGACTTTAACACACTTCGATCTAACAGAGGAAAAGGTATGTTAGATCGCTTTGTTAAATCGATAGTGGTAAGGTTATGCAAGGTTACTTTAGGTAGCAATCTACAGCCATTATACATTACTTACTTTATAGCGAAAACTGTGTACTAATAAAATATTGTTCATTATTACGTCTAATTCACCATCACTTAAATCATCCTATTGATCTGAATTTCCAGTAAAAAGAGTTGAGTAGCTCGTTCAATGAGCTCGTTAAGCAATTTACTTTTATTACTTACTTTAGGCATCTTATTTATAATAAAAACACAAAGAAAGTTTAACTTATTTTTTTAGAAAACTAATAAAACAAGATAAATGACAACAAACATGTAACCTCCTTGGTCGGTTATATTGAAACTTCCTTCAATTGCCACCTGGAGCGCTAGTTATAACAGTTAGCATTTAACAATTAACAAAGGGGGTGTTCATGAATTTCTGTCCCTGTAAATTTTTATTTCGATAACATTTAACACCTAACACACATTATAAATACCCCTTATATAATAATGAAATGATCGAATAATATTTAATTTATTTAATTAGTGAGATATTTGTTTCTCAACTCTTTCACTTAGCTTTTGCAAGTCGATCTCAATGCGAGTAATTGCACATGTTTTGTGCAAAAACATATTTTGTAAAATTGTGATTAATCTCGCGGGCCGTAAAATTATTCAAGGCGTTGGCTAATCCTGTTGTAGAGAATCTACAAAAACAGCTGAGCTCAGAAAGAGTCACAACAACTAATGCTGCAGTCGTACCGCTCTCCGACGCTCCGTTGACGCACAATCCAAAAAGTCCTGGAACTTTTTGATCACCCCTCGTATATGGGAAACGACCAATTTGATACTATATCTTAAATGTAAATTGCCAATTCAATATCTTTTGATGTATTCAAGAAATCACTAAGTGGTATGATACAATCGTTATAATGGCATCCGTTTTGCGGTCTTAAACCTAGAAGAATCTAGAACCTTCAACCTAGAAAACTCAGAATAAAAAAATGATTAATTTTTTAGTTATTCTGATCAAGATATGCAAAAGATCAACTGTGGGGAGATGATGGCGCTAGTAACAGGAGCAATTATTCGATTAGAGATGGATGAGTTGGCCTTAGGACTGTTCCGTCAGTCTAGGATCTCTCCTAACAGACAGCCCCTAACTAGATTCGCTATCATGCGGCAGCTAGTTAGTTTAATTATTTTTTTTTTTGTATTAATATTTTTCTGACAAGTGACGAACTTAACAGCACGTCATCTCAAGACAGTGGCATTGATTGCAATCCGAAGGGTTCCCACACATCTTGGGGTTAATGAACAAACATTAATTTTGATTTCCCAGGAATACAAAGTATAGAGAAAGGTTTGTAATCGGTCAGACATTCGAATTTTCATCGGGAATTCTTGTTTTCCGGGTCCTGATTTCAAAATGAAAAACAAAATTCAAAATTGTATGTGTGCTTACGAATTAACATTTTTTACAGAGGTATTGTGTGAAACACTCAATAAAAAGTAAAGAAAAAACGTATGTTTTTTTAAAATATTGTCTATTTCACAAAATATATCTGTGGTCACAGGAAATAAATTGGAAAGTAAATAAATAAATTCGTAACTTTTCAGTGCACCACTTTTTTTACTTTTGCATTAATCGTGTAAATCCAGTTTTTGGAATAAATAAATTATGTTGCATCATTATTAATCACATTCCTTCTAAATCTATAGAAATGAATGAAAATGAATATTCTTAATCCTTTCTTGGATTTTTACTTAGTTACCTAATCATTCCCCATCACTTACCTAATTATTGACCACACTTACCTAATTTTTATACACACTTACCTAATTATTAACCATACTTATTGAAATGAATGATGCTTCAAGTTGAGCAAGTTGATATAACCGAAAACATTCTCTTCACTTGGAATAGACGTAGTGAATAAATGGTTAAATGCAGTTATCTCGTGAATGATTCCTCAAAGAAGTAGATTAAGTTGATTTAACCGAGAACATACACAATTTTACTAGATACCAAGACACCCACATCTTTATAATTACGAAAGTATTAGAGTTCTGAGCTCCCAACTTCTTCACAGTGCGCAGATGGCTTGGGAGATGATCACAGTACACTTAACTCATTTTGGCCATTTTACGAATTATCAACGTATTCCCTGTGACCATAGATATTAGGGAATACTTTCGGTATTGCTACCATCTTCAGCCACTACTTAACAAATACCGTATTTGTTGGCTGAAGATGGTAGCAATATTTTTTTTTTTTTTAACTACCGATAGAATAACTATATCGTTACGAACTTTTATGGTGAATCTAGAACCCTCTAAGGACGACACCTATTAATTTTCAGATAAATCGACCAAACGGAAAGTGTACAATCCATAAATGATCCTAGAAATAAGTTGAAATTTTCATTGAGTTTAAGAACGTTTAAATGGTGTCACTTATCCGACTCGGTTTACATAAATAAAAATTTCGAATGAATTTTTTTATAATTGGAAATACCGATCTAAAGGACTTGCAAAGTGGTCTATTTTAACACGGCTGAGGCTCTTAGGGTTTTTATCTGGGAGGTGAAAAAACATTGAGCACGCCGTCCTTTGGATGGGACGTTAAGCAATTGTCCTGAGCTTGTGCTATGTCTGCTACTCGTTAAAGACCCTTCCCTAGGCGAGTAAGACTAGGTAGGCAAACTTTAGAACTCCCTAGAGTAGAGGGCATGAGTAATAACTAACACGTATTTTTTCACTGCTCGTATTTGGAAACTATTTTAAATTTGGCAAATATACAGACTTCAAGTTGAAGACTAACGACAAATAAGTGGTTTCTGAGATAAACGACTTGAAATATCTATAAAATTAACCAATTTTTTATATCTGTCTCTATATCTCTGAAGAGCTCAAAATCCTGGCCTTTCGAAGCCTTTGGGTATTTTTCTGGAAGGGAAAAGCCTTGAGTAAGCCGTCCGTCGTTAGGTTAGAAATGTGAAACGATGGTCTTGAGACTGGTGCTTACACGTGAGAAAAGTACACACTATGAAAGGATTTTTCACTATTTCCCCTCTAAGAGGTAAAGTTGAGTGTAACATTCTGAGCACAGCAGTACATCCTGATAACGGGAGAGCAATGTGATTTTCAGACTGAAGTCAAAAGAAATTATATAAAGAAAGCATTCCTTTGGATGCCTCTGAAAACCAATAAAACCAAAGAGGATTCTTTTGGAAACAAGGCAACTTAAACATGAAGAATTTTTATATAAAGACTCTTCCTTAGTTAAATTATTTAAACTATGTTCAGACCACACACTGAAGGGTTCCATAGATGAACAATGCATTGATATGTTAATAAACAAACATTTAATAAATAGATAGTTCTATAATATAAAAATGGCTGATTATTTCACAGGTTGTAAAATAAAATATAGTCTGACCTCTCACAGGTTTAATTGATTTTTGCTAGCCGGCTTTCGAAGTTGCCCTCATCATCAGGCAGTCAAAAAAAAAAATTGATTTGTGTCCTCGATGCGAGGATTCACATATAAAATTTCGTGTCAATTCATTCATAAGTTTGGCAGTGTCGTTGTAACGAATTTATCAAAATTTAGTATGATGATTCAGAAGTCCGTGAAAAAGACTTCTAGTACCTTTCAAGTAATGGACAGTACATACCCATTTTCACGCTATTTGCCCAAGACTCAGTGATATTAGGTTGAATTGGTTTGCAAGAGAACGAGAGATGAAATGATGAGGTACTTGAATGGAAAATGTTGGACCTCTCTTTAATTATTGTAGACAAGTCAAAAATATCATAGTTTCACCAGAATTAAATTTAAATCATTATTGTGATCTAATGATATTCTATTTTTCCTAATATTGTACATAATATTACTTATTACTATTTACTATCTATTAATCTTTTTAAGTCGTATTATTTCTTATTGTCATTTTACAACATTTATTATAACTAGGCTCAAATCTTATGATTCACAATTAATATTAGTATACCGAACCAGAAGATTATGATTTTGATTTAAATTTTAAAGGTCAAAGATATAATTTATATTGATAAGACCCTTTCTTGTTGTAAATAAAATTTATTATGTACTTAAGCGAAGGTATAATTTCATTTTTTAACAAGTTGTAATTGTATTTATACTTGAAAGCTAAGTGATAGATGTACTTAATTTCTTCTTTATTTGTAAATTATGACGACACTCTGACGGTCATCTGACCAAAAGGTCGTCTTTGGTATAAGATTTTTGATTTTCGAATTATTTGTATATGTGTATTTTATTTATAAATAAATAAAGACATAATCTCAGGTTCAGAGGGACAGGAAAAACTTAGTTCATTAATTCCGCTGAGAAATACAAAGTCGATGATTCACCGACGACTTTTTTTAATTAATTTTTGGAACCAGGGTTTCTGTAAACATGATATATATAACTCGACATGAAGTCCTAAGCGATTACATAACTTCCCCGATACTTTACATAGCGTTAATATAAGGAAATTAAATCTATTATTTTTCAATATTTAACTGAATACTCCCAGTCTGTTACTACTTTGAATTCAAGGATGTCGAATGCAATGAAGTAGTATCCTAAAATGTAATTTAAATTCCACTTAAGTATTGAATTTTGGCCTTGGTTGAACAATTAAACTTTATAAAATGCGTCCTTTTTTTTAGAAAATGTTGGAATGTAAGTAAGTCTTCCTCAACATAACTTTGAATAAATGAATATTAAAATTTTAACGGATTTCTTTAGGAAAAACCTTATGCGACAATCATAATTCCATCAAAATTGCTTTTCTGTACAAGATTTGGGATGCCATTCAAATTCTTATTTTATATATATATATATGTATATAGTTCGCTCTCTAACATCCGGACACTTACGCTAATTTTTTTCCAAACTCTATAGGTACATATCTTTAATAATTAAGCAGAAAATTTGGCCCAACGGATGAAGCGAATAAAGGAGATAATAATTTTGAATGAAATCCTGCTTCAAAATTTCAAATTTATTGTTTCATCCGTTATATATGGAATTACCTACATAAATGTTGTATATATATATATATATAAGATTTATTTAGGTACTTACAGACATCATGACGATGCTGTTGACGCTCTTCAGACAAGAAGATCATGTTTCAATTTTTCTTTTATTTATTATTCTATGAAGGGTGTAGTTAACTAAAATCAACATATTCAATGCAAATTCAGGACGAGGATGGTAGTTCTACAATGTGCGCGCACTGACCTGATCCTGCATGGTTTGTCCATGGACAGACGCGGAAGAAAGTGTAACTATACTTAACGGAATTATTGACAACGGTTAAATAGATTTTAGTTAGTGTGGACTCGAGCCCTGCCATTAACTACGAGGTCATATCACCTATTACCAGAGCGGTCTTTCATCTCTCTGATGACACTTCTAATATCTATGTCCTAAATGTTGCCTATTCTAAATTTTTATTCACCTAGGGAAGGTGTCTTTAACCTGGGCTACCAGGCTCTGGACCTTCGCTTAACGGTATGCTCAAGGTATTTTCGTCTCCCTAAAAAAAATCGGAGCGGTGCCGTGGCCGAGCCGGAGTAGACGATGGAGCGGAGGAAAGCTTGCAGACAATTTCGTACACCCCGTGTTCTTAGACGCCTAATGCTGGTGTTCCGACTTTTGACGACCACGGTACGGACCCTTTGTAAGGTGAAGACAGTGAAGGTTGCATCTTGTCTATTGGAAAGAATACATGAGTACAGTTGTCAAGTGCTTCAGAATGCAAGACTGTGCCTCATCGGTCGAAGAGTGTGCATTTGTCGTTGCAGCTTCGGCGTTTCGTGCTCTGCAACAAGTATGAAAGAAGGCGTTAAGGGTGCATCTCTGGCCAAAGTGGAGCGTAGCTCATCCACCCAGTGAGAGGAAGTATGACACTTGATGGCTGGTCTTCGGACATTAGACGGTAGTTAGGCATCTTTTCGGACCAATGGTTATAATTATCCGTGGTTACAATTGACGATACACCAAATCGGGCTACCCGTCCGTAAGGGTATGTCATAAGCACATGCCACCGTTTCCACTATGAAGAACGCCTCCGGCCTTGAAAACCGGTTGATGCACGCGAGGGCACCAGTAGCTCCAAAGTAGTGTGCTTCCTTTCTGAGTTCAAGATCGCGGGTTCGAAACCCTTTTTGGGTTTTAATATGAGAGGTGAAAAAACCTTGAGCATGTCGTCCTTTGGATGGGACATTGCTCGATGGCCTCGAGCCTGTACGTTGTCAGGTACTCATTAAAGACCCTTATGCTAGAAGAATAAACCTGGGTAATCAAAATTTAAGACTCTCACTGTAGAGTCAGGCTCATGTTCAGCTGAGCGACGAAAGAGCGCTCTGTTAATAGGCGATATAACACTCACAACTAACTAAAGTGAGGATATAAATGAGTAGAACTTAGTTACTATATATATTATAAGAAGTTAGTTACTGTGACTCATGCCCGGGCTTTACCTACGAGATCATATAGTCCACAACCAGAATGCTCGTTCTTTCAGGCCCGAGTCCACTCTGGGAGTTCTAAAGTGTGCCTACGTAGCTTTATTAGACTCGGGACCATCGCTTAATGTCCCATTGGAAGGACGGCGTGCTCAAGGTCGATCATGAGGTCAGTAAGGAAGCACGGTACCGGCGCCTTCCTTTATCAAGTATTTGTAATTCACAGAGGTGATGTACAATTATGGTCAGTTAACAGATGGGTGATATGATCGATGTGTGAGGGAGTGATGGACGATCGATAATTGTGATCTGATGATATCATCACATCAGTATGCATGTCACCAATGATCTCTTCCTTGGTCCTTACAACTGTTGCCAACATTGTCACCCACAAAAGCATCACTTAATTGTTAAACATCCTGGCATCTTTCGCGGCTATCCTCCAAAATAAATCCTCCTAGAATGCAAATAAATGTTCTAAAACTGCAGACAATGCAATAAATACACTGAGAATTGTTCTAACCAGGATATACTTTGCAAGGCCTGTTTGAGAGCGCCACATTTCCGGAATCGGATAATTAGTGCTTATTATCTTTTCTATTAAACCACCAAAAATGTATTGTCTTGTGATAGCTTGTAAATCATAAACTGGCTGGGAAAAAGCTCTTCTTCAGTAAAACAATTCTACAAAAGGGTTTTATTTATTTTTATTATTTTTTATTTTATAACCCAAAAACCGTTAGTCCTATAGGAAAATTAATTCTTACCAACATTTTTCCTTATAAAATTTCCAATCGCTAATAAGTCCTCAGATTTGAGGTAGGATCAACACGACAATAGTTACAGCTCCCCCGAAGAATGTAAACTAAATATCTGTAAGGAATATATCTAAGTAATCGTTAAATGGTAACTCATAGCAACTAACTCTTAAATATGGTTTTTTATTGGTTGTTTTTTGAAAAACTATAAAAGTATTTTTTTAAGAAGAAGAGTTTATTAGTTATATACATATATAGTGTATAAGGGTAATATTATATAGTGTATAAGGGTAAAGGCTAAGGAACCTATTATTATACAATAAGGTTCCTTAGCCATTACCCTTATACACTAAATAGAAATCAAAAATAATCAGTTAAATTAAAAACAATGCTACTGCTTAAGAATCAATTAAAAAAAACTCTTCAAGTACAAAGTAACTGAAATGAATAGAAAATAAATTAATAAACGAAGATTATAATTTAAAATCGGATATTTTTGTGTTTCCCTCCTTGAGTTTTCCCTATTTTCTTTACCAAAACGTTTTGATTTGTGTCACAAGCAATATAAAAATATATGTAATTTGACCAATACAGGATTTTCTTATATCAACAACCCCTACAGTTCTCTCTCTCCCCCTCCCCTTCTCTTATTATTATCTTGAGAGTAGACATTCTTATACCCAGTAATGTCAGTATGAAATAATTTTGAGAATTTTTTGTTGGTATAAGAAACACAATTTTTTGTAATATTTTTATTTATTTATTCAAAAATTTAGATCTATAGGCTATGTAGTCTATAGATAAAATAGGGTGCATCGGCACCAAACAAAATCCAACTTCTACTACTACTACCCTACAGGAGTTGACTGAAATAGGTTGTTCTAATTAGGTGAGGTTCTCAAACACCTAATTAGTGTCCTATATACGTTTGTATGTCTTTATACACTCACTTATCCGGAACACTAACCGGCACACTTCGTTCAATATGCTGACTTCAAAGAGAATAACAAAGTTAGTTGCTTCAACAGGTAAAGTATGAACCACTCAGAGGCCAATTTTAATGGTTCATTCTGAATTATATATACTCGCACAGGAACTAACAGATTTTGCCGAAAGCTCCACTTTGTCGCTTCTATTGTGATAATAAAAAATTTAATGTTAAATAAGATAAATAAATAATAAATAAACAAATAATAAATATTACCACATTTCCTGTAGAAATTATAGCTGGTCTTCTACTAAATTTTGATTTCTACAGTAATTTCCGAAAAGGGCCCTAAGAAAATATCGAAACTTCAAGACGTGCAATTTTGAAGAAGTGCACATATTTAAAAACATTTCAATTAATAATTATTTAATTTGGATTTCTTTTAAATATAATCATGAGATGGCATATTATATATATATGTATATTTTATATATGTATATATTAATTGTTATTATTATATTGTTTTCATTATTTTTTTTTATATTTCGCAGATTGTGACCTGAGGATTCGACATGAGAACGACCCGAAATGTCATCGTGAAAAAGACACTTCCGGAAAAGTTATCAAAAAATATTATCTTAAATTTAATTTAATAAAAAAAAATTATCTACTTTATTTATAATATAGGTACTTTATCTACTGTATAAAATTATTATTTTCGTACTCTTTTTTTCAAGTATTTATTTATTCTTTACTTTTTAGTATTGTTAACTCTAATCCATTTGTGTCAGACTCTAAAAGTTAATATCTGTTTAAGTACCTAAATTATAATCTATGTTAATGTAAATATTGTTATGACGAATCCTACTATCATGTTATGGTTTAACAGAAATAAAATTATTATTATTATTATTAATTTTCAAGTTAAGCCTTCCCTCTAATCTCACCCTTAATTTGGGCCAATTTGGCTGAAAATCAATGTTGTCTTCCTTATAAGATTTAGAACATGTATGGGCAACCTTTGACATGTTGCGGGCCAAACTTTAGTGTGCAAATACGTTCGCGGGCCGCGTAGATGGTTCGAAATAAAATAACGTTGGACTTTAAAGTAGTGTTCATAATTTTTAGAGAGATATCAGACATGAAATAATAAGACAATTTATTAAAATAACAAAATGAAATGAAAAAAAATAGGTACAATATTATAATTAAATCGTGAAATTTGGAATTATTACAAACTACGAAAGTTAAGTAGCGACACCGAAATCAATGAGACACTTGAGCTTGAATTTGGGAAACTAATCCATTGATGTTTGGATTTTCTAAGCTGCGGAAAATGGTCTTCTTCGAGGTATTTTTTTGTAGAAATCGCACAACTCCAGGTCTTCAAATTTAGATTTTAGGAGTAAGTTTTCTTGAATCTCGATCAACTCCATTTGCAAGTTTATTGGATTATTTTGCACATTACTTTTTGTTGGATTAGCAAATAAATTGAAACAGTCTTCCATGTTTTTGAAATCACCAAATCTGTTCGAAAATTGCTCCGACAGTAACTTGAGTTCTTCAGCATATTGAGCATAAGCAATATTTTCATGCGCAGAGAGCGTGGTGAAATGGTAACTGTTACCAGACAGCATCTGTGCTTCCCACAAGCGGATTTTGTTCTGAAACGCTTTCAAATGGCTGTACAAATCATTTACTAACTGTCCTTGTTTTTGAAGTTTCAAATTTAAATCATTCAAATAGCCTGTACCATAAACAAACACGCGATGACATGAATTTTTCCTCACTCGCCTTGCTCACTTCACTTGATTCCGCAGGAGCAAGCGACAAACCCCATCCTACTCGATCTTCCTAATTTGGAGTGAGTGTGAGTAAGTAGTGTAATATTATTTTTTTTTTGAAATTGGGTTTTTCAAAATGTCTCGCGGGCCGGACCAAATCTTACAGCGGGCCGGTTGTTGCTCACATATGGTTTAGAATATACAAACAAAATTTACTTTTGATATATTTATTAAATAAATAAAACAAACTTATTTTTGAAATATTGTCTATTCCACTAAAGATATATATACATATATAACTACCGGTTTCGGCTTTATACCATCGTCAGGTCTAGTTATGAACTAGACCTGACGATGGTATAAAGATTAGTTCATAACTAGACCTGACGATGGTATAAAGCCGAAACCGGTAGTTATATATGTATATATATCTTTAGTGGAATAGACAATATTTCAAAAATAAGTTTGTTTTATTTATTTATTACAAGTTTCCAGAATATGTCCGCGTTTCTCAACTTAGAAGTTATATATTTATTATGTTGGGAGATATGGAGGTCAGACAGACTCACTCTCAGACTTACGCTATACAATGAAACAAAAATGTAATGCCAGTGTGTATGAGTATGGAGGTAGAGAAAGAGTGATATGTACAAACATGGTTGGTATAATATCACGTATATTAAGTTGTGTCGGTTCGCTGGAGTCGAAATGAACCTTCTCACCTTTGTTTGAGTAGTAAGAACCTAGGCCTTTATTAATTCTTAACAACAATAAGAACGGATAATGATTTGTTCTTTCACAGGAGAAAGGGCATCGTCATAGTTCAATCAATTACTTACTTACAGTTGTTACTTATTGTAACACTCATTACACATTTATTTATTCAGTGTGTATCATTAATTGCATTGTCCGAAAAGGTGTAACCTGTATTCAAAATAGACGCGTAACTATGGAAAGGGGGGTTATGTAAGTAATATATCTGAAATTCGATCTTAAGTTTTGACATGAATTTCAAATTTTCCGAAAAGCTGATTCCAAAAAAAAAAAAATTGTTTGCGTGTCTGTGAACATATAGTTAGTTATTATATAGCCCGGGCTTTAACTACAAGGTTATTAGCGTTCTTTTATCACTCTGGCATGAACCCGATTCAACTATTGGAGTCAACTATATGACCTCGTAGTTAAAGCCCGGGCATGAGTCAAAAAACCTAACCTAAACTTCCTAGTGAAAAAATTGTGATGTGGCCATTACAGGACTTTCTTATACCATGCTCACAGAGCACTCTGTCTCCCCCTTCTCAAAATCATTTCATACTGGCATTACTGGATATAAGAATGTCTACTATCAAGATAACGCTGTACAAAGAGAAAAAATGAAACGATTTTGAAAAGGAGATGGGTAGAGAGATCTGTAGGCGATATTGGTATAAGAACGTCTTGTAATGGTCACATCACTTATATTGCGGTAGAGAGCTCACAAAATTCTTGGATTTTTGCATGAATACAATACTTCCTTATAATGTATGTATAAGAAAGTAAAATGTGTATTGGATCTTAACCAATTGTATATACTTATTAACCGCAACACGCCATTCCTTCCAAAACCGTATGTACACATCACTATTATGCCCACTACAAACCTGTGCTTGCCCACTATGGTTAGTGCAAGCTTTGTGTTGTTTGAACTAATATGAATTTAACCCTGGAATGGTCGCGTTACCAATAGTTACTTGATTAGTCGCGTGGTTGACAGGTGTCATCCAGTCTTTTTTCTTGTTTTTTGTATTTGAACTTTTTTGTACCTAAGTTATATAATACTATAATAATAGTAGATGTATTTATAAAAGCAAACATTTAAGAAAAAAAAATTTATTAACAAGATATGACATTAAAATAACGAAACATAAAAAATTAGAAACAATCATGACAAATATTTTTTAAATGGTCAGTGCACATCCACTTATTGCATTTATCACACCATTTTCTCGTGGTTTTATCCCTTTGACGTCCACAAGCATTCTCACCTTCATCATTATCGTCGTCATCAGCAGACTGATCTGTCTCTGTATCGTGATCACTCTCTTGTATGTGATCACTCTCACCAGAATCAGATTCCTCGACATCACCTTCATCAGAAGAATTTTCTTCATTGAGTCACTCTACCCAAACGTTGGGGTCTCATGAGAATTCAGTTCTTCTTTTCTTCGATTCTGACGTATTGATATAAAATAAGAATAAATATAAAAATAAATAAAATCAGAGAACTAAAAAAATATGAAATAAAATCTATAAAAATCAAAAATGATATCTTGAGTAAGCCAAGAAAAGTATACGGAAGAGTAACTTATATAAAAAAATAATAAAACAAGAAAATGAAATGTTGTATGGAAATAAAGACTTACCTTAAATAGTGACGAGAAAGGTCGCGTGGGGGACAGTTAACCAGCACAATACAAGTTACCTGTTCAGGGTGTAGAATGACACGGAGTGAGCTCTGATGGAGTGGGGCTTTAGGTCAGACATGTATGGACAGGTACTGAGCAGCTCGAGGTGTAGTCTAGGGAAGGCAGTGGAGTTATGAGAAAAATACTGCAAGTGGATGACATATGTCAACCACGCGACCACTCCAGGGTTAAGTGAATATTAAATTTTTTATTGTATCTATTGCTTTCAAGAAGATTCAACGATTGTTTGTGCTGCACAATATGCACTGTGCCGTATAGACTTCTAAGAAGTCACTTTTCCACCCGAGTGATTTAGATGTGTTCCAGAAATGGTAGACATTACCTTATCCACTGACTGTGAAATCTTACATTTAAAAATGGTGTGTTAATTACGAGAGAGAGATCCAACAATTAGAGGATGTTTTATCATTTTCATATGCTTTTGAAGTTATTTAGTTTGGTGTAACTGGGGTAATTTAAATAGGCCCCGAGCTCATTTAAAACTGCTTACTGAGCTCAAGTTCGCGAGTTCGAAGCCCGGCCGAAGCTCTTAGTTTATTTAATGTGGAGGTAAAATAAGCACGCCGTCATTCAGTTGGGACGTTAAAAACTCCTGCACTAGGTGAATAAAATTTAGTGTAGGGAAATTTTAGGTATCCCATAGTATAGTCGGGCATGAATCTACTGAACAACCTGTTGAGTTTATATGTAAACAGTGTTGCCACTTCATTGAATAATATTGTTCCCATAAAAATTACAACTTTTCGCCAAGTTTATTTTTAACAATAATTTCACTATATAGGTAATGTATGTACTTTTTGTACATCACTATCTTTTTGCCCAAAATAATTTTTCTCGATAAATTTTTGCCAGTGTGCCCCTTTATGAAAGATAATTTGTAACGGACTTATGGTCTGATGACTCAGATGATTGAACGGTTTCAAAAAAAAAAAAAACCTTTGATTGCGCAGAGGCGTTTAACAATCCTTCAGATCGACTGAGTCAGTCCCAGGGACGCCCACAAACCTTATGATGCTAGTCATAAAACCTAGCCTAGGAGTATTTCTAATGCAGTGACAAATAATTACGGTAAGTTTAAACAATGTTAAAATGACCTCATGGATATCATCATTTGATTTGACACTGAATTTAAATGTTGTGAGGTCATTTTGCTAGTAGATAACAATGGAAGAGGACCAACAATAATGTGTCATTATGGGAGCCAAGCGTCCCAACTATGTAGGCTAGGTCGGGGTTATTAGTACAATTTTCAAAATTCAACATATCTCCAATTTGTTTCGTCAATGGTTTCTACCCCAGAATCATTAGAATTAGGGAGATCATGGGGCTGAATTTTGATGAACAAGTTGTGAAGATTCACTTTACATTTCAATATGATTTTTGTGATAAATGTTTGTTAAATTTTTAATTTAATAAATGCTAGTTTAAAAATTATATATAAGAACGCCGGTAGCTCAGTGGTATCAAGTTGGTGGGTTCGGAACCCGACTGAGGCCCTTAGTAGTCCCCTTATCTGGGAGGTAAAATAAACTTAAGCAAGCCGTTAAGCGATGGTCCCGAGCCTGTACAATGTCAGGTACTCGTTAAAGACCCCTTGCTCTAGGTGAATAAAAATTTAGGGTAGGCAAAATTTAGGACTCCCACAGTAGAGTCGGGCTCATGTCCACCAGAGTGACGATAGAGCGCTCTGGTAGTAGGCGATATGACCTCGTAGTTAAAGCCCGGGCATGAGTCATAAAACCTAATCTAACCTATAATTATAATGTACTTTTGTTTTTAATAAAGATGGCCGACCAAGCGTGGGGACGCTATCTTTAGTGAAGTTAAGATGATTAATCAAGATGTTAATTTTCTATCATCTGTTAATTTTCCGCGGTATCAGTCCAAAGGAAGGGGGCTCAGAGAAGTTTTATGAGGAGAGCGAAAACAAAATAGATTAATTCCTTTTTTTGAGACTCACAGAGAACTTTTCTTCCACTCTATCATTAATAAATACCAATACATACAAAAAAAACCATATATATTCATTCACATGTAGATATTTTATGGAACTTATTTCTTTCTTTAAGTATTTTAGATCTTTATACTACCATAAGATTATTACAAAATTTACAACCCGGCTTCGGGATAAACTCAAGAGGTTCGAATTCTTTGCATATCTACGATCTGGTTTCGTGTAGACTTATCTTTCAAGAGATATGCAGCAATAATATTCAGAATTATTTATACTGCAACCTTGTGGTGGATGCAATTCGATAATACACTAGAGGATGGCCTTGTCTGTATAAGTTGAAAATTATTCTATTGCCTATAATAATCATTGAAATTCTTCTTTTATTTTTGAACAGTATAACATTTGCAGTTTTCTTCAGAAATTTAATTTTTAGTCAAATATTTTGTTTCACATGGAAGACTTTAGAAGACTGTACCACGGGAGCATTCTCAGATTCATTAAGGAAACGAGGAGAAAGGGCTTGGTTTTGGTTGTATAAACAACTAGGTAACAAAATAAGGTGGAAGCCCAGCGTTTCCAGGAAAGGGATAAGAGCACTGGATACTTAGGACCCTAGGTGCAAATATAATAGTATATAATCATATATAATAGTATTGTTCTATTGAAAATGAGAGGAATAAAGTACCCCTCAACTCGGATCAGAGGAAAACTTACATTACTGCAAGCGCTGCGAGCTGTCATCATAGATTCCAAAATCGTCCTGGAATTCCTTCAAGCACTGGAGTCCCTGAACCAAAATAGAGTAGATTTGAGATGGGTGCCAGTGCATCAGGGGTTTGAGAGCAACGAAAGGGCTGATCAAATAGTCAGGTCAGGCTGAAAGAGAACCTATAGGACTGGAACCCTAAGATCTCTAAGAGAACCGCAAGGACGGCAATAAAAGATTGGCTGAACCCCATAAGAACGAGACCTTATTAACTACACAATATGGGCATCGCTAGAAGCCCTTTATGCAGGAAATGCGGCGAGGAAAATGAGACTCTGTTTCATATTCTAAGCCAGTGCGGGGCACTAGAAAGGAGAAGATTTCACTGCTTCTGGTCTGTCATAACGGAACCGAAGCAGTTAATGGAGGGAACCTGCAGGAGACTCCTAGGACTTTATTGAAGATACACGGCTACTGTTGGGACCAACACACACAGAGCACACAATAGGCCTTCTCTGGCCACGGTGACAAAATCAGCCCTCGGAAAAAAAAAAAAAAAAAATTACACTAACCCCCACCATAGGTGAAAATTACACATAATTATTTTAACGTCTTCAGGACTCGCAATTGAGTAAATGTATCAACACATAATTGCATATGTGTATTCAGAACCCCATAAGAACGGGACCTTATTAATTTTCAGCAGAATTGGTCGAAAGGAAGGGGTCGATCACAGGTGGGTTCAACACAAATAACTGCCGGTGTAATGAATATATCGACTCAAATATGGTCGATTGGCTTTGCAAGGAGAGCATCAACATAATTTATTAATACTGGGGAAGTACATATCAGGTGATCCTCTGACATTTTTTTTTATAACGACAATAAAGAAATAGTTAATTTATTCATACATTTAAAACTGCAATGCAGTTTTTTTTTTTTCCAATATACAATTAAAAATTGTCTGCAGTTTTTTTTTCATATTCTATAATAGTATTGAAAAAATCATACATTATTTTATTTTCGTTATAATTTTTAAAAAAAGTTTTCAAACATTTATTTACTTTGTGTCCTGACGAAACACGCTGAACCGTCGGCTCAAAATACTCTACGGACTTCTAAATAGACGATCAAAATTAGACATGACACAACAACGGAACTGTTATACTTACTTACTTAGACCATTATGGACATACGGATCACAGATATACGGTTCAGCAAAAACATCCAACATCAAACGAATTCAGGCATTTCAGTCAAAAACCCTCAGACTGATAACACAGTGCCCTCCATACATAAACAACGGAACACTTCATAACGATCTTATGATACACACAGTACCCGACACAATACAAACTACCTACATACGTTTTTTTAGAAAACTTTACACACATACAAATCCAGAAATACGTACTTTAACTTCACAACACTTACCACAAAACCCCCCACGAAGGTTGAAGAGGAGGTGGAACCGCGACTTACTGCCACCTTAATTCCTATTCGTTCTTAATATTTTTTTTTTATTTTTTACATTATTTTCCTTCACTTTTATCATCTCTCTTACCCATTCCATCAAAATTGTCTTTCAATTCCTTTTTTTTATTTTTTTTTTTTTATTTATTTTTTTATTTTTTTTTTTTCCCTTGTCCTAATAATTAATATCAATTTTCGTCCCGAGGACCTACCACTGGGTGGCCTTCCTCTCACATGCCATTCACGCCAACATATCCATACGTACCAACATAGATGCTGGTTGTTGCACCCTAGCAACAGTTGCACCTTTATGAATAAAAGACAAAAAAAAAAAAAAAAAAAAAAAACTTTGTGTCCTAGCAAACCCCCAACAAATTTCTTAAGGGGGCCACCTTCAAAGAAAAAATTTTAGTGCCCTCTGTAGATACTACCGAACTTCGATTATATTCAAATAGGTATATTTTCAAAAACCTAAAAGCTTTAAATTAACGTTACTTTCTCCCATCTCAGACACATAAACCTAGAAAATATAATAAAATGAAGGAAGTTATATTACTTATACTAGTAAAACATATTAACTTTTAAAGATATATATTTTATAATAGCTATATTAACATAACAATCTGTTATATTGCTTTTATATATATATATATATATATATATATATATATATATATATATATATATATATATATATATATATATATATATAGCATATATATATATATATATATATATATATATATATATATATATATATATATATATATATATATATATGCTATATATATATATATATATATATATATGCTATATATTTTATATATACACATGGGACGTTTATGCTTCCGCAATGATGACAATTTATTTTCACAAATTATTCATTTCTGGGCATGGGCGTAGCCAGGGGGGACAGGGGGGGGGCTCGTGCCCCCCCCCCTGGCCAGAGAAATAAAAATATAAAAATTAAATAAACTAAAAAAATAGTTTTTATTAAAAATGCATTGCTTGCAAGTTACCATAGGATCATCAAATTTCCCGTTCTTCTGACTCCTAAATCAGCAATCAGCTGTTGTAAGTGCAGGCCGCAGGCCATGTGCTGTAACTGTTCACTGTGTTTGTGTTCACGTGACAGTTTGTTTTGAGGTTTTGACGAAGTTTTCGTCTAACAGTTCCGTTCCGTTTTGACTGTTTTCCATATTTGCATAAAATTATTAAAATTAGCATAGATATTAGGAAGTTTTTTAGTAAGTATCTTGAATTATTTTATAATTGAATTGAAGAGCCTAGAGATTCAGACAGATAACCTAATAGTCCAAGCTCCCATGGCACAAAAAGAAGGTAGGTACCCCATCAAACATCTCAAATTTTAAAGGTAAAAATGCTTGGAAAACATGTAAAAAAACATTTTACCCCCGCCAGACTAGAAAAAATGTATTAATTGATATGTTAAATGAATTTTTGAAATAAATGAATTTACTTTTTAACCCCCCCCCCCATGTAACCTAACTTTGCCCCCCCCTGCTCAAAATACTGGCTACGCCCCTGACTCTGGGCGCAGCGATTGTTACAATATAATATATTATATTGTATCAATCGCTGAGCCCTGAATTGAAGAATAAATACATATTATGTATATTGCAACTCATAAAGTAATCAACTTCATTACTGCTCATTCTCACTTCTTAAAAGCAATGTATACAGTAAAAAAAAGTCGTTGATGGATCACCGGCAAGTACTGCTTTGCGCTAATATTCAATAGTTGACTAACAAAGGGGCTCCTAAATCCTTTAACTGAATTTCGTGTCGATAAATTCATTATATCGGCAGTTTTTGGGGGTTTTGAGTTGAGCCCCTCCCCCTTTGATCCCCCTCTTCCTTTCTGCCGATTGGGATGGCTGAAAATCAATAGGTGTCGTCGTTGGATGGTTCTGGATTCTTATATAAAATTTCGTGATGATTCCTTCATTTTATCGGGAGTTATCGTGTTCACAGACACACAAACCGTCTGAATTTTTTTTTTCATGTTTGGAATCTGGATGTCAGGAAACATAAAATATCATTGAAAACTCCAAATCGAATTCTTGGCGATTACATAATTTCTCCTGTATATCTTGTAATAATAATATATAGGTTAGGTTAGATTTCATGACTCATGCCCGGGCTTTAACTACGAGGTCATATCGCCTACTACCAGAGCGTTTTTTCGTCACTCTGGTGGACATGAGCCCGACTCTACTGTGGGAATTCTAAATTTTGCTTACCCTAAATTTTTATTCATCTAGGGTAGGGGTCTTTAACGAGAGGCTCGGGACCATCGCTTAACGTCCCATCCGAAGGACGGCGTGCTTGTTTATTTTACCTCCAAAGATAAAATAAACTAAGGGCCTCGGTCGGGTTTCGAACCCACGATCTTGAGCTCAGAAGACAAGCACGCATACCACTGAGCTACCGACGCCCCCCTAATAATATATATATGTGGTGGGCTTGTGCTTTACACCTAGGGACCTAAGCATCCAGTGCTCTTATCCCTTCCCTGGAGGCGCCTTGTTTGTTTATACTACGAAAACCAAATCCTTCATGAAGTACTCAGTCTCCCAATTTCCTTAATGAACCTGAGAATGCTCCCATGGTCCAATCTTCTAAATTCCTCCTCTGTGATTACCAAAGAAGTGGAATCTCGTTCGCGCCTATCACGAGCAGATGCCCAGGAAGTGTGCCGCCGTCTCGTCTTCTTCCCCACATCTATCGCAGGTAGGACTGTCCTTGACTCCTACAGTGTGTACGTGTCTATTGAACGGACCGTGTTTTCCGAGAACTCCAGTTAATTTCAAAAGTTCGCTCCTTTGAGGTTCAGGATCCCATCCTTCAACACCTTGGACTCCTCACCCAGGAACATCTTGGACTGTCTGCATGTGGTTATTTCTCTCCATGACTCCTCCAAAAGATCTTTTGTCCACTTTTTTAATTCGGTTTCAGCTTGCCTCCCGAGATATTCCTAGTACTGGCTCTGGCCCCATGAAAGACTTATGTACTTGGATCTTCCTTGGCCAGTCGGTCAGCTTCCTCGTTTCTCTGAATCCCCGAGTGTCCGTGGACTCAGTCAGGGTGTGATACAAACCTTTCCCGAATCTCTGTAAAACATAAGTAATTAGGAAATGCAGCAAATATTCCTCATTTTGGCATTTCCAGCTTGCGACCCTTTGATGCTTTTCAAGACTGTTTTCCTTTCAAAATGTTTTAATTTTAATTTTTCTTTTCTGTAATTTATTTTCATTTCCTAAAAGCAGTTTTTTAATCATCTTTTCTTTCGTCAGTAGTTTTGAACCCTTTCTGTTTCCATATTCGCGTATTTTTAAAAATGTTTCCTTAGCTTAGCTTACCTCGCTCCAAAATTTATTTTTATAATGTAGTGTCTTCATGCCCGGGCCTTCACGGCCGCTAGTTTATAATTATTCATATTATTGTCATTATTTCTTATGTTTTTAAAAGTGTATTATTATTATTATTTTTTTTGTTATTATTATTTTGTATATATACATATATCTATTAAACTGGAATCCGATCAATATAGAGTTATTGTGACTCATGCCCGGGCTTTATTTATGAGGTCAAATCGCCTAAAATCAGAGAGCCCTTTCGTCGCACTGGTGAACATGAGTCTGAATGTACAATGGGAGTTCTAAATTTTGCTTGGTTTAGTTACTTAGCGTTGAAAGTCTACAAGGAGTATCTGTCATTGCAAAGGCTCGGGACCACCGCATAACGTCCCATTCGAAGGACAGCATGCTCAAGATTTTTTTACCACCTGGATAAAATTTGATTTCGCCACGTTTCTTTGAAATGTTTATAAAAAAAATATTACTCATTTAGTGAGTAGTTATAACATTTCTTAGTTAGGTAATGTGACTCATGCCCGGGCTTTAACTGGGTTTGGAACCCGCGATCTTGAGGCCAGTAGCAAAACGCGCTACTTTTGAGCTACCCGGCGATATCGTTTATGCAATGTATCAGCTTGTTTTAAAATAAGATTGGGTCACCGCCCGTCACGCAATCAGAAGCTCACGCCACACTTTCCGATATATTGTAGTTACAAGACACAATATCATTTTATAATAGTGTACACCAGGTTGAGGTGGAGGGGAAGGTCATCTTGCTCATCTGATCAGCCTAACCTCATTCTCGAGTTCTCCCCAACCTGCTCTATATGTGTACACAGTCCTCAGTTCAACTCTACATTTACTAGTTAATATTAATTAGTTTTAAAATAAAATATATATGTTTTATCCTACGCCCAGCTTTGGCTTTTCAGCCATGCGGTGTCTAAGAGCCCAGTAAAATAACGCCTTATATTCATTGTGGGACATGCTACCCTGACCTTGGTACATGTTACCCTAGATGTCAAAGAGCACAGAGCAGGTCGGAAGGTCGTCCCCCGGGCATATCGGCCACTCCTATGCTCTTCAAATGTTTCTGGAGGCAGTCCTGAAAGGAACCTGAAGTTGGCCACCGCCAACATCCTAGCCATGTCCCCCCAACTATCCGGTGTCTCTCCTCCAGCAGGACTCTACATCTCTTCCCAGCAGGTGCTCTCTCTGGTGTTTCCTTAGAAGATCTCTGTAAGCCCTGTCAAACAACTTCTTTGGAGTATTCAGGTTGATGGAGGTGGGTGGCTGTTCATTATGGGGCTGTTCCTGCTTTAGCCAGTCTTTTGGCCTCTTCGTTTCCTGGTATACCGCAGTGGCTAGGGGGAATATGTTCACATTTAACATTTTCAAAAGAGCTTGGGGAATCTAGATAAAGCCTTTTGTTATCAAATTATCTGGTTATCAAACTAAACTAAAAGGACTGGAGATCAACATTTTATCCTTTCGGATTCGTTCTTTTCATGTGATGTATCCGAAAGAGAAAAATCCTTTTAGTGAAGCAGAACAGATTCTCCTAAAGTATATATTGTATTTGTTACCAGAGTGAATAGCTAATTCGTATAACCCTACCGATGCCCCCCTTGAGAACGCAATCTTTCGGATGAGACGTGAAGCGATGTTCCAGAGCTTGTACGTTGTCAGGTACTCGTTAAAGACCCCTACCCAAGATGAAGAAAAATTTAAGGTAGGCAAAATTTAAGTCGATTCGGTAGAGTCGAGCTCATGTCTACCAGAGCGACGAATGAGCTCGTAGTTAAACGCCGGGCATGAATCAAAATAACTTACTAGTCTAATTCGTAAATATAAGTATTTCATTCGTAAAACTTCGTTACGATCACATTCGCCAAATGGCTAGAAGAATTTTTCATGCAATCGGTTACAATTATAAAAACAAAAAACTTCCAATCTTTATTCATAAAGAGTTTTGATTAGGTCATAAATATAAATAGTATCCTATAAGATTCACAATTCGAATGACATACGTACACGCAAACGCACTCAGAAATCGCAAAAATGGTCAATGAGAAATTTCATCGAAAACTTGATCTCGGATTTTCGCAGTATTACAATACTTCCCCTATAATGTAAGTAAAATATTAAACAAATTCTTGAAAAAAAAGTAAAGTAAATTGTCATCTAATAATTAAAAGTCAACACAAATAAATAAAAGGTTTACCCGAAATTATTGATTAAATTTTAATGAGTCGTTGTCTAAATTGAGAGACATATTTATCAAGATACTTTTTATGAATCATGCCTGGGCTTTAACTACGAGGTCATATCGCCTACTACCAGAGCGTAGTTTTCTCGCTCTGATGGACTGAGTCCGACTCTACAGTCGCAATCCTAAATTTTACCCTCATATGTTTATTCACCCACCGGTCTGTAAAGAGTACCTGACATCGCACAGGCTCGGGACCATCTCTTACCGAAGGACGGTGTGCTCAAGATTTTTTTATCTTCCAGATCTAACTAATAGGAGCCCAGGATTATAATGCATCCCAGATCTCCCCATTCAACATTAGGAATTTAGAATTTCCTTATTCAATTCCTGAAGTATGGGGTATTTAATGTTTTTGTTTTCATCAGGGTTTCCACAACAAGAATTTCAGGACATAATTTTTCTCTCACTCACAGTTGGTAATTAAACTATATTTTATTTTCAACCTATAGTCTGCCCTTTCTATGTGTGTGATGGGATGTTGAATTTTCAGCCCCTATAACTAAACTCTCATATTTTCAATAGTACCTATATATAAGTACGTAAATACAAGAAAATAGGTTCGAAAAATATATAAATAATAATAATAACTGATAATGGAAATATATAAGAAAAATTTTGGAAGAGGTGGAGAGAGGGGAGGAGAAAAAAATACCATAAAAAACATTTATATACAATTGAATACTAATATTTTTGATAAATATACATATATATTTTATAATAAATATATACCTATATAAATTTTTCTTTATCAAAAACATAAGTGTTCAATTAATACAAATGTTTTTTAGGATATTTTTTTCTCAGCCCCTCCTATTATTATTATTATTATTTATATATTTTTTGAACTTATTTTCTTTCGATGTATCGTAGATACTGTATTTAGTACTATCACTAACCCAATAGGGCTGGTCTGGATGACTTCTTTCCGCTTTAGTACATAATGTTTAATATATTTCATAGTTTCCAGTATACATACAAATGTTTATGATAGAACCAACCCTCTATTTGGAACCAGAAATTTTATATCTGAGATCCGATAAATACTGTAGTCACTGTAATGATTGTATCGACACAAAATTTCATATGTAAATTTAAAACTCCATAAGGACCACTCTTATTCATTTTCGGCTAAATCGGTCAAACGAAAAGGGGGGATTAGGGGGTCTTAACACAAAAACTCTCATAAAACCTCATAAGGACACCTATCAATCCCTCGTAACATCAGCTGGGGCTCGACAGAAACTGTCGATGTATCGACATATCAACTATAGATTTTAGCCCGTTTTTTTTTTAGGGAGAGAGAAAACTTTGGTTAATCCTGTGGGAAGTACGAACAACCTTTCCATGATAAGAAGGCACCCAGTGTACCACCTTCTCATGCTGAAGATGAGACCCTTGCTCCCGCCTGGTTACATAAGACCATCCCGAGGATGGTGGGAGGACCCTCAGTGTCTCTGGATCATCCTTTCCCCCACCACTTCATCCTGAGGGGGGGCTCCCCAACATTGCCCTCCTATATATACCTCGGGAGCGTCCCGCCACAACTCACACTGTGCAAATGTTATTGTGCTGAAAGAGATCAGTATGCCGTGGTTACCCTGGGCAATCGTGAGTTACATTATTTGTACTATAAACATTAAAACAATCAATGTTATCATTTGTAGGTTAGTTGCAGTGAGGGGCATAAACGGAGTAACTGCAGTCCGCCTCCCCCCTCAAAAAAAAAAAAATTCAAAATAAATAATAAAAAATCCTTCATTCAAAATTCCTCATAAAAAATGCCCTAAAAAAAAATTTGTTTTTATGCTATTTTTTTCTCATCCCCTCTCTCCACCTCCCCCAATATTTTTTTATATTTATTTTCATTATTAATTATTATTATTATTATTTATATATATTTTTTGAACTTATTTTCTTTCTATGTAGATAGTGTATTTAGTACGTTCTTTCCTCTTTAGTATATAATATATAATGAAAAACCGGAAATATTACTTTACTCCCAAAAAAAAAAATTAACGCATAAAACATGATGAATTACATTTGAACTTATGAATTTATTGTAATTATTTTCTAATATTTTTGTTTTAATGTTCCGGTCGTGTCAATCCTCCCCTAGGATGTCAGTGATATGGTCCTCCCCCATCCCTCCTTCTCTAAAATTGTTATTATTTATTTTTATAATTCATAATTATATATTTTTTGAATTTACTTTCTTCCTATGCACATTTTATATTTGATAATTTAGCTAACCCACTGCTGATCTGGATGACTTCTTTACGCTTTAATAATTATTTCTTTAAAAAAAAAAATTATTTATATATTACTTCAAGCCCACTTTTTATGCGACTTCAATCACTCCCCCCTTACCAAAAATTTGAACGCATAAAACATTGATAGTTGTGTTTCACTCATTAAAAAAAAATGGAAAATTAGCTTTGAACTTGAATGAATTTACCGTAAGAAGTTTCTAATCATTTTTTGAAAATGCTCCGGTCGTGTCAGTAAATTGCCCCCCTCTCACCTTCCCTGTTTCTTTCTATGCAGAATATATATTGAATATTATTGCTAACCCACAAAGTCTGGTCTGGATGACTTCGTTCCGCTTAAGTGATTATTACTTAATAAAAAAAAAATATGATAAATATTATTTTACACTCAATTTTTAAGTAGCTAGGATTCCCATTTCAAAAATGTGAAGGTGTAAAACATTGATAGTTACGTTTTTACTCATTTTTTAAACGAAAAAATAGTTTCGAACTTATGAATTTATTGTAATTAATTTAGAATTTTTTTTTTTTTTTTATAAATTTTCCGGTTTTGTCAATTATCTCTCAATACGTTAGTGAAATTCTAAACCCTTAATTTTTTTTTTTTCGTCCTCTAACTAAACCTGGTTAGTCAAAATGTAGTACTCTCATAGTAGAGTCGGGCACATAGCCAGAGCAACTAAAGAGCCCTCTGGTAGTAGACGATGTAACCTTGTAGTTAAAGCCCGGGCATTAGTCACGAAAACTAACTTAATGAGTTGTACTTATGAACCTAGGTCAATGTCCTATAGGAAAACCCTATTTTCTTCTCCATTTTCCTAGTTAACAAACTTCATATTGCTCATCACAACAACGAAACATATATGGAGTTACTAGTTAATAAGTTTTAATAATTAATCTATATTGTTCTAATGTTACAACTTTGTAAATTAATTGAAAAACTTTAATTCTCCAGGGTTTATTGCTCCTCTAGAAAACTTCATATATATTTTAATTAAATGAGACATGATTAATTGAAGTGGCTTTAATTTTTTTATTTGGATTTGTGAATTATTCTGAAAAATATAATGTCCGCATAAGATTTTCGATCTTTGTAAAAAATGATCATTTAAGATTTTATTTTCTAATTCAGTGAAAAATATATATGTTTGGGCTTTCGATAAGGTAATATGAATACATTTTTGTATAATTTGATAATATAAATAATAAACAAATGGATGGTTTTTGTTGGAAATTAATTATTCCCAACGAATATTTTTATTAAAGCAAGAGTCTCTGTTAATGATGTTTATTACAAAAAAAAAAATAAAAATAAAAAGTTTATATAATTTTATTTAAAATTAATTTGAAAAATAAAATAATTAATTAAAGCTAATTATTATATAATGAAGTAAGAGGGCGCCGGTAGCTCAGTGGTATGCGTGCTTGACTTCTGAGCTCAAGAACGTGGGTTCGTAACCCGACCGAGGCCCTTAGTTTATTTTATCTGGGAGGTAAAATAAAGTTAAGCATACCGTCCTTCGGATGGGACGTTAAGCGATGGTCCCGAGCCTGTACAATGTCAGGTACTCTAGATGAATAAACATTTAGGGTACGCAAAATTTAGGACTCCCACAGTCGAGTCGGGCTCATGTCCACCAGAGTGACGAAAGAGAGCTCTGGTAGTAGGCGATATGACCTCGTAGTTAAAGCCTGGGCATGAGTCATAAAACCTAACCTAATGAAGTAAAAATAAACATAAAAAAAAAAAAAAAAAAAAAAAAACTCGTCGTTGTCATCAGCAATGTAATTTCTCAGAACAAATGAATCAATTAGCTTTCTGCTTCTCTTCCAAAAATCCTAAACCCTGATAATAAATTGTGTGTCGATAAATTCATTACATCGGCAGTTATTAGGGCTTCTGAATTGAGCCCCCTCCCATCAGCCGATATCGCTGAAATTTGACACGTTATGTTCTCATTGTGTTTTTGACTCTAAATATTAAATTTCATGTCGATAAATTCATTACATCGGCCGTTATTGGAGTTTTTGAGTTTCCCCCCTCTGATCCCCCTTCTTTTCAGCTCATTCCACTGAAAATTAATAAATGTCGTCCTTAAAGGATTTTGAATTCACATATCAAATTTTGTGTCGATACATTCATTACACAATTTGAGTTTATATTGTTATTGAGTTATAAAACAATAGGTAGCGTTATTAGAGTTTTTTTTTTTTTCATATATAAAATCTAGTGTTCGAAAACATAAAATTCCATTGAAAACTCCGCAATTTTTGACCGATTACATAACTTCCCCTATACTTCGTATATCAGGGGAAGTAAAATAATTATAAATATATACAAATAAATAAAAATCTCACAATTTTTTTATTAAAATGAAATTAATCTACAAGTTGTGTATATTGCGATGCACCTGCATTCCAGTTTTTCCCATTTAAATGTAATTTAGAGTTTTGTTTCTCTCCTGTTAGTATTTCAATCACTCTAACCAACAGGCCATCGTGGCCCAGTCATACATCTCATTATGTTCTGTGGGAGTCCTAAATTTGTACTTCACCCAAATCTGAAGTTTTGAACTAAAGTTTACATTATGAAGTTCATAATTCAAACCCTGGACACCCTGTTTATACTTTCAAAAAAGTAGATACTAAATAGAATTTCTTGAGTTTGAAGGAAAATCAGGAGTTCTCTTCTTGTCTTCTTAGAAAGTTATGTTTCATCTGGACTTTTGGGTCTTTCGGGAATTCAAATCTTGGCTTTTGGGAAAATTTTCTATCCTAGTTTACCCTAAAATTTATTCAAATTTTTAGTGGCTATATTCTGAAAGCGAAGGCCAGGGGGGGGCGAGAGGGGTCACTTTTCTCTCTTCGACGAGTGAATTCTCGGCTGGGTGACCCCTGAGGAGGCGGTGGTACTTCAAGTGACTGGTGCTGGAATTTATTCTTATTTTGAAAAAAAAAAAAAAAAAAAATAGTTCTCGACTATTTGGCAATATACTTCCCCAGAACGAAAAGTATTACATAATACCATACATTGGTATTCGCATACTATATTTTGTGTTCATACATTCATTTCATTGGCAGATATTATGGTTTCTGAGTCTCCTTTCTTCCTATTCCTCTTTTTTCCTTTGGTTGATTTGAATGAAAATCAATTGGTGCCGTCCTCAAGAGGTTTTGGATGAAGTTCTGGATACACACATAAAGTTTTGTGTCGATACATTCATTCTTTTGGGAGTAATCGTGCTCACGGAAACACGCACAGACAGACAAAAATATAAAATCATAAAACATAAAATTCCGGTGAATACAACATTGAATTTCAGACCGATTACATAACTTCTCCTATACAAATACTATTATTTTCAGTTTCTGGAGATCACTCTGTGCTAGACTCTTTGATTTAACTATTTAAAATATGTGTGATAAAAATATTTGTATTTTATCTTCATTATACATCCAGTGGACATTTTGTTATAATAATAATAATAATAATAATGTTATTTTCGTTAAACTAATACATGGTAATAGGATATGAGTACGTCATGAGAATGTATTAAGATAGCTTATAAATTAGATTTATAACGGATTTGAGTCTACAAAAATAATAATATTAATAAACAGATACATTTAGGTTAGGTTTTATGACTCATGCCCGGGCTTTTACTACGAGGTCATATCGCCTACTACCAGAGCGCTCTTTCGTCACTCTGATGGACATGAGCCCTACTCTACTGTGGGAGTACTAAATTTTGCCTATCCCAAATTTTTATTTACTTAGGGCAGGGGGCCTTTAACGAGTACCTGACATCGTACAGGCTCGGGACCATCGCTTAACGTCCCATCCGACGGACGGCGCGCTTAAGTTTAATTTATCTCCCAGATAAAATAAACTAAGGACCTCGGTTGGGTTTCGAACCCACGATCTTGAGCACAGAAGACAAGCACGCATATCACTGAGCTACCGGCACCCTCCAGAAACCTTTTTAATAAGTAGATAAGTTTTTCAATTTTACAAAAATCAAGAAATCTTTTTTTTTTAAACTCTATCGGAAATGTCTTCATCCCAACGATGTTTCGGGACGTTATTACGTCCTTTCATCACGTCCCAATATGCGAGATATAGAAAAAAAGAAGAAAACAATGTAACAATAACAAATATAAAAAAAAAAATAATAACATTATGATCAAAATTACATGAAAGTTGATGATTTTTTTATGGATAGCATTACATATTACTTCTCCTAAATCTCTAATAATAATTATTATTTAATTATAATTGATTTCATGAATTTATAGATACTCAATTTAGTATGAGGATTTAGGAGGGCCTATGTAAGTCAACTATCTAATAACCAATAGTCGGCTAGTCCGAAAACGGTCGACTGGCTTTGGAGGCAGAGCGAAAAATTACTTAATTAATTCGTTCTGGGGAAGTACATTGCCGGAGATTTACGACTGTTTTTGCTTCTATAAGCTTTAAGACAAGTGACATTAAGAGGCCAAATTTATGTTTGGTTCCGAGTCATGAATTTCATCCAACCCTGAATCAGATTTCATTAACAAATAGATTTTTCTATTTTTAATGCATAAAATAAATTTCACTACACAACATAATATCCATGGCATTAGAGAATAAAAAGGATGTATTTATGAAAATAAGCATGATCTTTCAATTCGATACACTTTTTCTGCAACCTGTTATAATTTACCAAGGTCAGGATTATTCATGCTTCCCTTAAAAAACCAAAAACTTGAATTTATTTTCTGTACACTTGATAATGCTTTAAGACGTAAAAGTATAGTAGTATAAATTTTGATAATTATTGTGTACATATTTTGAATTTTAATTAATTAAAAAAATTGTAATTGACTGTTATATTGACAAGTATTTGCAACAGAGTTGATATGGAGTCTGTTCAGTATAGTTTGAGTTTGGGCGAAATCGAATTGCTCCAATGGGATACCTGTTTTTTAAGTTACCCTTGCTTATGATACTTAAAACTATTGAACTGCGCCAAAAATCCTTTCTAACTAATATTAAAATCCGCCAACTGTATTTTTTATTTATATGATTTGTATTCTATTTGCTATCTGTTTGGGATTGGGATGAATCTAATTCGCAAAATTCAGTTTTTTCTTTCTGACTGTGTTTATATTCTCTATTAGTACGATAGTTGAAGTCTTGTGATATATTGAGCGATATCGAGCTATCGTTTATAAACAATAATAAATACTTTTTTTTTTAACCCGATTTTGTTTATAAACTAAGTATATGTTTCTCTATATCAGGAGAACCTCGACTGTTTCACTAAGGACCGACGGGAGGGTCAAAATTTAATTTCTTCTGATACATCAATTGGATTTACAGAGCGTAAGTGGTTTTATGCCACAATTTTGTAGTGATATCTAATACATTCTTGTAATTTATACAAACTTTGTCACTTTGTAAGATAATCTATATTAATAAAGCTGAAACGGGGTTTGTTTGTTTGTATGTTTGTTCCAGCATCACGCCCAAACGGCTTGACAGATTTTTATTAAACTTCCCATGTAGCATTCTTTTGAGCCCGATTGAATAATAGGCTATGTGGCGTCCCAAAATTTTGATCGGGAGGGGGGGTTGTAAGGGGGGCCTAAGTATATGAATAGTGCTAACTCATTAACTAATGGTCGAATTGTCATGAAATTTCACATGTAGTCTTTTTAAAAGCCAAACAGGAAAAAAAGGTGTGTGGCGTCCCAAAGTTTTGAACGGGAGGGGGGGTTGTGGGGGGGCCTAAGTATAAATATACAGCTAACTCATTAACTAATGGGCGAATCGTCATGAAATTTCACATGTAGTATTTTTAAAAGCCAAATAGGAAAAAAAGATGTGTGGCGTCCCAAAGTTTTGACCGGGAGGGGGGGTTGTGGGGGGGCCTAAGTATAAATATAGAGCTAACTCTTTAACAGTTGGTCGCATTGTCACGAAGTTTCACATGTAGTATTCCTGAAGACCAAATAGAAATATAGGCGGTGTGACGGCTCAACATTTTTTACGGGAGGGGGGGTAGTGGGGGGGCCTAAGTATAAATATAGAGCTAACTCATTAACTAATGGGCGAATCGTCATGAAATTTCACATGTAGTATTTTTAAAAGCCAAATAGGAAAAAAAAGGTGTGTGGCGTCCCAAAGTTTTGAACGGGAGGGGGGGTTGTGGGGGGGCCTAAGTATAAATATAGAGCTAACTCATTAACTAATGGTCGAATTGTCATGAAATTTCACATGTAGTCTTTTTAAAAGCCAAACAGGAAAAAAAGGTGTGTGGCGTCCCAAAGTTTTGAACGGGAGGGGGGGTTGTGGGGGGGCCTAAGTATAAATATACAGCTAACTCATTAACTAATGGGCGAATCGTCATGAAATTTCACATGTAGTATTTTTAAAAGCCAAATAGGAAAAAAAGATGTGTGGCGTCCCAAAGTTTTGACCGGGAGGGGGGGTTGTGGGGGGGCCTAAGTATAAATATAGAGCTAACTCTTTAACAGTTGGTCGCATTGTCACGAAGTTTCACATGTAGTATTCCTGAAGACCAAATAGAAATATAGGCGGTGTGACGGCTCAACATTTTTTACGGGAGGGGGGGTAGTGGGGGGGCCTAAGTATAAATATAGAGCTAACTCATTAACTAATGGGCGAATCGTCACGAAATTTCACATGGAGTAATCCTGAAGGCCAAATAGAAAAATAAGGTGTGTGGCGTTCCAAAGTTTTGATCGGGAGGGGGGGTTGTAAGGGGGGCCTACGTATATAAATAGTGCTAACTCATTAACTAATGGTCGAATTGTCATCAAATTTCACATGTAGTATTCCTAAAGGTCAAATAGAAATATTAGGTGTGTGACGGCCCAAAATTTTGAACAGGAAGGAGGGTTGTGGGGGGGGCTAAATATACATATAGAGTTAGCTCATTAACGGTTGGTCGTATTGTCACGAAATTCCGCATATATTATTCATGAAGACCAAATAGAAAAATAAGGAGTGTGGCGTCCCGAAGTTTTGAACGGGTGGCGGGGTTGAGGGGGGGGGGGGACTAAGAATAAATATAGAGCTAGCTCATTAACGGTTGATCGTATTGTCATGAATCGGATTGTCATGAATTTCACATGTAGTAGTAGTAACTATGTATTCGCTGTGGGGTTCACTGTTGCAAGACATTTACTAGCTGTGATGTCCAGCGTTCCTAATATCGTACTACCTGTGGGGTCCGCTGTTGTAAGGTACTTACTAGCTGTAGTGCTCAGCCCCAGCGTTCCTAACTATGTACTGGCTGTGGGGTTCGCTGTTGCAAGGCACCTATAAGACATTTACTAGCTGTAATGCCCAGCGTTTCTAATTACGTACTAGCTGTGGGGTCTGCTGTTGCAAGGCGCTAGCAGTGTGGCCCAGCGTATTTCACTCGTAGGTACTAGCTGTGGGATCCGCCGTTGCAAAACTCATACTAGCTGTGATGCCCTGTGGTTCTAACTACATACTATCTGTGGGGTTTGCAGTTGCAAGGCACCTACTACCTGTAGGGCCCAGCGTTCCTAAAAACGTACTAGCTGTGGGGTCCGTTGTTGCAAGGCATTTACTAGCTGTAGTGCCCAGCGTTCCTAACTTCGTACTAGCTGTGGGGTCCGTTGTTACAAGGCATTTACTAGATGTAGTGCCCAGCGTTCCTAACTATGTACTAGCTGTGAAGTTCGCTGTTGCAAAGCACTTACTAACTGTAATGCCCAGCGTATTTAACTACATACTAGCTGTGGGGTCCGCTGTTGCAAGGCACTTAATAGCTGTGATGCCCAGCGTTCCTAACTTCGTACTAGCTGTGGGGTCCGCTGTTGCGAGGCACATACTAGCTGTGGTGACCAGCGTTCCTAACTACGTACTAGCTGTTGGGTCCGCCGTCGCAAGGCACATACTAGCTATGATGCCCAGCATTCCCAACTACGTACTAGCTGTGGTGCTCAGCGTTGCAAGCCACATACTAGCTGTGGTCACAAACGTTCTTAAGTACGCACTGACTAGGACGTCCAGCGATGCTAAGTATTCACTAGGTGTGGCTTCCGCCGTTGAAAGGCGCATATTAGCTGTGGTGCCCAGGGGTCCTAAAAACTTACTAGCGTTACAACAGCTGAAAGACTATAAGCCTTATTCCGTATGAATAATTGAAAATTATAACATCATGAATGTACTGTCGAGGAACTGAATAGCGTTATAGAAGATATTGGGAGAAAAATCAAAGTTCCCCGGGCAACGCCGGGTATAACTGCTATAGATTTAATATTTGTTAAAACTGATAGAGAACGACCGGATTATCTGAATCCTACACAAAAATCAAAATAAAAATGTTTTTCAAAAAATGTGCGCTATTTAACGGTTTATAGGCTTAATAATTGTTAAAACTGATACGAGAGATTCAGATTTATCCGGAAAGTCCCATCCGAAGGACGACGTGCTCAAGGCTATTTTCAACCTAAGTGATATTTCACCTACCCAGGTTTATTTACATAACATACGTCTCATTATCGAGTACCTCACATTCGAAAAAGCCCTGGATCATCGCTTAAAGTCCCATCCGAAGGACGACGTACTCAAAGTGTTTTTTAACTTCCCGATTAAAACATCTGACCTAAGTGCCTCAACTAGATTTCTAAGTGGCGATCCTGAGCTCGGTAGACTCCATTCTTTAAATTTCTCGCTTTTTAACGGTTTATAGATTTAATATTTGTTAAAACTGATAGAGAACGACCGGATTATCTGAATCCTACACAAAAATCAAAATAAAAATGTTTTTCAAAAAATTTGCACTATTTAACGGTTTATAGGCTTAATAATTGTTAAAACTGATACGACAGATTCAGATTTATCCGGAAAGCCCCATCCGAAGGACGACGTGCTCAAGGCTATTTTCAACCTAAGTGAAATTTCACCTACCCAGGTTTATTTACATAACATACGTCTCATTATCGAGTACCTCACATTCGAAAAAGTCCTGGAACATCGCTTAAAGTCCCATCCGAAGGACGACGTGCTCATAGTTATTTTTCACTTCCCGATTAAAACATCTGACCTAAGTGCCTCAGCTAGATTTCTAAGTGGCGATCCTGAGCTCGGTAGACTCCATTCTTCAAATTTCTCGCTTTTTAACGGTTTATAGATTAAATATTTGTTAAAACTTATAGAGAACGACCGGATTATCTGAATCCTACACAAAAATCAAAATAAAAATGTTTTTCAAAAAATTTGCGCTATTTAACGGTTTATAGGCTTAATAATTGTTAAAACTGATACGAGAGATTCAGATTTATCCGGAAAGTCCCATCCGAAGGACGACGTGCTCATGGCTATTTTCAACCTAAGTGATATTTCACCTACCCAGGTTTATTTACATAACATACGTCTCATTATCGAGTACCTCACATTCGAAAAAGCCCTGGATCATCGCTTAAAGTCCCATCCGAAGGACGACGTGCTCAAAGTGTTTTTTAACTTACCGATTAAAACATCTGACCTAAGTGCCTCAACTAGATTTCTAAGTGGCGATCCTGAGCTCGGTAGACTCCATTCTTTAAATTTCTCGCTTTTTAACGGTTTATAGATTTAATATTTGTTAAAACTGATAGAGAACGACCGGATTATGTGAATCCTACACAAAAATCAAAATAGAAATGTTTTTCAAAAAATTTGCGCTATTTAACGGTTTATAGGCTTAATAATTGTTGAAACTGATACGACAGATTCAGATTTATCCGGAGTCCCATCCGAAGGACGACGTGCTCAAGGCTATTCTCAACCTAAGTGAAATTTCACCTACCCAGGTTTATTTACATAACATACGTCTCATTATCGAGTACCTCACATTCGAAAAAGTCCTGGAACATCGCTTAAAGTCCCATCCGAAGGACGACGTGCTCATAGTTATTTTTCACTTCCCGATTAAAACATCTGACCTAAGTGCCTCAGCTAGATTTCTAAGTGGCGATCCTGAGCTCGGTAGACTCCATTCTTCAAATTTCTCGCTTTTTAACGGTTTATAGATTAAATATTTGTTAAAACTGATAGAGAACGACCGGATTATCTGAATCCTACACAAAAATCAAAATAAAAATGTTTTTCAAAAAATTTGCGCTATTTAACGGTTTATAGGCTTAATAATTGTTAAAACTGATACGACAGATTCAGATTTATCCGGAAAGTCCCATCCGAAGGACGACGTGCTCAAGGCTTTCAACCTAAGTAGAAATTGACCTACCCAGGTTTATTTACATAACATACGTCTCATTATCGAGTACCTCACATTCGAAAAAGCCCTGGATCATTGCTTAATGTCCCATCCGAAGGACGACGTGCTCAAAGTTATTTTTAGCTTCCCGATTAAAACATCTGACCTAAGTGCCTCAACTAGATTTCTAAGTGGCGATCCTGAGCTCGGTAGACTCCATTCTTCAAATTTCTCGCTTTTTAACTGTTTATAGATTAAATATTTGTTAAAACTGATAGAGAACGACCGGATTATCTGAACCCCACACAAAAATCAAAATGAAAACGTTTTTCAAAAAATTCGCGCTATTTAACGGTTTATAGGCTTAATAATTGTTAAAACTGATACTACAGATTCAGATATATCCGGAAAGTCCCATCCGAAGGACGACGTGCTCAAGGCTTTCAACCTAAGTGGAAATTGACCTACCCAGGTTTATTTACATAACATACATATCATTATCGAGTACCTCACATTCGAAAAAGCCCTGGATCATCGCTTAATGTCCCATCCGAAGGACGAAGTGCTCAAAGTTATTTTTAACTTCCCGATTAAAACATCTGACCAAAGTGCCTCAGCTAGATTTCTAAGTGGCGATCCTGAGCTCGGTAGACTCCATTCTTCAAATTTCTTGCTTTTTAACGGTTTATAGATTTAATATTTGTTAACTGACAGAGCCATAGAGTGTGCTGGTTTCGGATTATGCCAACGTCAGCACAACGTTCAGACTGACTTTAAATATGGTGACACCGATCCACTATGGAATAAAAATGCCAAAAAAAAAAAGATGTATGTATAGATATGAACACAAATTAAAACTTGTGTACATTGTGATATAATCTATATTAATAAAGCTGAAACGGGGTTTGTTTGTTTGTTTGTATGTTTGTTTGTATGTATGTATGTATGTATGTATGTATGTATGTATGTATGTTTGTACCAGCATCACGCCCAAACCGCTGGACGGATTTTTATGAAACTTCCCATGTAGCATTCTTTTGAGCCCGATTGAATAATAGGCTATGTGGCGTCCCAAAATTTTGATCGGGAGGGGGGGTTGTAAGGGGGGCCTAAGTATATAAATAGTGCTAACTCATTAACTAATAGTCAAATTGTCATGAAATTTCACACGTAGTCTTTTTAAAAGCCAAACAGGAAAAAAAGGTGTGTGGGGTCCCAAAGTTTTGATCGGGAGGGGGGGTTGTAAGGGGGGCCTAAGTATATAAATAGTGCTAACACATTAACTAATGGGCGAATTGTCATGAAATTTCACACGTAGTCTTTTTAAAAGCCAAACAGGAAAAAAAGGTGTGTGGCGTCCCAAAGTTTTGAACGGGAGGGGGGGGTTGTGGGGGGACCTAAGTATAAATATAGAGCTAACTCATTAACTAATGGGCGAATCGTCATGAAATTTCACATGTAGTATTTTTAAAAGCCAAATAGGAAAAAAAGGTGTGTGGCGTCCCAAAGTTTTGAACGGGAGGGGGGGTTGTGGGGGGGCCTAAGTATAAATATAGAGCTAATTCTTTAACGGTTGGTCGGATTGTCACGAAATTTCACATGGAGTATTCCTAAAGGCCAAATAGAAAAATAAGGTGTGTGGCGTCCCAAAGTTTTGATCGGGAGGGGGGGTTGTAAGGGGGGCCTAAGTATATAAATAGTGCTAACACATTAACTAATGGTCGAAATGTCATGAAATTTCACACGTAGTCTTTTTAAAAGCCAAACAGGAAAAAAAGGTGTGTGGCGTCCCAAAGTTTTGAACGGGAGGGGGGGTTGTGGGGGGGCCTAAGTATAAATATAGAGCTAATTCATTAACTAATGGGCGAATCGTCATGAAATTTCACAGGGAGTATTCCTGAAGGCCAAATAGAAAAATAAGGTGTGTGGCGTCCCAAAGTTTTGAACGGGAGGGGGGGTTGTGGGGGGGCCTAAGTATAAATATAGAGCTAACTCATTAACTAATGGGCGAATCGTCATGAAATTTCACGTAGTATTTTTAAAAGCCAAATAGGAAAAAAAGGTGTGTGGCGTCCCAAAATTTTGAACGGGAGGGGGGGTTGTGGGGGGGCCTAAGTATAAATATAGAGCTAACTCATTAACTAATGGGCAAATCGTCATGAAATTTTACATGTAGTATTCCTGAAGACCAAATAAAAAAATAGGCGGTGTAACGGCTCAACATTTTGTACGGGAGGGGGGGTAGTGGCGGGGGGGCCTAAGTATAAATATGGTGCTAGCTCAATAACGGTTGGTCGTATTGTCATGGAATTTCACATGTAGTATTCTTAAAAGCCAAATAGAAATATAGGGTGTATATGTCACAAAATTTTGAACGGGAGGGTGGGTTGATGGGGGCCTAAGTATAAGTATAGAGATAAGTCATTAACGGATGATCGGATTGTCACGAAATTTCACATGTAGTATTCTTAAAAGCCAAATAGAAATATAGAGTGTATATGTCACAAAATTTTGAACGGGAGGGTGGGTTGATGGGGGCCTTAGTATAAGTATAGTGATGAGTCATTAACGGATGATCGGATTGTCACGAAATTTCACATGAAGTATTCATAAAGGCCAAATAGAAAAATAGGGTGACGTCAAAAAATTGTGAACGGGAGGGGGGTTATGGGGGTAGGCCTAAATTTGAAGATAGTGATAGGTCATTAACGGATGATTGGATTGTCACGAAATTTCACATGGAGTATTCTTGATGGTCAAATAAAAAAATACACTATGTGACATTTTAAAAATTTGGGAGGGGGGCTAAGCATAAAAATAATGCTGAATCATTGAAGGGTAATCGGATTGTCATGAATTTCACATGTAGTAGTAGTAACTATGTATTTGCTGTGGGGTTCACTGTTGCAAGACATTTACTAGCTGATATGTCCAGCGTTCCTAATATCGTACTAGCTGTGGGGTCCGCTGTTGCAAGGCACTTACTAGCTGTAGTGCTCAGCCCCAGCGTTCCTAATTATGTACTGGCTGTGGGATTCGCTGTTGCAAGGCACCTACAAGACATTTACTAGCTGTGATGCCCAGCGTTTCTAATTACGTACTAGCTGTTGCAAGGCGCTAGCTGTGTGGCCCAGCGTATTTCACTACGTAGGTACTAGCTGTGGGGTCCGCCGTTGCAAAACTCATACGAGCTGTGATGCCCTGTGGTTCTAACTACATACTATCTGTGGGGTTCGCAGTTGCAAGGCACCTACTACCTGTAGGGCCCAGCGTTCCTAAAAACGTACTAGCTGTGGGGTCCGTCGTTGCAAAAGCATACTAGCTGTGATGCCCAGGGTTCCTAATATCGTACTAGCTGTGGGGTCCGTTGTTGCAAGGCATTTACTAGCTGTAGTACCCAGCGTTCCTAACTTCGTACTAGCTGTGGGGTCCGCTGTTGCGAGGCACATACTAGCTGTGGTGAACAGCGTTCCTAACTACGTACTAGCTGTTGGGTCCGCCGACGCAAGGCACATACTAGCTGTGATGCCCAGCGTTCCTAACTTCGTACTAGCTGTGGGGTCCGCTGTTGCGAGGCACATACTAGCTGTGGTGACCAGCGTTCCTAACTACGTACTAGCTGTAGGGTCCGTTGTTGCAAGGCATTTACTAGCTGTAGTGCCCAGCGTTCCTAACTATGTACTAGCTGTGAAGTTCGCTGTTGCAAAGCACTTACTAACTGTAGTGCCCAGCGTATTTAACTACATACTAGCTGTGGGGTCCGCTGTTGCAAGGCACTTAATAGCTGTGATGCCCAGCGTTCCTAACTTCGTACTAGCTGTGGGGTCCGCTGTTGCGAGGCACATACTAGCTGTGGTGACCAGCGTTCTCTAGCTGTAATAGAGGCCGAGATCCGTACACAGGCTCTGATGAAACCTAAAGATCTTGGAAAAGGCATACCTAATTCCCAACAAACATGGCTAAGAACCATCTCACAAATACCAGCTTCTGAAACAAAAAATCTGCTTTGAAATCGGTTCAGCCGTCTTGGAGCTCCGATGCCACAGACAGACACACTCACACAGACAAAGGCTTCAAATTTATAACACCCCTTCTTTTTATGTTGGAAGTTAAAAATGTGTTTTGGTGGAGATCAATGTTTTTCAATTTATACCTATTTTTAAATGAGCGCAGTTCAATACTAGGATTATGTGGAGGTATACGATTTGGCGCAATTCAATACCGGCCGTTAGTAACGCCTACTACACTTATGGACATGAACCACCACATACCTTAGGGAAGGGGTCTAAACAAATACCTAACAACTCACAGGCTCAGCCGGGTTTCGAACCCTCAATCATGAGCTTAGTAGATACGTACACTCCCCTTTGATTAGATCTCTCTCCCCGTATTCTGTAATTAGTCAATATATATATATATTTTTTCATCAAGCATTTATTTATTCTTTATTTTATCTTATTTTATTATGTATTTTTACTTTTCTTCCTTCTCCTCACACTCTTTAGCTTCTACTGTCTAAAATTTATTTTATTTTAAACCTTGTCTGGGCATCCTCCCCTCTCTTTCGTAATCAACCATCACAGTATTATGCTCTGTCGTTTTTATTATTCTATGGAATTTTTTCTTATCTATATACTGTTTTTTGTATTTTTTTTATATATTCTCTTTTATTCATATACATAGTAGATACTTTTATTATTTTTTTTCTTCATTATTAAGCTGCCAATTTAATGTTTTTCCATGTTCTTCTTTTGTATATCTATATATTATTAATTTCCAGTTTTCTCCAATGTAGCACTATTTTATTTATTTCATTTTACGAAATACTGATACTATTTCTCAATGTTCCTTCTCTATACTCTGTATGTATTTATTCTTAGGGGACTTCGGTCCCAGAATAATAGAATTTCTTTTCATTTCATTCATTTCACGCTACCTCTGATCTAGCCGCTCCCTATATCCAATATATATAAATAAATATAATTTTCAAATTTCCTTTCAAGTGATTTATAGTTGGAATCTCGTTTCAACCTTCACCCTAATTTAAAGACACATTAGAAAACATTAGCGTAAAATAATGAGAGAAGCTGATGGCCATTAGGGTGTTAATGAAATAAGTATATTTCTTTTTGCATATTTTCTTACTTTGTATGCATACGACAAGGACTACCGTTTCCTAAGAATACAGCTTCCGAAAATAGTCGGACTGTTAATAGTTACTTCAAATATGGGACGGTGTGGCTGTAAATTCCTTGCTAAACCAGCATTTCCATGTCTTCGCAAGGTCAACGTACAGGAATGTTACTTTGACTATCAGGAAAGCTTTCAGTCAGTACAAACATGTTTCTGACGTTGAACTGTGTCTTTCTGGGTAGAGGCGTTAGCCCATAAGACGCGTCCCATAAGACCGATGTTAATCGGGAGCATTGAATACAATAAAAACAAATTTGAACGCTTATATTCTTGAAACTGATAATCGTCAGTAATAAATAATATGTCATTAGATAGCTTATAGAGTCCCATTAATAACAAAATAAGTTTCAACCCTCCACTTTTCACCTTTCGATACAGTAGTGGGTATCATCGGGAGGACAGATGCAACGAAGACATGTCGCAATTTTAACGCTTATATTTTAGAAAATAATAATTGTAAAGTAATAAATAATACGTCATTAGATAGCTTATAGAGTCCCATTTATAACAAAATAAGTTTCGAACCCCTCTCAACCCTCGATTCAGTACGGTTAGAAATTTAAGCTAAATTTCGCGGGATTTTTGATTCGGCGTACACCATTTCAATGTTAATAACCACAAGGTGATGACCTCAGGCTCGCATTCCATAGCTGACGGACAAAGCTAACGGACGTTGCGTGTCTGTGAACACGATAACTCCCGATATAATGAATGTATCGACACGAAATTTCATAATCCTTTCATCTATCAATTTTCAGCTTAATTGGCCGAGGGGGGGAGGGGGTCATGTTTGCCAACTATTGATTAGCCCAAACGGTTTTGGAGAAGGGGCGAAAAGTTAATTGATTAATTCACTCTGGGGAAGTAGAAAAGACAAGGACAAGAGCGAGTACTCTTGAGTTGAAGAACGGGTTGAAAGGACCTTGCGGAAAATTAATAGATTCAAACAGCAAGTAAGAATGCTAATAGCAAACTTAATATTATTACTTAAGAACAACCAAACACACAGATGTAGATGGTTACGCATTGAGAATGCTTCCTTGAAACAATTTTTTAAAGTCCTCCTCTATGACACGCATAATGTGGAATCTCCTCAGAGCATATGCCCAGGAAGTGTGCCGCCGTCTCGTCTTCTTCCCTATATCTATCACAGGTAGGACTGTCCTTGACTCCCACAGTGTGTAAGCTCGTTCCTTTTGAGGTTCAGGATCCCATCCTTCAACACTTTGGACTCCCCCCCCCCCCCCCCCCCCCCCAGGAACATCTTCGCTCCAAAAGATCCTTAGTCCACTCTTTAATCCGTGTTCGGTATACCTCCAGAGATACTCCTAGTACTGGCTCTGGCCCCATAAAGGGCTTACTTGAACCTTCTCCATACTAAATGTGTCGATAAATTTCTTATATCAGCTGTTATTAGGGTTTTTGAGTCGAGTCCCCTCCCTCTGTCTGATCTCTCCTTCCCTTCTTCAGAATTCTTAAAAAAGCGATGGGAAAAGCCCTTGCTTGTCCCTAATTCCCCTTTTCCCTATGAACAATTTGGCTGAGAATCAATATCTGTTGTCTTTATGAGGATCTTCTGATGCAAATACAAACTTCCTTGTCGATACTTTTATTCAGACAGGCGGAAAAGGGCAGTCACTGATATCAGATGCATAAGCCCTACCGTCCGACACCGTGAGATTTAATTATCTAGTAACAAGGCTTTGGAATAATCGAATAATTGTAACTGTAAATCAGATGCAATTCAGTTTAATTTCAGGTTCAGCCGAAAAACGAGAAATTCAACAGAAACCTTTGTTAGGTCCATTGCGAATTCGAGCTTTCCATTTAGTAGAGAACGTTCTCATTGTCAGAACTACGTCCTCCTGTCATTTCTTTTGTAGGTATGATGAAAATTCGTTTTAGTAAGAAGAAAAAAAAAAAAAAGAAGCAGCCTACGTTAACCATGACTATTTTACACTAAGAAGGCACCGGTGGCTTGGGGGTAGCGTACTTGCCTATTGAGCTCAAGATCGTGGGCTTGAACCCTTAGGTTTTACTTCCTTAGCTATACGAGTTATGTTGAGTTTTCACCGGAATTTCCCCCTTAATTTATTTTATCTGGGAGGTAAAATAAACTTAAGCACGCCGTCCTTCGGATGGGACATTAAGCGTTGGTCCCGAGCATGGGTGAATAAAAATTTAGAGGCAAAATTTAGGACTCCCACAGTAGAGTCGGGCTCATGTCCACCAGAGTGACGAAAGAGCGCTATGGTAGTAGGCGATATGACCTCGTAGTTAAAGCCCGGGCATGAGTCATAAAACCTAACCTAACCTTATTTTTCTTAAATTGTCCATTAGTTTCAGAGCGAAAATATAATTGATTAATTCGTTCTGGGGAAGTACCTACATTCATCGTCGATATTTTGAATCAAGGGCTCGGAAGATATAAAATTTCATTAAAACAACGTAGAATTTCTGTCTGGGGAATTAAAAGAAAAAACAAATTCTGAAAAAAAATAAATAATAATAAAATGTGAAAAACATTGTTGAAGGGGGTAAAAATACATTGTTTTCCTGGGCCATCGCAAAATTGTCCGTAAGGAGAGGTGTCCTTCGGAGAGGGGTGTCCGTAAAGAGGATTTTACTGTATTGAGTTTTTTTTTCAGTTGTTTTTGATACTGTCGACTCGATCAATCATTACTCCTATATAGATGTTTGCTAGCGACTGTAGAATTCAAAATTCTGGGGGTATTGAGGGTCGGTCATATTTTTCTAATCTTGATACCCCCATGTTTGTTAGGCCCTAATGATGATATGAAATATATCGAAACGTTGGCATTTGAATAGTGTTTTCTTCATTGACTGACCCTCAATACCCCCGAAATTTACTCCTATATGTAAGGTCAACTCGTAACACAGTCCCATTCTACCTGGATGCATTCAGGATCACTCGGTGCATTACAAGGTTGAGTTCAAGAACCTTATACAGTAGGTAATTGGTCCTTGTACATTTCTTCAAAACAAAATTAGATTTTATCTTTCTACAGGTTTTCTTTCTTTTTATAATTTTTTTCTTTAAATTAAATTCACTAATTACTTATTCTCTTTATTTTTATCTTATTTTTAGACATAAAGCCTACATTTATTAACTTCAAGATTGAATAATTTTCATGTTATGTATGAGAAAACAATTTAATTATTTAATGAGCGTTTAAGGCGTATAAAAGATAACAAAAAAAAAAAAAGCCTCCCTCTCTTTTCATTTGACAGATTTCGCTGAAAATCAATACAGTAGACTCTCCCTTACCGACGTGGCGCCGGATAACAGAAAATGCCGGATAACGAAAAGTTAGAGCGCTCAAAACATTTTCCGGAGACGTTAAAAATCTGTTGAAAAATCTATTTCGTATTTCAATACTTCTTCTACTATAAGAAAAATATTTAAAATATGAGAAATCAGAAACGTTTGTGTAAATCAACTATTTTTGAATTTTAGCCGAAACGGTCAAATTTGACTCATTCGTTCTGGGGAAGTGAATTGCCGGTGATTCACCGACGACTTTTTAAATAAATTTTATCTCCTAATGAAGCCAATTAAAATGTTTTCAGAGCATTTCGAGTCTGTTTTAACTCACTAATTAAAAATGTTTATAAAATAAAGCTTTTCCGTAAATAACATTGTTAAATTTTTTGACATTTTGCAACTTTTGAAACCTGATTGTTTTGATCCATTTTAAATGGGGCACCCTGTGTATTAAACAAATACCAGTAAGCCCTAAATAAGAAAATAACCCCATAACGAATTAACCAATTCATTTTTTTGATTCCGCTTAAAACCAGCCAACCGTTTGCGCTAATATTCATCAGTTGAGTAAAATGAGGACTCCTAAATCCTCTTACTAGATTTTGTGTCAATAAATTCATTACATCCGCAATTATTAGGGTTTTTGAATTGAACCTCTCCGCTGAACCCATCTTGCCTTCAGCCAATATCGCTAAACTTTTACAGGTTATGTCCTCATTGGGTTTTGATTTTAAATATGAAATTTCATCTCGATACATTAGATTGGCAGTTAATTTTTTATTTTTTTAATTGAGCCTCCCCTTTGGTACTCCCTTTTTCCGATTTTGCTGAAAATTAATAACTGTCGTCCTTAAGAATTCACATATGAAATTTTGTGACGATACATTCTTTCTATCGGGAGTTATCGTGTTTTTTTTTTAAATTTTCGGAGTCTAGAGGTTGGAAAACATGAAATTCCGTTGAAAAATCCGCATCGAATTTTGGACGATTATATAACTTCTCTTATACTTTGTATAGCTGGGGAAGTAAAGCGTACAATAATAAATATAAATGAATATTATTATACAAACTACCTACGCTTACAGTTCATTCTCTCTCCCCTTCTCCCTTCTCAAAATCTTGTATATGAAAGTAATGAGTTGGCATCAGCGATATGTTTTTGATTCATTGTCCAGCGTTGTCCAAATTCTGATAGTGACATTCTTATACCCAGTTTTGCCAGTATGAAATTATTTTGAGAAGGGGAAGGGGGTGAGAGAGTGAACTGTAAGCGTGGTTGGTGTAATAAACAAATTTTCAAAGAGACATTTCAAGACGGTTTTCGGCATGTATTTAACTCGGAAACCGGATGATCTGCAAAAAATCGTATTCTATATAAAATATATGATTTAAGTTTCTATACAACTTTTACTTGAAAAAAAATTTGATTAGGGCATAAATATAAGGAAAATGTACTTAGATTCAGAAATAAAGTAATCTGAATTTTCGATCGATTTTAAATCAAATTTTAAGTAGATTAAAGTTAGCTAATATGAGTTCTATATTTGAGATTTCAAGTTCATAGCTTTTTTTTTGCGGGGGGTGCTCCTGACCCCTTGAGGGGGGTCAGTCACATCACCCTATTGCGTTGGGAAACGGGTTCTTCGGCTGTGGACCGGCTCGATGGCTACGGACCACAGTCGTCCTTGATTGCCGGCGCTTTACGCCAAGTGAACTTTTCGGGGTTTCTGGTCTGCCTGCGTCCCAGAGCCGGGGCTTTCTTAATTCTCCGCCAGAAGGAGACGAACCGACCAAAAGCCTCCGTCATCAGTCCCGGCAGGTCCAGTCCCAGGTACGATCCTGTCTGGCGAATCAGCGCAGCCCTGGGCCCGTCGTATAATTCATAGCTGCGTTACAGCTCTTAAAACATTCAGGGGACATTAAAAAATCGTCTTCTTCGCTAGCCGCACTTTAAGGCATCGAAAGTTTGCGGCCTGATATAAACTCCACCGCATGGCCTTACATTTGTGAGAGATAAGTCAGCTTCTCAACGAATGAGGTACACTTCCTAAATTATTCCTAATATTTCGACATATGCTGACGCAGAATTTACCTTCCTTTCTCACGCAGCTCGTGTCACGTTTATTTATTCCACAGCGTAATAGATCCATCTTTACAAAGTGTTGAAAATTCGTCCCCCACCTAATGACCTCGTTCAAGTAAATTTCATCCATATAATTTGTGCTAATACTAAGATTTTAAGAAGTTTTAAAATACTTATGTTATTTTACAATTCAAATTAGTTTCTAAAGTTTAATCTTAATATCCCATTAAAACAATTTTTACTATCTTATAACTTTAGTAAAAATAGGTATTGCAGTCGTGCGAAAATCCATGATCGAGCTTCCAACGGAATTTTACGTTTCGAGAAACCTTGAACTTGTTTTCATCAATTTCGCGATGATGTCTGTCTGTGTGTGTGTGTCATTAGAACTTTGTGAGTTCTCTAACTCAGAAACCATTGTAACAATAAACTTCAAATTTGAGATGAAGATATCACATATTCTAACTTAGATATGACAAGATTTCGGCTGAAATCAGACCAAAATTTAAACCACTTCCTCAGTTTTTCAGATACATGGCGAAAACAGTCTTAAAATGCCGTTTTAGACTTTTGATTGAAATACGCAAAAACGGTTACTCCTATCAAAAAATTGACCCTCAACAAGAATTTTACCTATTTATAACATTCTAAGTCATCAATGTACCCTCAGATTTGAGATAGGATTGAGAAAGTTATAGCGCCCAAAACCAGTCGACCGTTTTTGCTAATATTCAACAGTTGGGTTACACAGGGGCTTTTAAATCCTCATACTAAATTTTGTGTCGATACATTCATTACATCGGCAATTATTAGGGTTTCTGAATTGCGCCCCTCTCTTGAAACCCCCATCCCTACAGCCGATATTCCTAAAATTTGACAGGTCAGGTCCTTATTGGGTTTTGACTTTAAATATATTAAACTTGATATCTGATACCCCTTCCGATCTGCAGATTCCGCTGAAAATTAATAAATTCACATATGAAATGTTTCTTAATACACTTATTATAACGTCAGTTATTAAAATTTATTTATCTTAGATATGATAAGATTTTGGCTGAAATCAGACGAAAATTTAGACCACTTTACTTTGGGGTCGAAAAAAAATGTATGGAATACCGCTAATAATTATGACTTAATCATTCTATTTGAAATATAATTTTTCGAAGCTTGCTCAGTTTTTTTTAGATACATGCCGAAAACTGTTTTAAAATGGCATTTTAAAACTCTTTTCTACAGATGTTTGATTGATTTACGCGAAAACGGTTACTCCTATGTACCGTTATGGTGTGTAGAGATGATAATCTCCCCCCCTCTCTTTACAGTTTGTAAAAAACAAAAATCGATTATCGATAAACCTATGTGAGAGATAACCTGGCAAGGAGAGAGAACCTTCCAGGGAGGGCAGTGTACTTGTTTTATATATATATATATATTTCTGTGGAATCAGTCAATATAAAATTGGAAGTAGTTATTTTTTTTATTTTTAAACATATATCCTGTGAAATTATTCCCAGCACGGACGTACAGGATTAGTGAGGAAAACTCTGGATCCCGTTGAGTTTATCGAGCAAAAATGTGCCATACCGGTTGGAGGTAAGTCCAGTAACGGCACACCTATCGAAGAATTTGCCTCAACAATAATTTTACTTATACTATGTTATCAACGTACCCTCAGATTTGAGCTAGGATAGGATTGAGCAAGTTAAAGCGCCTCGAAGAAATAGTTTTTTATTTGAAAGGATTAAAGATAAAAAAAAATAAGGATATATGTTGTGTGCCTCTTACTCACTCTTAGTTATAGTTATATAGTTTCAAAGACCCCCCTCCACTCTCAAGTTTATTTGAAACTGGCATTACTCGATATAAGGCAGTCACTCTGATACTCATTAATGCCTGTCATGAAATTGGGAGTGGACAATTTTACTCAGTACACTAGATAATTCTGTAAATCTCCTAAGGACGTTTTGGAGCGTACTTGGAGAGAAAAGACCACATGCAGGCAGTTCTGAAAGACGGGATCCTGAATCTCAAAAGGAACGAGCGCAGGCAACTGACTGGAGTTCTCACAGGACATGGTCCGTTCAATAGACACCTACAGACTGTGGGAGTCAAGGACAGTCCTACCTGCGATAGATGTGGGGAAGAAGACGAAACGGCGGCACACTTCCTGGGTATCTGCTCGGGATATGCGCGAACGAGATTCCACATCTTTGGTAGAGATGCAAACGCAGAGGAAGACTTTAGAAGATTGGACTCTGAGAGCATTCTTAGGTTCATTAAGGAAACTGGGAGACTGAGCACTCCATGAAGGGCTTGGTTCAGGTAGTATAAGTATAGTATAAATATAAACATATAGTCAATATAATAAGGGGGAAACCCAGCGCTTCCAGGGAAGGGATAAAAGCACTGAATGCTTAGGTCCCTAGGTGTAATACCCCAGGTGTAATATATAATAGTTCTGTAAAAGGCGAAACTATAGTAATTTAAATTGTGATCAATATTTCAAAATATTGACAAGTATTTGCAAGCAACAAAGTCGATCATGAATCCAATATTAGTTATTATGACTCATGCCCTGGCTTTAGATATGAGGTCATATCGCCTACTACCAGAGCGCTCTTTCGTCACTCTGGTGGACATGGGAGTCCTAAATTTTGCCAACCCAGTTTTATTCACCAAGGATAGGGTAAGGAGTAGCTGAAATACAGATTCGGAACCTCCGAAGGACAGCGTGCTCAAGGTTTTTTTACCTCCCAGATAAAAAAAACCTCGAGCTCAGTAGGGAAGCACGTTCTGAGCTACCCGTGTCCTACATTAAATTTTTTATTTTTCTGTTTCACTTAATTGTTTTTATAATTAACATTATTTAGGATTACTGGCTAGTGTTAATATAATATTAAAGAGCAACACACATCACGCACTCGGACACAATGTTTAAAATATTCACACTATTGCCCTGTCTCAAGTCTGGAGTGTCATCTCCTTAACAATTTATAAGCATTCAATTTGTCTAATTGATTCGGGATTTATAAATAAATAGAAAACATTTATTTCTCGGTAGGAAGTGCAGTAGTTGTCGGTGAATCATCGGCAATGTACTTCCCCAGACTGAACAAAACCAATAAAGTTTCCTCTCTCTCTGAAACCAAACCCTCAAGAATTTAATAATCATAATAAATTATATCAGATATTTACAACTGTATAAAGAATGTATACAACAAGAAAATGTGCCAAGAGAGATAGAAAAGGGAAATGTCAGAATGTCAAGAGAGGAGATATCACCTAGTGTTACGAGGCACTGAGTACTAATTTATGGATAATCACTGTCACTGTGTCGAACAGGCTCGCCATCGCTTCACGTCCCGTCCAAAGGACGGCGTCATCAATTTTTTTTTGTTATTTCCCAAATAAAAAACCTAACGGTTCGGCAGGAACCCGCGATCTTGAACTCAGTAGGCCAGCACGCTGGGAGCGTGAAGTTAACCGTTTTTTATTTTTAATAATTAATATTTTTTAATGTTCTTGGGCTCGTTGGAAAGGTCTGAATTTGTCAGCTATTGGCAAAATAAAATAAAAATTTGCCAGTTATTTGGTCATGTGCAAAAAAAGTCTGAAAGGTGCAATTTTTCATTTAAGTATATCTTCGTCAATATTTAATGTTTTAACACGTACAACCTCTTAAAATAAAGAAAAAAATATCCTGAAATTTGCCAGTGAATTTCTGAATTTGCCAGGTGCATATTTTTCTTCTAATCCTTGCAATTATTCAAAACCAAGTTTCAGAGTTTCACCGTTAGGGATATACTTATACACCGTCATTGATGTAGCTTACAACTTTTACCGCAACTAGCGCCCCTAACCTCCGTGAACCTCCGAAACTTGGTTTTGAATAATTGCAAGGATTAGCAGAAAAATATGCACTTGGCAAATTCAGAAATTCACTGGCAAATTTCAGGATATTTTTTTCTTTATTTTAGAAGATATACTTAAATGAAAAATTGCACCTTTCAGACGTTTTTTGCACATGACCAAATAACTGGCAAATTTTTATTTTATTTTGCCAATAACTGGCAAATTTAGACCTTTCTAACGAGCCCAAGAACATTAAAAAATATTAATTATTAAAAATACGAACGGCTAACTTCGTGCGGCTCAGCACGCTACCTCTGAGCTACCCGCGCACTCTCTGGTGTTTGTTTCAAGTATCTTTAACCATTTTCCATTGACGATGGAACAAACTAACCACTTTACCATGAAGGCCCCCAATAAAGTAGCTAATTAATTTACTCAATAGGAGTTTTTTTTTTTAGTACAAAAGACAACATTACAAAAGAAAATTATGGTCTTTGTTACTTAAAATGATAGTAGAAAATAAGAAATAGGGGCTCTTTAAAGAACCTCCATAGTTCGTCAACTTTGGTGGTCTCGGTGGATAAGTGGTTAGACTGACTGGCTCCTAAGCTGTGGGGTTAATTTTCGAATATTTCCTTCTTAAGAAATAATAATTATATTTATGAAGACTGGTTTAAGGTCATATTTTCAAAATGGAATTGTGAGAAATTGCGTAAACATATAATGTCAGTGACCATGAGGAATCATCTGGTCTGTCTGGATATAAATACAATATTAAATTCGAAATAAAATTCCCTCTACCGATTGGTCAGTGCTTTAGGGTCTCAGGAAAGCTATCTTTCATTAAACTGCCATATTGAAAAACTCCGACTTCTAGCTCAAATTCGTCTTGACAATAGCAATAGAAATTTTAGAATATTGCTTGGAGGGTTTAGGTATAAGTTTTGTCCTGAAAGTGTCTGCAGGTTCTGTACCTTAGAAAAGGACGACCTCATACACTTTTTGTTTTATTGTCCCTCTTTGTGTATCCCCAAGGAAGCATTTCTCCACAATTATCTCACCAATAAAACAGAATATTACTCAGAAACATTTGTGCATATTTTAAATAATTTAGAAGTTAGAAAAATTAACAATTTATTTAAATTTTTTACTGTTGTTTTGAAAATAAAGAATAATTTAATTTAATTTGTTGCACGTAAGATGGATAGGTATATATATTTTTTATTATAATTTTTTTTTATTTATGTTCATTTCATATCTTGTTTTATATAATTTTTGAATTGTTTCTTTCCAACTAATATAATCTGGAAGGGTACCTGGGGACCTAAGCATTCAGTCTTTATGTCGCTCCCTTTGAGGCGCTGGCATGTTGTGTAATCTGGATCTGAAGATACCAAGTCATGAAGGACCTAGTCTTATAGGCAAATCTAAGAATACTTCTATGGTCTCTAAATCTTCTCAATTCTTTCTCCATTATCATATCTCTAACAAAAATGTAGAATCTCGTCCGAGCATATCCAGGGCATCTACCCAGGAAGTGAGCGCTGTCTTGTCTTCTCCACATCTGTCACAGGTGGAACTGCCTTTGACTCCTTATAATGTAGAAGTCTATTGAATGGACATTGTTCTTTGTTTCCGAAGCTTGCTCCTTTTGAGGTTCAGGATCGCATCCACACAACGCCCAGCCTACTGAGTACTAGTAGATACTTGAGCACTCCGTCCTTCGGATGGGAGATTAAACGATGGTCCCGAGCCTCAGGTACTCGTTAAAGATCCCTATCTTAGGTAAATTAAAATTTAGGTTAGGCAAAATTTAGAATTCACATCGTAGAGTCGGGCTCATGTCCAGAGTGACTCAGTCTATCAAAAATATTTATTATAAATTAACGATTCTCGATGGCAATTCACGGTAATATTAAACAGTATCGACATACTACAAAGGCTGTTCTGCCCTCATGAGAATTGTAGTTCATTGAACCCGGATAAAAAAACTTTTTACAACCTTAGCCGGACGATAAAACGGATCCGCTTTTGAAACTCAAACATCTTTGTTACTGCGAAAAAAATGTTTAAACAATCCATTAGCACACAAGCAAAAAAAAAAAAAAATCGAATTAAGAGAATAAAATCATTGTACTTTTAATTGTTCTATTGTCTGTTAATTGTTACACATTAGATACATTCGTATCGACGCCCACGAAAATATTAATATAGATAATATCCATCTAGGATGTATAGAGCCATTGTGAAAGGGCTAGTCTATAGCTTGAGGATATGTACAGCGAATGTAACTAGACAAATCCATATGTATTGCGAATGTTCTGACATATCATAGCTTGGATGTGTTCTGAGACAAGTTCAGTTTAGTTTTGTCTGTAGTAAAATATAAGAGATTGCTTGCTATTTCAGATTTCGGGGAAAAAAACTATATAATTTCGTTAATTTGCAAAATAATCCTTTAGTCCACCACCGTTATTTTTTTATTATCCTGGCTATATGAAGTATAGGTGTAGTTATGAAATCGGTCAGAAATTCCATCTTGAGTTTTTACCGGAATATAATTTTTTCAAAACACTGATTCCAAAAAATTTCTGAGCATTTTATTCAATATTTTAAAATATATTTTTTTCTAATTGCACTATTTTTCTGTTTTCTATTAAAGAGCATGTCTACATTTATTCATTTTAATATTATATGTATCGGTGAAAAATTTGATGCGGAGTTTTCAACGTAGCACGCTAGGATCCCCAGAGAAATGCATCCATCAGGCATGACCTTCGTGGTCGAAATACCTTAAAAAAAAAAAGTTTCTGAAATCCTAAATTCTATATTTTTCACTGATCAGCATAAATTTCATAGATCTGAAGGTTTTTTGCAATGAAGTGAAGGTTAGCATGGAACCCACACAGCCTTGAACCTGCTTATTTTCTCTCTTTCAAAATTTTTGAATTCATAATTGTTCAATAACTTCTGAAAGGCTACAGAACCTAGAGTTGATTGAAATCCCGCGTTTTTCAATCAATTTTTGAAACAAATTACCATGTAATTACCACCACACGAATATTTAATGACTCAAAGGAAGATTCCAAAAAAGTAATAATATGTTATTTACGAATAATAATTCTTCTACAATTAATAAAAACTTAGTAAAAAATGCGAATAATGTGTTGAAAGGATTGCCTTGTAACATAGAAGGCATGAACCTTGACTTAAATGACCTTTGGCAGATAAATCGGCTTTGATTTTGTAAATTTGAATATTTTGTATATTATTAAAATAGCTACATGGAATGAAAGTTCATAAAATTACTGGATACATAAATGTATTGTGTTGGCGTCAGCGGTTTTGTTTGGATCATTGTGCAGCGTAATTCTGAGTGTGACTTAATGTATTAGATAAATATGCCAGTATGAAATAAATTTGAGAAGGGGTCCTGTAATGGCCATATCACACATATATATATATATATATATGTTATATATTTATTTTGTTTATTTATTTATTTACAAATAGATGTTTACAACTGTAAAACAAAATAAATACAAGCAAATGTACTAAAAAAGAGATAATGGCAATTTCAAAATATCAAAGCACCTACTGGTGACACTCCATAGTCACTGATTACTCTCATTTGTAACTAATCACTGTCACTGCTACTGGTAAAGAGGTTTTTAGGCCACTGAAGCTTAAGCCGTCGTTGGGGAAGTATGGCAGAATGGAGGACACGGACTAGAGGATTATTGAGGGAACGAAGAAGGGAAAATAATTTTTTATACTTGGATTTAGCAACTTCAGTGATTAAAGATACGTATAGGGCAGTGTGAAGGGTTTTGTTCGAGACGTAATAAGGAGCATTGGCTATTGTATGAAAGAATTGGATGCGCTGAAAATTGGAAGCCTCGGCAGAACCGCAGAGTTCAAGTCCATAAGTAATTTTATTTACGAAGGTCATTTAAATCTTTTGACTTTTGATTTTTTTTAGTTTATAGCGTCTGTTCATTTCTTGTCTTTTCAGTTTCGTGTGAGGATTCCAAGTTAGTTGTTTGTCAAGTATGAGGCCTAGAAGCGGACTGAAGCCGTCGTTGGGGAATTGTGGCAGAGTCTAGAGGATTATTGTGGGAACTGAAAGAAGAAAATAGGTTTTTATACTTGGATTTAGCAACTTCAGTGACTAAAGTTACGTTAAGGTCAGAGTGAAGAGTTTTGTTCTGAGACTATGGCTATTGCACAAGTATTTTGGATGTGCTGGAGTTTGGAAGCCTTGGCAGAACCACAGAGTTCAAGTCCATAAGTCTTTGTCGTTTTCAGCTCTGCGTTGTATATAAGTCATTTTATTTCAAAGGTCATTTAAATCTTTTGTCTAGTAATAATTATGTTTCGTGTGAGGATCCTAAGTTAGTTGTTTGTCGAGTATGAGGTTTAAATAGCGGACTTTGTTTTTTAAAGAGAGGGGATTTTTGCTAAAATCATTGCAGGAGAGGTAAATTTTCGACGAACATATATATATATAGTAGAACCTCAATTATCCGGGGTAGTGGGAGGAGAGGTCGCACGGATAAATGAAAACCACAGTTAATCGAGACACTTTATTTAACGAATTACATATGTGTGTACATTGTCATGTTATAACGTTATCAGGGCTTGAAATATGAATCCTTCTTTGTTTTTTGCGATTTGAAATGATTTTCCTTACTTAAGTTCTAATTTTTCTCAAATTCATGACGTCATGGAAGTAAAGATTTTCCTGTTCGCCGAAGTTGAAGAGGACAGCAACTGCTTCCATTGGTTGACTTGTCTGAATGTTTTCTTCTTTAGTGCCCAAACTGTCATCATTGTCACTGTACTCTGTCTTTGAGTTTGGGAGAGGTTTAACCAAAACCCTATTAACTGCCGAAGTAACGAATTTATCGACACATTTAGTAAGTCAACGATCGACTGGTTTTTCGAAAAGGAAGCGAAATGTTAAGTAATTCGTTCTATATATGTCAAAAAACTGAAACACACTGAACTTCCAATATACAAAAATGCTTCGGTTATGAAATCAGTATGGCATTTCAATTCTTTTTTCGGGTAGAGAAGTACTCATCCCTCAAATAAGCCGACACATTCATGAGAAAAAAAAAAATGAAAGTATTAAAACGTTATCTTTGCTGGTGCATAAACAGAAGGGGTGAAAGGTGAGACTGTCGAAGGACGGAATTAGTCATCTCATAAAAATACACTAGTCTATAAAAATTAGCCAACATTCGAAAGATGTGAAGGAGATGATCTTTTAGTTTAGTTCTTTGTTAGTCATCCTTACGTGATAATATCATTCGCACATTTCTAAGAATTATTTATATAATAACAAAATAGGTGAAACTTTTGAGAAGGGGTTCAGCGGTCCCGGGTTTAGTGTAGGCCCGTTATTGGATAATAACTAATTACTAATATATATATTTTTTTAAATTATTTATTATGCATATTTACAATCGATACAATCAATAAGTAAATTAGACAGTTTTGGATAATAGGACAAAGTAAATAATAAAAGAAATATGTAGGTATTATTATATTAATAACTAGCAGTAATACCCGGCGTTGCCCGGGGAACTTTGACTTTTCTCCCAATATCTCCTATAAGGCTATTCAGTTCCTCGACAGTACATTCATGATGTTATAATTTTCAATTATTCATACGGAATAAGGCTTATAGTCCTTCAACTGTAGTAACGCTAGCTTTGGAGCTAAAACTAATTTATTCAAAAAGATTTCTCATTAATCGTTGCAATGGTTTTCGAGTTACAAAGATTGCGTGAGTGGATGCTGGGATGGACCAGGGGTTGATTAAAAAATAGACCTTAACCTTCCGGTAGGTAAAAGTTATCTATTCAAAAAGATTCCTCATTAATCATTGCAGTTAAATCAAAATAACTTTCCATGTAATGAATGTATCGGGACCATGGTGGCCGTGCGGGCTAGAGCGTAGGGATTTGGTAGCATGGTCTCACCATGGTTTGCGGGTTCGAATCCCGTCCGGGAGTGGTTTTATTTCGTAGATAGAACTCCCTCCTGGTGCCATGGATGTTGTAAAATAACTAGACAACACCTTTATAAATGACATGGCTAATATGCATCGTACATAAGGCCAAAAAAATATATATTTTTTCTCTTTATTTTTTAGGACATTCGCCCTATGGTAGGGCCGGCCCTGACTCTAGTGTTAGGCAAAATGACCTTAGTTAAAGCCCGGGCATGAGATACCAATAACTGATTAATTAACAATTTCTGTAGTATAGTTAGAAAATAACTAACTATAATGGAATTTCACAGGTGACCACAACATATTATTTGAATGAAAAACCTGAAATTCTGTTGAAAACTCCGCATCAAATTTTTGACCAAAAAAGTAAGTCACAATAGCTAATTAGAACTATAAGCTCCCCAAATGTATTAAAATATATTTAATTAAAGATGTCCACAATATCAATTGAATGTACTTCTATGAGATGATGTAAGTGGCACGGGTGTAGCTATGATATTTTACAAAGAGGTGAAGTGTTCACCCCCACTTTCTCCATTAGATAACCAGCAAGCGCAACGCAAAAAGTTCCATGTCATTGGGACAGTCAGAGGGCGCTGGTGCTATTGGTCCAGACTTAAACAGGTATTGTTCTTCTGAGGGGATTAGTAAGTCAGTTCTGGATCTATTCAACTAGACTTTTGTAGACTAGGGACCACTGTTAGTGTTTCAGTTCAATCCGTCACGTCTATGTAAATTTGTTGGATGAGTATGTGTTATATGATATCGGCAGGAAGGGGAACTAATGTTGTGAATCAAAATATAGATACTACATAATTACTAATATACTAATAATATTTATGGTAATAGGATAACTCTATACATTAAGATAGCTTACATTAGATACATAAACAGATACTAACTCTTAAAGTCTGACACACATGAATTAGAATTAACAATACTATTAAAAAATAGAATGATATGGATAAATAAATACCTACTTGAAAATATATGAATACAAAAATAACAATAATAAATAAAATAAATATTTTTTTAAATTTAATTTAATTGTACCCGACACAATACAAACTACTTACATACGTTTTTTTAGAAAACTTTACACACATACAAACCGAGAAATACGAACTTTATCTCCACAACACTTACCACAAAACCCCCCACGAAGATGGAAGAGAAGATGGAACCGCGACTTACTGCCACCTTAAATCCTATTCGTTCTTAATATTTTTATTTTTTATTTTAAATTATTTTTTTTTACTTTTATTGTCTCTCTTACCCATCCATCAAAATTGTTCTTCAATTCCTTTTTATTTATTAAATTTTTTTTTCTTATTTTTTCTTTCTTTATTTTTTTTTTTCTTTATATATTTATTCATTTTTTTTTTTTTTCTGTTCTTGTCCTAATAATTAAGATAAATTTTCGTCCCGAGGACCTACCTCTGGGTGGCCTTCCTCACACATGCCCTTCACGCCAACATATCAATACCATCATAGATGCTGGTTGTTGCACCCTAGCAACAGTTGCTTCTTTATAAATAAAAGATAAAAAAAAAAAAAAAAATTTAATTAAAATTAAGATTATAATTTTTTTATCTTTTCTGAAATGTCGTTTTCATCGTCGTTTATTGCGAGACGTTTTTACGTCTCAGGTCACAATGTGCGAAATATAGAAAAGAAAAAGAAAACACAAAATAACAATAACAATTTATAAAATGTATACAGCGATATAACCTCGGTATCTTGCCTTCTGAGCTCAAGATCGTGGGTTCAAAACCCGACTGAGGTATTTAGTTTATTTTATCTGGGAGATAAAATAAAATTAAACACGCCATCCTTCGGAAGGGACGTTAAGCGATGGTTCCGAGCATGTACGATGTCTGGTACTCGTAGATGTAGGTGAATAAAAATTTAGTGTAGGCAAAATTTAGGACTCCCACAGTAGAGTCGGGCTCATGTCCACCAGAGTGACGAAATAGCGCTATGATAGTAGGCGATATAACCTCGTAGTTTAAGCCCGGGTATGAATCATAATAACTAACTACACAGGGTGTCTTTTTTAGGTGACCCGGCGGAATTTCTTTTGAACAGATAACGTTATAAAAAAAAAAAATACTAAAAATAATTAATATTTTTCAGTCTAATTTTAAATGATAAACTATTTTTCGAAATAATTTTATACAGGGTACATCAATTCGGCACAATTTTAAAATTTCAAATAGGTCCATATTCTTTCTGACACACCATTTAAGAGGATTTTTCTCTCTGAAATCAATGCCGCAAATTTGGAAAAAATACCTAATTTTGTTTGATTTATTTTCAATAATATGCTTCTTAATTTTTGTTAAAGTTTTTGGTTTTCCAGCGATTGTTTTAATATTGTTTACACAACTGGTCTTATGGGATTTGGGCAACAAGAAAGGCATTAGAGCTAATTCCAACTTATTTTTACATTGTCGAAAATTGAACTGAAAAATTCTGTTTTCTCCACCTATTGTCATTACTGTTTGAGGCAAGAGTTGCGCTTTTTTTTTTGAAGGCCAAAAATCATTATAATTTACTATTATGTCGTAAATCGTTCATTGTAACGCACAAGTATACTCAAGAATCATAGGGTCAAGGTATCACGATTTTATTTAAATAATATTTCTTAATATGCGTAAAATTTAATAAAATTGAGGTCAACCGGAACCGAATTGCCTTATATTTGGTCTGATGGACACACACGTCGATACTAAAAGGTTATTTTTTTCAAAAAAAGAAAATTGTTTACAAATTTCTGATTAGTTCCTTTTCAGAACCAGTAAAAATCGAGTTAAAGGTTCATCAGTGTAGAAAGAAAAAAAATCCTTTCATATTTCAATTTTGACCTTATGACAATGGCGCTTTTGTTCCCAGTATAACAAGGAACGAATTAAATGGCGCTCTACAATGGAGACATGTTCAATAGAGCCGCCAGAATTGCTTTAATAATATTTTGAGGCAAGCGTGTCTAAGTGATGAGGGTGCGTCTCACCAAAATAATAATTTCAATGAAAGTACCCTTAAAACATAACGAGATAATTGGTTTGGTCATAAATGTATACATCAAGCTTATAAATTAGATCATTGGCCCCTCATTCTAACTTGGGCTCCTGGCTAGCATCTCTGGCTGGCCACTATAACTCGGGCCCCTGGCTAGCATCTCTGGCTGGCCACTATAACTCGGGCCCCTGGCTAGCATCTCTGGCTGGCCACCATAACTTGGGCCCCTGGCTAGCATCTCTGGCTGGCCACTATAACTTGGGCCCCTGGCTAGCATCTCTGGCTGGCCACTATAACTCGGGCCCCTGGCTAGCATCTCTGGCTGGCCACTATAACTCGGGCCCCTGGCTATCATCTCTGGCTGGCCACTATAACTCGGGCCCCTGGCTAGCATCTCTGGCTGGCCACTATAACTCGGGCCCCTGGCTAGCATCTCTGGCTGGCCACTATAACTCGGGCCCCTGGCTAGCATCTCTGGCTGGCCACCATACCTCGGGCCCCTGGCTAGCATCTCTGGCTGGCCACTATAACTCTTCACTACAAGTTTTAGGGTAAGATAAGTCATTTTAAATGATGAGATTACACAAAAGAAAAGTTGTCGGAAAAAACGTCGGTTGAGATTTCGAGTAATGGAGGTTTTGGAGCTTGAAGGGATGGAACAAAACTTTTTTTCGAGCTTTGGAGGTTTCCGACTTATCGAAGTTCGACTTAAAGAGGTTCTACTGTGGTATAATGAATTTATGGACACACAATTTAGTAACAGGATTTAGGAGCTCCTATGTAAACTGTTATTAGCGCAAAAGGTCATCTAGTTTTGGAGGGGGAGCGAAAAATTAGTTGATTAATTCGTTGTGTGGAAGTACATTGTCGGTGATTCACCGCCATTTTATCTCCGTTTTTGTGAAACATATCCCTTCACTACTGATACCTATAACGGACATTAATTTCGTACCCAACAAAGTCCGTTACAGAGAAGCTTCACTGTAGTCAGTAATATTATGTAACTAGTAAGGCGTTTGAGAGAGTTCCAAGTAATTGCTAGATATCCCATAAGTATTACTTTGAAGAGAGATGACTTATTATAGTAATGTTCATAAACTATGATTTTTCAAATTGTTGATTTACCATGACCTATCGCCTTGCGTAGATGTCCTACTCTGCTACCTCAAGGACCATGTACTTACCAAGACAATAGACTGATACATCTAAGTAAGGCTTTGTTATCAGTCGTGTAATTGTCGACTCAACCAACCATACCATTCCCCATCCACTTTTAAGGTAGAATTAACACATTTTTTACGGTGTTATGGCACGTTAGTTCAGTTTTTTATTGATGTTTGTATATCATAAATTTTAATTTAAAAAAATATGTCGTTAAATCACCGACAATGTACTACCCCAGAACAAAATAATCAATTAACATTTCGCCCCCCCCCCCCCCCCCCCCCCCCATTACAATCGACCGTTTGCACTAATATTGAACAGTTGACTTACATAATAATAATAATAATTATAAATTTATTTCCGTTAAATGAATACATTAAAATAGCTTATAAATTAGATTTATAACTACTTGAGTCTAACACACGTATGATTAGTAGTAATAACAAAACTATTAAAAAAGAAAAATTAAATTAATAAAAAATGAATAAGTAAATAATTAAAAATATATGATTATAAAAAAAATTTAAAACATAGTTACATTTATAATAAGTAGACCCATTTTTCAATTTAATAAAAATTAAGATAAATATTTTTCAAGAACTCTTCGGAAGTGTCTTTATCCCAACGATGTTTCGTGATGTTCATACATCCTTTCACCAGGTCCCAATGTGCGATATATAGAAAAGAAAAAGAAAACAATGTAACTATAACAATATATTAAAAAAAATGATAAAAAAAATATATATATGTAAATAAATAAAAAATATATGAATGAATAAATAAAACAATAACTTACAGGGGGTTTTGGTCACACATATAAACTATAATATATTTTATATAAAATTAAATTCGTGGGACATTCATTAAATCGGAATTTTTAGAGTTTTTTTTGTCAAGCCCTTAATCCCCCTTTGATCGATTTTTTTATAAGTGTCGTCGCTAAAAAGTTTTGGATTCACATATAAAATTTCGTGTCTATACATTCGTTCTATCGGGAGTTATCGGGTTCAGAGATCTCTTTTTCCATATTTGGTATTTGGAGGTCGGAAAACATGAAATTCCTTTGAAAACTCCGCTTTGATTTTTGATTAATTTCATAACTTCCCCCATAATTCGTATACTTAGCTGGAAAAGTTAAATGTCATCCGTGAATCTTTCACTGCGCGAAAAAAACTACATTGATTTCATTCTACGTCACAAACCAAGTCACCGATTTCTTTAAAAAATATAATTTATCAGACATCTTGATGATCACATGAACTGTTCAACCGAAAAAGCCAGCTAGCACAAATAATAAAATTTGTGAGAAGTCACAGTTACGTTATTATTTTACAAACTGTGAAATAATCACTTCTCATTACTTCAGCCCTCTTCATTACTCAACATTCCTCTTCCTCTTCTTTTTACTTTCTTATATCTATAATATAGGGAAGAAATCGTGCAAAAATCCGAGATCGAGTTTTCAAAAGATTTTTACGTTTCAAGGTTCCTTGAATACGTTTTGAACATTGTGTTGATGTCTGTGTGTGTAGTTAATTGGAACATTTTACGCGATTTAACGAATAAACGATTGTAACTGAGAATTTGAAATTTGGAATGAAGATGTCAGATGTGCTAACTCAGATCTGATTAGTTTTTGCCCGAAATTGGATGAAAATTGAGACTTAATTTACTTCGGGATCTTTACAGGATTTTACAAGATAGCCTTATACATATGTATGACCTAATCAAACCTTTCTCAAATAAAAGTTGTAGAGACGAATGACAGGCACAGTTCATATGAAATTTTCTTTCAGTTTGCAAGAAAATTCACACTTACGGAATTTCACATTTTTGCGATAACTCACAAATTAGATGCGTTACTCACAGAAAATTGAGAACACTTTACTTCGGGCCTAAGTACATTTTACAATATGTTATATACTCGTATATATACTTTATATTTATGTCTTAAATAAAAATCTCTAAGGATAAAAGTTGTAAAGAAAACTGAAATGCACATTTTATATTGAATACGATTTTTCGCAGTGTGCCCCATTCGCGAGGTAGGTACATACCAAAACCGGTCCTAAAATGTTGTTTTGAAACACATTTTTATAGATGTTTGCTTGATTTATTCGAAAATGGTTACTTATATCGAAAAATTGGCTCCAATCAAAAATGTTCCTTATTAAATTTCCTATCGTCCATATGCCCTCGGATTTAAGATGACAACGAATTTTTAAAAAAATGTATTACTGGTATTTAAAATAAATTACAAACCATACAAAACCACACAAATAAAATATATGTGATAATATATAATATAACAGATCGTGGGTTCGAAACCCGACCGAGGCCCTTAGTTTATTTTATCTGGAAGGTAAAATAAACTTAAGCACGCCGTCCTTCGTATGGGACGTTAAGCGATGGTCCCGAGCCTGTACGATGTCAGTTACTCTTAGACCCCTGCCCTAGGTGAATACAAATTTAGGGTAGGCAAACTTTAGGACTCCCATAGTAGAGTCAGACTCATGTCCAGCGCTCTGGTAGTAGGCGATATGATCTCGTAGTTAAAGCCCGGGCATGAGTCATAAAACCTAACCTATAATAGAACTTTCTTTTACCGACCTACCTCCCAAAATCATATGATATTGGCGTTACTTGTGTATATGAAAGTCACTCTCAGAATTACTCTTTACTGATGCTAACACATTTACATAAACCCAGTAACACGAGTGTGAAATGAACTTGAGAGTGATCTGTACCAAAGTGGTTGGTATATTAAAGTCCTGTTGGGGCCAATCGTGCAAGGTCCTAAACCCTCAAGTCAAGCATGTCATTTTCGTTCAAGTGTCAGATGGAAGTGGGATATATGCAAAACGGTAGCTGAAGGCGCGGATCGCGTGAGGTTCGCTTAACAGGGTACCATTATTTTTGTATGCGTGACCAAAATGACAGACTGACGGACAACTAACTAATAGATAAATCTGAATACAGGAATGTAATATAACAGGGTGGCTATTTTTGTATCACGATAATAAAATAATAATATACCTTGCAGTCAACCATGAATCAATTTTTTTTTTTTTACTTTCCCAGTCAATATACATATATATAAATAATGTATAGAGGAAGTAATGTAAACGGTCAGAAATTCGATGTTGAGTTTTCACAGGAATTTAATTTTTTTCGGGAACACGATAACTCCCGATATATTAAATGTATCGACATGAAATTTTATATGTACATCCAGAACCCCATAATGACTATACCTATTGATTTTCAGCCAAATCGACCGAAAGGACCCCCTTCTCGTTAGTCCTCTCTGATAGGAGGGAAGACTCAACACAAAATCTCTATAAACTGCTCAAGGCGCCGGTAATTCAGAGGTAGCGTGCTTGCTTACTGAGCTCAAGATCGCGGGTTGAAAAGATTTTAAGGTGAAAAAGCTTGAGCACGCCATCCTTCTGATGGAACGTTAATCGATGGTAACGAGCTTGTACAATGTCAGATACTCGTTGAAAGACCGCTACCCTAGGTGAATAAAAATTTACTCTAGGCAAAATTTAGGACTCCCATAGTTGAGTCGAGGGAAGTGACCTTGTAGTAAAAGCCCGGGCATGAGTCACAAAAACTAACTAGCCAACTATAATAACTGCCGATGTAATGAATGTATCGACACAAAATTTAGTACGAGTCCCTATGTAAGTCAATTATTGGTTTTTAGCCCAAAAGCGGGAGTTGGCAAACGTATTTGATTAATTCGCTATAGGAATGTACATTGTTAGTGATTAATATGAAGATGGCTGATGTAGTGAGAAGTGATTATTCTACAGGTTGTCAAATAAATGATATGGTTGTCTGACTTATATATTTTTATATGTATTAGCTAACTGGCTTTCGAGGCTACCCTCATCATCAGGCAGTCTGATAAAAAATTTTTTTGTAATTAACCTAATTAAAATATTTTAGTAAATAAAATTTAAAATTTTTTATATAGTAGAATTAAACATTTAAAAACTTCAACAATTTTAAATTTCTTGGATGGGGGCAGATAAGTTATAACTTTCCCCCATCTCATTCACAACTGCTGTCCCCATCCATGAAATTTTAAATTGTTACATTTTTAAAAGTTTAATTTTATTATAGGTTAGGTTAGGTTTTATGACTCATGCCCGGGCTTTAACTACGAGGTCATATCGCTTACTACCAGAGCGCTCTTTCGTCTCTCTGGTGGACATGAGCTCGACTCTACTGTGGGAGTCCTAAATTTTGCCTAACCTAAATTTTAATTCACCTAGGGCAGGGGTCTTTAACGAGTACCTGACATCATACAGGCTCGGGGTAATTGCTTAATGTCCCATCCGAAGGACGGAGTGCTTAAGTTTATTTTACCTCCCAGATAAAATAAACTAAGGGCCTCAACCGGGTTTCGAACCCACGTTCTTCAGCTCAAAAGACAAGCACGCATACCACTGAGCTACCGGCGCCCTCTAATAATTTTATTATATAAATAAAAATTTTATTTCATTTACTAAAATATTTTAATTTGGTTAATTTCAAGAAATTTAACCTGTTAAATTGCTGGTGATTGACTGACAACTTCTTTTTTTTTTGTTCTCTAGTTCTGGAAATCCATTTCTGCTATCTATGTCAATATAGTGGTATGCTAAGTTTTTTATTATCTAATTCCACAAAAATATATTCATATACATTCCTGGTTTAGGCTCACGCTTTCGCCAGCACAAAGTTCAAAAGTGACCTTTAAATTTGTTAGGTTATCATATTTATACAATTCTCAGGTTACCTGAGATTACCTAAGGCTGTGACACACGACCTATAGTGGAGTCCCTTTCTCACTTTATGTATATATTATTGTGGAATTAGACAATTTTAAAGGTTAACCAAGTTCTTTGTGTTTATTTATTATTTAGTAAATATCGAGGGCGCCGGTAGCTCAGTGGTATGCGTTGTCTTCTGAGCTCAAGAACATGGGTTCGAAACCAGACCGAGGCCCTTAGTTTATTTTATCTGGGAGGTAAAATAAACTTAAGAACGCTGTCCTTCGGATGGGACGTTAAGCGATGGTCCCGAGCCTGTACTATGTCAGGTACTCGTTAAAGACCCCTGCCCAGGTGAATAAAAATTTAGGGTGGGCAAAATTTAGGACTCCCACAGTAGAGTCGGGCTCATGTCCACCAGAGTGACGAAAGAGCGCTCTGGTAGTAGGCGATATGACCTCGGCATGAGTCATAAAACCTAACCTAACCTATAGTAAATATCTAATTTCCTACAAGTTGCCACTCTATTGTAAACTTTCCTAGACATTTTGTTCTAAATAGTAATTGTTATTGTGACTCATTCCTTACCCTTTCGTCGCTCTGGTGGGCATGACTCTTTCTGTGGGTGTCCTAAATTTTGTCTACCCAGGTTCATTTACCCTAGGTTAGGGGTCTGGTCTAAATATATTCATAAGTAACTAATGTATGGATCCTTATCATTTTCAAAAAACATTTCTTTAGTAAGGAGTACACATAATATTATTTCACGCTGCCTTGTTAGTTATTATTTAGCCGTAGGTATCGTGCTAGTCTACTAAGCTCAAGATTTTTCATTTGAAAGGTAAAAACTTTGAGCACGTTGTCCTTTGGATGGGACATTAGCGATGGTCTCGTGCCTTACTTGTTAAAGAGATAACTAAATCTGGGTAGGCATTTAGGATACCCACACTAGAGCTAGCAAGGAAGGGATAAGAGCATTGAATGCTTAGGTCCCTAGGTGTACACACCAGCACTCCCAATATATCTAAGTAGTAAAAGGGGGTAGTCGTTGGGTTGGCGAACATGGCTTTTGTAGTATATGTACCTTCGTTAGGCGCTGCCCTGATCTTATTCTTATCACAATACGCATTTTCCCTATACCTCATATCTATAAGAAAATGTTCTTGGCAAAATCTCATGTTCAAATTCACATTATGAATTAGACGAGCAATTGTTATAAATTTAGTATAATTTAAAGACTCCATGCATACCAATTAGTTTATCTTGTTTTAATAAATAATGCATACATTTGCCGATATACTCGTAAGTGGCAATGCTAATATTCAACAGGGGGGAATTTCTTTCCAAAATGCATCACATTTGTCTTCGAATGAAATATTTATTCTATCTCCGGGAAAATAAGAAACAACAAATATTTTTGTTTTTGTATTTATACCTGTTTTCAATGTATATTCTTTCTTATTTCAGATGTGATAGCCATTTAAGTAATGAAATTGATAATTTTTAAGTGTTTATTTTTTGTAAAAAAGTAAAACTGGTTTTGTAATATTGATGGTTTCCGCTGGATTAAATAGTTTTGTTTTTATTTTGCCTTGAGATAAACGTTCTTGATACAAACCAAAAAAAAAAAAGTACGAATTAATCTCATAAGTTTTCATTCTTCCTCTGAAATCAATTTACAGATTTTTTACTCAGTCTTTGAAATCTCATACTAAAATTTGTGTTGTTTTTGAGTTAAGCCCCCCCTCCTCCCATCTGATCCGCCTTCCCTTCTCGTTCGATTTCATTGAAAATAGACAGGTCCCTTATTGCGTCATGGATTCACAAATAAAATTTGTGTAGATAGGTCATTAAATGGACGAACCTCATCCCAGCCGAATCGCCTGAAAATCAAAATAGATTTACGTATAACATATTACTGTCATACGATCCTTCTTGTCAAGGATCATAACAGGTGATGAATCATGGGTTTACGGTTACGACATCAAAGGTCCAATCGTCCCGGTGGGTGAGTGAAACGTCCCCCAGACCCAAAAAAGCCAAGTTCCATCCAATGTCAAGGTGATGCTGAATATATGCTAAGGTTGTTGTTCACCACGAGTACCTCCCCCAAGGCTCCACAGTAAACCAGACTTACTACATTGAAGTTCTGAAACGTCTGAGGGACGCCATCCGTCGCAGAAGGCCAGAAATTTGGAGAAGTGGCGACAGGTTTTTCCATCACGACAACGCTCCAGCCCATTCAGCCCTGAGGACTCGTGAGTTTTTCGCCAAACACTGTTCTTCCCCATCCCCCCTACTCACCTGACCTTGCTTCTTGTGACTTTTTCTTGTTCCCCAAACTCAAAAGACCCTTGAAAGGAAGAAGATTTGAGACGATTCCCGAGATGAAGGCAAATGCGACGAAGCAACTGAAGGACATTACAAAAAAAGCGTACCAGGACTGTTTCAACAAGTTAAAACACCGTTGGGATAAGTGTGTGCGTTGGGGAGGAGAGTACTTTGAAGGGGACCCAGACATGTAACTTCTAAATAAAGTATATTTTGTTTTATGACGTCAGTCCGCGTATTTTTTTGAACAGACCTCGTATATGGACACCGAGAGTATGAGTGCGGAATTCAAAAACTCTTATAACTGCCGACGTAATGAATGTATCGACGCAAAGTTTAGTTTGTGGATTCACAAGATACTATTTAAGTCTATTGATTAAAAAAAAATAAAAAAGTATTTTTTTTTTTAATATTGTTTATTTTAGAAAATATATATGATATGGGAGTACTTTGGATATTGCTACCATCTTCAGCCACGACTTAACAAATACTAAATGGAAGTTCAACCAGTTTACAATCCAAACGGTACCCTTCCTTCAGCCCCCATCTTGCTACTACGAAACAACAGCTGATCGTTGTCGAGAATATCGGCAACGTATTATAGAAAATTTACCTACATTAAAATGGTTAATACTTATAATAAAAATCAAATAAAATGTACATATGTGTTTATTTAATTTGCATGGTTAATGAAGGCAATAGAAGTTTCACTTCGACCGTGCGCTAAATTGTGTGAGGCACACCTACTTTTTTTTTTTTCAATTTTTGTAATCAGGGAGTTGGAAAACAATGGAAATTCCGTTGAAAACTCAATATCGAATTTCTGAACGATTACATCACTTGGTATAGTTTCTCTAGTGGCTTAAACATTCCAGAACTAAGGATTCAACATTTTGTATGATAAATTGCCAACGAAGCTTTCAACATCTTCTGTCCATTTAAGGAACACCTCCTTAACATAGACCTCCTGGTTTCATTCACTTCACGGTGATGTAAGTCTTATATGTTGAAATACAATAAAGATAGAAGAAAATCTCCGGCAATGTACTTCCCCAGCCTGAATTCAGTGAATACCCTCTTCGGCGGATTTGGCTGAAAGTCGTGTCGATGCGCATCTACTTCATTGTTATTTTTACTCCTACATGGTCCTCTTCTCTCACTCAGACTGGTTCACTACACCATGAAATTTTCCAGCATCATAGAAACCATCGAAAAATCAAAAACATAAGAAAGAAAGCAATTTCTACGACATAATCATTACGTACATCTTCTGTAGTAAAGACATTTAAACATGATGTAAATTTTGAACTAAATGTGAACAATTCTGTCATTTGTTAAAACCTTGTTTTTTTCTTTTTTCTTTTCTCCCTTTTTCTAATTTATCGCAGTTTAATTTTTTTGATCGAACGGGGGACTTTGAGCTCGGGTGTCTTGAGGCGGCTGCCTCACTTGCCTCAGGGATACGATAGGTTTAACACAACTCTAATAACTGACATTATAATGAATATATCGGCACAAAATTACATATGTAAATTCAAAAATATATAAAGTCAAAACCTATAAATTTCAATGAAATCAGTGGAACGGAAAGGGGGGATCAAAAGGGGGCTTAACTCAATAACTTCGAAAACTCCCAAAATTCTACATTCACATTCAAAACCCCATGAGAATAATACTTGTTAATTTCCAGTGGTTGGCCGAAATTTCAGCCGAAGGGGAGGGAAGGGGCTCAACGAAAAGTTACCCCATTGATTAATACGTTTTGGGGAGGTACTTTGCAGGTGATTCACCGACTGAGAGTAAGGAACATTTTTGTTTTCGGTCTTTAGAGGGTTGGAAGACATGAAATTCCGGGAAAAATTCAACACAGAAATTTTTGATCGATTACACACCCCCTATTCACTCCCTATACATCCCATACCTGGGAAAATAAAAATAAAAATTGTAGACACAAAATACATCGAAATAACATTAACATACACAGAGTTCTAAGTTGGAAAATGTATAAATAATTTTAAATCTTAAATATATTCAAAATGAATACTATTCAATCCGAAAAATCACGTGGAGTCAATAAAATTCTTTATTTATCTAGACAGTGATTGCCTGTATGTTGGTCCGTGTCGAGGAGGCAAGTCATGACTGTGTCAAGGAGACAGTTAAATAGAACGTACATATACGACAAACGTTTTTTCTTCTCTTACTGTTACGAGCCCTCTCAAATATCTGAAGATAAGAACATTTCGATATCTATATATGAGAAGTGCTTTATTTACTGTATAGGCCCGAAGAGGAAACAAAAATAAAATTTCCAATAAATACCTCTGAAGGTTCTAAGGGAAAGACATTCCAAAATATTGGAGAATAAATTATTAGGTATTAAGATATGAAACTGAGTTGAAAATATAACTGTCAGCCTTCCTTGAGTAAGTGTACCTTAACAATCAAGGGCGTAGCCAGGATTTTGAGCAGGGGGGGAAAAGTTAGGCTATGAGGCTCCCGGGGGCCCAACCCGCAGTTTCCGTGGACATACATTTTGTTATTAATTTGGGAGACTATGACCTCTAGAAGCTGCCTTGAGGTAACCACTGACTGTAATACTTAAGTTGACTTTAAATGAGCAGCAAAAATGCCAAGCGCAGCAGCAGCAAATGCACGCTGTGGTTTCTGTGCTTTTAGAATTGACTCACATCCAATAGCGTGCATTTGCTGCTGCTGCGCTTTGCATTTTTACTGCGCATGTAAAATCATCTTTAAGAGTACACATAAATGACGATTTTGAGCGAGGAAATGAAATGATCGAATTCATGTATATTTAAATAAATGTAATATGACTTGTTTTGTACATTTATGTAACAGCTGATTGTTGATTTAGGAATCAGACGCACGGGAAATTTGAAGACCTAACTTGCAAGCAATCCATTTTTAATAAAAACTATTTTTTTAGTTAGGTTAGGTTAGGTTTTATGACTCATGCCCGGGCTTTAACTAACGAGGTCATTTCGCCTACTACCAGAGCGCTCTTTCGTCACTCTGATGGACATGAGCCCGAATCTACTGTGGGAGTCCTAAATTTTGCCTACCCTAAATTTTTATTCACCTAGGGTAGGGGTCTTTAACGAGTACCTGACATCGTAAAGGCTCGGGACCATCGCTTAACGTTCCATTCGAAGGACGGCGTGCTTAAGTTTATTTTACCTCCCAGATAAAATAAACTAAGGGCCTCGGTCGGGTTACGAACCCACGTTCTTGAGCTCAGAAGTCAAGCACGCTTACCACTGAGCTACCGGCGCCCTTTTTTTTAGTTTATTTAATTTTTATCTTAGTTTTTTACTCTGGCCAGGGGGGGCACGTGCCTCCCCCCTGCCCCCCTCCTGGCTACGCCCCTGTTAACATTAGTCCCAGCTCTTTAAACATTGAAGTCCGCTAGTTTTGTGTTAAGCTCTCCCCTCTTCCCATTGGCCGATTTAGCTGAAAATGTATCCTTATGGTGTTCTGGATACATATATTTATTTCAAGTCTGACCCCTCCACTTCGTCTTTGAAATACTCTATGACTTTGCGAGGGCTGCGCTTTGAGAAATGCGGTGTGGCTGTTCATGTTCGTGCACTTAGTGAGGATGTGTGTGATGCAAGATTTAATTTGATATTCATAGTTACAGAAGGATGATTCAAGAGTTCTTTAGTAAAATTGGTACATGACCGGTCTTCTCGCTGTGTCTCACGTGGCGCACTTCACAAGCCACGGCTAACTGTTAAACTAATTATTTATAATTATACAACGTCTAATGGTGTTTGAGAATCCAAAATAGAGAAAAAAAAGTCGTCGGTGAATCACCAGAAATGTACTTCCCCAGATCGAATAAATCAGTTAACTTTTCGCTCCCTCTACAAAAGCAGTAGACTGCGCTAATAATTATTAAAAATTATGAAATCTTCTTTCTATGCCTAGCAAACGTGAACTCTCCGCAGACGTAGCAGAAGTTGTCAAGAGTATTTTTGCAGGTTCTGCGATTAGGCATTTTCTAAAAGAGACTTTTTTTTTTTGGTGGACACCATCGCCGAATCGTTGGGGGAAAAAAGGGCCTAACAATTTTATTATCAAATGGATTTGATAATCCGGTATAACAAAGTAAAATTCATATCTGTTGCTGTGGTAGGTCAGGAGCGACCGCTGCCGACCATCTGCGATGCCACTCCCAGCCCAACTTAATTTTCTTGGCACACCGAGAGAGCTCGGGATAAATGTAGGGCGTTCACTGGCTGTAGTAAGTTGTACGTACCACCGGCATGCCTGCAGTCGTCCCCGGCGCAGGGTCATAGTGCTTGCTTCATTCTCGGCCAGGAGGCGACAAATCGACTGAACTTTGGGTAGCCGGTTTCCGTCACCGTAGGTCGAGCCCCAGATACGATCCTGTCCCGCTTAGTCCTCCCTAGGCCCATCGTACAGCGGACATTCGAGAACCACAAGTTCTGCAGTCTCGACTCCGCCGCACGAAAAGTTCTGGTTGTTCTTCCTCTTAAAGAAGAATAGCTTAGAGTTGAAATCTCCATAACCTGATAGTATCTGGGACATCCAGGGGTCAGGCAGTATCCACTTAGAGTCCAGACGTACCCGGATTTCCGGAAAATATGCATAGGTCGTTCGGCCATCTGATGATCGTGATCACCGCTGTTGCCATTTCTCCACAATCCATTCCTTGACTATGTCTCTGCAACGCTCCGGTCTGGACTGTCCGCGCATCTCATCCTCCACGGCTAGACGTAAGGGCTCATCTATATCTGCTCCTAAAGGCAAATTGCGTCTACAAAAGTACGAGGCGACAGCCCCGTCCAAGAGCACCTATAGCGCAGCCATTGAGACAGTACGATAGACCATTGTAACCCTTAAAAGGGCTCCTCTCTAGGGACTTTGAACAGGTATTGTTTTCATTTTTTACTTTAAATATGAGAGCAGTTATTGCGTTTTTTTTAAAATTGAGTCCCTTCTCAGATCCTCCTTTCCTTAGACCGATTTGATCCATGTTAGTTGATTATATCGCCTACTACCGGAGTGCTCGTTTCTCATTCTAGTAGACATGAACCCAATTCAACTATGAGAGTCCTAAATTATGCCTACTTTAAATTTTTATTCACCTAGGGTAGAAATTTTTAACGAGTATCTGACACTGAACAGGCTCAGGACCATCGCTTAACGTCCCATCCGAAGGACGACATTCTCAAGATTTATATCACCTTCCAGATGAAAAACCTAAGGACTATGTTTCTAGAACTCCATACGGACGACCACCTATTAATTGGGGGTCCACACAAAAACCCTAATATCTGCCCATGTAATGAATGTATCGATACTAAATTTAGTTTGAGAATTCAGAAGTCCTTGAGGAAAAAACGTCTTGACTTTTAAAAGACCCTACTTGGGAGGTACATTTCTGGTGATTTTTTTAATTTTTCATTTCAATCATCCATCGAGTTTTTACCGATTACATAACTTTTCCCATACCTGGTACAGCTGAGTACGCAACATTATATCTGAGATTTTTTTTGATTCCACAGAGAAGGATCACGGCTGGTTTGCTCCAATCAAACAAAACGTTAATTCATTTTGTGTTTTCTCTCTCTGTTCCAACAGTATGGAAACGATAAACTTCTCTCAACATATTGAGAAATCTATTCATATCTATTTTTCTCAATCACTTAATTTTTCAATAAACAAATAAAATCAATAATTAATTGAATATTTATTTTAATTGTGTGGCAATTAATAGTTCAATTTATAATTGTTATTTATTTCCCTCTCCTCTGGAAGGTTTCCACAGTTAAATTGATCCTCAAACCTGGCAAACCTGCACATGAGCCCTCCTCTTACCGCCCCATTAGCCTCCTTTCTGTCCTTTCAAAACCTTTCGAAAAATTATTTCTAAAAAGATTATTAACATTAGTAAATTCTCAAAATTTAATCCCCAATCATCAATTTGGCTTTCGGGAATCACATTCTACCATCCACCAGTGTCACCGCGTGGTAGATCGGATTGCCACCAGTTTAGAAAAAAAGGAATATTGCACTGGAGTTTTTCTCGACATCGAACAAGCGTTCGATCGAGTCTGGCACTCAGGCTTGCTCTATAAACTCCGCACACAACTCCCATTCACATACTACCTCATATTAAAATCGTTTTTACATGATAGATTCTCGCAAGTTTCCCAGATGAACGCCCTATCTTTTTTCATCCCGGTGAAAGCTGGCGTGCCACAGGGCAGTGCACTGAGTCCGCTTCTTTACTCCCTCTATACATCCGACGTCCCTCAACATCCAGAAACTCTCTTAGCCACATACGCAGACGACACCGCCATTCTCACATCACACATTGACTCAAATCAAGCCTCAAGTAATCTTCAAAATCACTTAGATTTACTTTCGACCTGGGCCCAACGTTGGCGGATCAAATTCAACTACCACAAATCAGTACATGCTACATTCACACTCCGCCGCAATAACTGCCCCTCAGTTCACATAGATAATCACATTCTCCCAACCTCAGAGACTGTCCGCTACCTTGGGCTGCACTTAGACAGACGACTAACGTGGAAAGATCACATCAGACTAAAACGAACAGAAATAAAAAGACGTTTCGGACTACTCAAATCATTAATTGGACGACGATCATCACTCTCATTGACTAACAAACTCACCATTTACAATTCCCTTCTCAAGCCGATATGGACATATGGCTTGGAACTCTGGGGGTCTGCGGCGAAGTCCAATTTGAACCGGATTCAAGCCATGCAGTCCATCATCTTACGGCACATCACTAACGCACCCTTCTACGTCACTAACAACACCCTTCATAACGACTTACAAGTGTCATTCGTTTCCACAGTTGTAACTGAGAGATACACAAACTTCCATGCCAAACTCGCCAGTCACGTCAACCCTCTCATTCAAACACTATCTTCAAATACCCTGCCCACAAACCCACCTCGCCGACTCAAACGAACATGGCAGCGTGACTTGCTCGGGATGTAACCTGGCTGCGCTTCTAAACGCCACGCACCTCTGCAGTGCAGTCATCTCACCATCAAAAATCATTAATGGTAGTACTAATTTTGCCGTCATGATGCTTATGTAACATTCACTATGTAAATAAATAAAAAAAATTGTTATTTTTTATTTTATTTTATTTATTTTTTTGGCATTATGTACGATGCATATTAGCCATGTCACTGTGTAATTTACTAGTTATTTACGACATCCATGGCCCCGGGAGGGAGTTCTATCTATGAAATAAAACTCACTCCCGGACGGGATTCGAACCCACTAACCATGGTGAGACCATGCGACCAAAGCCCTACGCTTTAGCCCGCACGGCCGCCATGGCTCCCAATTTATAATTGTGTACGATGAAAATTAATACACTGATAACTGAACAAAAAAAACTTAAAAGAGTCGGTGAATTGATGATTCTTCCAACTACAGATAATAAATGGACCATTTGGAATTATTATTAATTGACTTAGTAACTTCTGAATGCTCTAAATTTTGTGTCGATACATTCGTTATAATGGCAGTAATTAGGACTTTTGAGTTGAGCATTTTCCTCTGATTCTTTTCTTCGCCAGATTTCATGAAAAATTAACAGGTAAGGTTCTTAAAAAGAGATTTGAAATTGGACATAAAATTTTCTAACAGACACACAGGACATTTTTTTATTCATTTTTGGAATCTGGTGAATCAAAAATATGATTTTTTGACCAATTTCGTTGATTAAACATGATTTCCGATTCATTCTGTTATTTCCTTAGTTATACGAAGTGTATGGGAAGTTATGATTTTCAGCTGTGAATAATATATATATATATATATATATATATATATATATATATAATACATATGCGTGCTTGCCTTCTGAGCTCGAGGAGTTCGTGGGTTCGAAACCTGGCAGAGGCTCTTTGTTTATTTTATCTGGGAGGTAAAATAAACTTAAGTTAAGAGATGGTCCCGAGCCAGTACGAAGTCAGGTACTCGTTGAAGACTTGCCTTGGATGAATAAAAATTTAGGGTAGGCAAAATTTAGGACTCCCACAGTAGACTCGGACTCATGCCCACCAGAGCGACGAAAGAGCGCTCTGGTAGTAGGTGATATGACCTCGTAGTTAACATCAGGAATTCTTCCGACAATTCACTCTCTCAATACTAAAGTAGGTAGAACAGAACCCCCCGAAGAATCTCGAGCTCGCTCAGCGCAAAGAGGCGTCAAGAAACCAAGAACGACTGCGGACCGTAGCCATTGAGCCGGTCCACAGCACTACAATCGTTTTGAAATTCAAGGATATAAAGATCATTACATAAATGGAAGCTTTAAAACTCTGTGTACAAGGTTAATGGTACTTAATATTTTTTGCACAGGTATTGTGAAAAAGAGAGTTATTAAAAAATAAAGAAAAATCCTTCTTCTTCTTCTTCTTCTTCGGCGCTACGGTCCTGAAAGAACCCGGGCCTCCGTCACAATCCTCCTCCATTCGTCTCGATCCAAAGCCTTCTCCCTCCATCCTCTGATGCCCAACACTCGGAGGTCCGCCTCGACGTCGTCCAGCCAACGGAGTCTCGGTCTTCCTCTTCTCCTGGCACCGCCTGGCCTACCGTAGAGGGCTTGTTTAGGGAGTCTTCCTCCTTCCATTCTCTCTACGTGGCCCAACCAATGTAATCTCGCCTGCGAGAAAGAAAAATAGTATGTAAAAAAAAAAAATGTCTATTTCACAAAATATATATAATATGGGAGTACTTTCGGTATTGCTACCATCGGCTGAAGGTACCCTTCAGGGGGTCAGGAGCACCCAAAAAAAAAAAAAAAAAAAAGTTTAAGTTCGGGCGTGAGTCATAATAACTAACTATAAAAAATACATAGAGTATAATAAATACAAAAAAATTAAATATATGTGATGTAGCCATAACAGGACTTCTTTATACCAACCACTTTAGTACAGATCACTCTCTCTTTCATTTATTTCATATGTTAATTCAAAACCTCGTAAGGACGACATATGCGGCCGAAGGAAAGAGGGGATCAGAAGGGGTTCTAAAGCAAAAAAATCAATGTGAATGTAATGAATTTATGGACACAACATAAGTCAGAAGTTTTTGGAGCCCCTATGTAAGTCAACTATTAAATATTAGCGCAAACAGTCGACTGGTTTTGGAGGGGGATTAATTCGTTCTGGGATGATTCACCGACGACTTTTTTACTTTTATTTTGTGACCACTCTGACCACCATTTGCGGTAAAAAAAATCAATTGGTTGCTAGTCATGGATCCATTTACTTTTTTTTTCTTTTTTTTTTTTGGCCTCATGTACGATGCTATTAGCCATGACTCTTATAATGGTGTTTTACCTAATTATTTACGACATCCATGGCCCCGGAAGGGAGTTTTATCTACGAAATAAAACTCTCTCCTGGACGGGATTCGAACCCGCAAACCAAGGTGAGACCATGCGACTAAAACCCTACGCTCTAGCCCGCACGGCCACCATGGCTCCCATTTACTTTGACATTGATGAAAAATGATTCAATCAAGTTAATCAAAACGAAGAAGAGGCAACGCAGAAATATACTCAAAGGTTGCCTGCTAAGCAAGATTCTTCCAGGCTTTCACTCTGTCTAACCTTCTTAACCTGTAGGTCATGGCACGAAGACCTCAAAAGCCATAAGCATCGAGCGAACTCAAATACTTCTCCGCATCTTCTAGTTTCCCGTTACATCCCATGTCACTATTCGTTTACAGCTTTTTAGTATTAGAGAAGTTAGTAAGTTATTGAGACTCATGCCTGGGCTTTAACTAACGTCATATCGCCTACTACCAGAGCGCTCTTTCGTCGCTTTGGTGGACATGAGCCCTGAACCTATAACGAATACCTGACGTACAGGCTCAAAACCATTGCTTAACGTCCCATCAGGTTTTGAACTCGCGATCTTAAGTTCTGCAGGCTAGCACGCTACTTCTGTAATATTGGAGGATGCTAATGCTTGTACACAGAAAAATAAAGAAAAAACGTAAGTTTTTTCAAAAATATTGTCTATTTCAAAAAATATATATAATATGGGAGTACTTTTGGTATTGCTACCATCTTCAGCCGATTTTTCCTAAATACTAAAAACAAATCCGTAAGATATAATTTTCATCGCAAATTACTATTTATTTATTAACTTTATTATTTCTATTTATTTATTAACTTTATAGGGTGGACATAGGGTGCAAGATTATCCTTCGGTTGAACCTTGAGAGAGTTCGGGAATGACTGGGGTGGGTACGATCACCGGTTGATTGGTTAATCAACCTGTTGTTCAATGGTCATCAGTGCATCATACTGCTTTCTTTTGCTCTAACCAGCAGCCGACAAACAGGCTGAACATTGAATAGCTGGTAATAAACAGTTCTTGTTGTTGTTCTGTCTCTTGAATATGAAGAGTTTGGAGTTAAAATCTTTTGTGTGATAATATCTGGAACGCCCAGTGGTAAGGTTGTAAACACGTAGAGTCGAGACGTGTCTGGACATTCAGAAAGAATGCGTATGTCGTTTGATCACTGGACAATGACCTTGGCAGGTTCTGGTACTCTAGAGTCTTATTAGCGATCTCTATCGGCCCGAACCATCATATCTGATATTGGTAAAGTGTATGATGCAGCTTCCCTTTTGAAAAACTTCATGAGGCAGGAGAAACACGATAACTCCCGATAAAATGAATGAATCGACATGAAATTTTACGTATATAACCAAAATCCCATAAGATCGACTCATTGATTTTCAACTATGAAAAAAAAAACGTAAAATGTAATAAATAAAAATTAAATTTATGTGATGTGGTCACAATAGGACCTTCTTTTACCAACTCTCTCGCAACATCCAAAATCATTTTATACTGGCATTACTGGGTATAATACGTAAATCACTCTCAGAATTACGCTGATGCCAACACATTACTTTGATATACACGTCATGCCTTGTCGCCTCGTCTTCACTTCAGAATCTACAAGAGCGTGCGCAATACTCCTTTCTCATTCCACTTTTCGTTAGGTTTTATCCTCCATAATCCAATTTATACTCCCATTCGTAGCTAGTTATTTTAATAGCTTTTGATCTTGAAATGAAAATAAATTTTTTTCTGGGGCCGAGGTCCCCTAAGAATAAATACATAAAATGTAAAAAAACAAAAAATACAATAAAATAAAGACCTAAGTAAGAAAATGAATACATTAAAATAGTGCTACAGTGAAACAATACATCAAAAACAATACAATAATAAATATAAATAGTTAAAAAAAAAAATACTTAAGGATAGTAAACGATAAATAAATGTATATATAAAAATATAAAGACAAAAAGGAGATTGATTGAGTTTGAAATAATATCAATTTGAGAAAACTGATGTAGTAATAAAATAAAAAGAATACATAGATAATAAAATTGATGTTGAAATAGTACAAAATACTAAGGAAGGGGGGGAATGAAAAGATAAACGGGGAGAGAGAATAGTTTATCGAAGAGGAATTGGAACAGAGAGGATGTGGAGGAAGCCACGGAAGGAAAGGGAGGGACGCGGAAGGCAGAGAGTTGTAGAAAGAGGAGGCTTGGACAAGGAACGAGTTGTGGAAAGAAAAGGAGCTATGGGAGGGGATGAAGAGATCCGAAGGACGGGGTCTGGTGTGACTTTGGATGGAGAGGTACTTTTTTCGAGGGTCTAACGCACTGACCAATCAGTAGAGGGAATTATATTTGGAGTTTAGTACACTGTGTACGTCCTCATGATCAGATGGTTTCTTCATGGCCACGGAGTATCAGGGCGAGATGTGAGCGTCTCCAGTTTCATCGAAACCAAATTTGATGAGAGTGTTCAGGATACGCTGTAGTTTAATATCGAGTTCCTTTCTCAGATCATTACAGACCAGGCCACACGGTTCACCATTTCTCTGTATTTATTATCAGTAGTTTGTTTCACATCGCCATTTCATATGAACTGGCGTTATCAGCATATAACTAGAGAATAATAGAAGGCATAACCCGCTATTCCTTAGGAGAGAGAATCCATAGAATACTTGATGGCCCATCAATCTCGCTGGTAAAGCATGCACTGAGCTGTAGACTCTTGTGGTAGAGACCTCCTGTCCTTCTTTTGCCAACGTCAGCTGATCCATCCATCAACCTCACGTTCTACAATCAACACACTACTTCTTTCAACACAACCCACCATCTTCTGTCAATTCTAGCCCTAGATTACCTCCATTCTTCATAAAAAAAAAAATACCTATGTACTTTTTTCTACAGCAACAATTTTTCTTCTCGAAACGTAACAGGGATTAATTCTCACCAACCTAACATCCTATTTAACTCGAGAGATTTTACTTCTCCAGATATATGAGGTATAGGAGAAGTTATGTAATCGGTCTAAAATCCAATAGAATATTATGTTTTCCGGTCACTAGATTCCAAATATGAGAAAACAAATGTCTGTCAGTGTCTGTGAACACGATAACTCCCGATAAAACGAATGTACTGAGGCGACATTTTATATGTCAATCCAGAAACCTCTAACGACGACACGTTTTTCATCCAAATCGACCAAAGGAAAGGGGAGGATTAGGGGAAGGCGTAAGATAAATAATGTAAGGGGATCAGAGGGGGGCTCAACACAAAAACCCTAATAACTGTCGATGCAAATAAATGTATCGACATGAAATTTCATATCTAAATATTAAATTCAATGTGAACATATGTGTCAAATTTCAGCGATATCGACTGGAGGGAAGAGGAGCTCAATTCAGTGGATTTGGCTGAGACGGTAGAACTTGTGCGAAAGAGTTGAATTTGGCTGAGACGGTTGAGGTAGGATGAGACGGGGCGGTAGCTCTTGTGCGAAAGTGTCAAGAGACGATAGAACGTTTGCGAAAGAGTGATTATCGCGATAGAAATAAGATGGGATGTAAGGAAAAACTGAAAAAAAAAATCCGGTGAGCCACAGGCAATGTACTTCCCCAGAGCGAATTAATCAGCTAAGCTTCCACTCTCCCTCTGAAAACAATTTATATATTTTGCTGAAAATCTACACTCAGGGACTTCTGAATCCTCACACTAAATTTCGTGTTGAATCAAACATCAGGAGTTACTAGCGTATCTGAGGTTTCTCTCATCCTCGTTCCCTTCGACCTATATCGTTGAGAATCCTGTATCCATTTATAAAATTTCGTGTCGATACGTCAATACATAGACGATATCAGGGCTTTTGAGTACAACTTATTTTGAGTTTCATTGTGTTTAGTTTTAAAAGGGCTCCATATAACCTACGCCTTATGCATCAAAAATGATATTAATTTGATTCTACATTATCCAAAATTGAGTTACTTAACTGCATCTGCGAATTGTCAATATATTTTCTATTTACATACCCAAACACATTATTATATAAGCTAATATACCTTAAACCTTTATAGATATGACATTTGCGATTGTTACGTTAACCTGTTTTTCTTTACGAGCCAATAAATAATAGGTTTTATTATCTTTTATAGTCTTCCTTTTGTATTAATAATAAATACGCACAAGTTGACTATGCCATTAATAACTTATTAAAATTTTTAGAAGAGTCACCGAGATTTAGATGTCCCTGAATATGACAGCTATTAATTTGCAACCAAATCGGTAAATTGGTTTCAGAGGGGGTGTGAAAAACTTAGTTCATTAATTCATCGACGACTTTACCCCTCACCCCCCCCCCCCCCCCCCCCGCTACTTATTCCTAAGTAAAGGGGAACTTATGTAATCGGTCCGTCCCCGGAATTTCATCTTTTCCGAACTCCTGATTCCAAAAATGAAAAAAAATAATATATCTGTATGTCTATGAATACGATAACTTCTGATAGAATGAATGTATCGACACGAAATTGTATATGTGGATTCAGGCATTAAATACGAAGTAAATGTGAGATCAGGGGGCTTAGAACAAAAATGCTAATAACTGCCGTTGTAATGAATGCATCGATTCAAAATTGCATATATAAAATCTGGGAGGTAAAATAAACTTAAGCATGCCGTCCTTCGGATGGGACGTTAAGCGATGGTCCCGAGCCTGTACGTTGTCAGGTACTCGTTAAAGACCCCTACCCTAAGTGAATAAAAATTTAGGGTAGGCAAAATTTAGGACTCCCATAGTAGAGTCAGGTTCATGTCCACCAGACTGACAAAGAGCGCTGTGGTAGTAGGCGATATGACCTCGTAGTTAAAGCCCGGGCATGAGTCATAAAACTTAAACCTAAACCCATAAATTCAAACCCCCATAAGGATTATACCTATTAATTTTTGAAAATCCGCTAAATAGAAGGGAGGATCAGAGGAGGGGGTTCGACTCATGAACCCTAATGAAGTGAATTTATTTACAGCAGGTGACACAGGGTGAGAATAAATGATCAAAATATTCAAATATGCAGTAACGGCTAAATTTTTCCGAAGCTGCTACTAGGGTCAAAGTTTATAAACTGCTAACTGACATATATGAATAAAAATCCCACTCATTATAGCTCCAATTTAAGGCAATCTATTACTAAAGTTTCAGTATGATTATAAGAAATTTTAACACTTCTATCAAAAATTGAAGATGAGTTGAACAATAGGCAACTCCAGAAATGATTACGTTCTCATTAGATCTGTACAAATTATTTTCTGAGATTTGATTAGATTAAACCCGAGTTGCTTGTCATTTCGGATTATCATCCAATTTGATAGGCTCTGTTCAAATTGAAATTGGAGTGGTAGCTTTGGTTCAAATTGATCTCGTCTCACTCTGTGTAGACATTTCAGTTATGCAATTGTGCAGCCCAACTATATGCAATTAAGTTACGTGTCAAATCATATTTCGTTCCCTGGTTAGTAAGCAGATTAATAGGTTTTTAGAAATTTTGAAAATTACTACTACCAACATTCAATAATAAAAAGATATCTTGAAAACCGTTGCTTTGCAATTTAAACATTACTGTGATATCTTTCATAAGAATATTTATTGTACGTACTTTGTGGCGCTAACACTGTTTTTATTGGTTATATCTCAAATCTGAGAGAAATGGACGATTGGAAATTTATTAAGGAACATTTTTTGTCAGAACCAGAGTTTCATTTAACCCTCTAGTACACTCGCCTTTCATTGTTACATTAGTACACTCGCGCGGCACTCAGTACCCCATGCTTAACTATTGAGTTTTTCAGCAGTTTTGCAAACCATACAAAAAGTTATTATTAGGCGCATTGAATGCATAACAATGTTTTTAAAAACTTTATTGAAAAAAAAAAAAAAAACTACGAAATTGTTTATAAATCATTTTAAAAAATTACATTTTTGCATTATTAGTTTGAATAATAATCAAAAATTTTGCACAACTGCAACAAGTTATTTTTGGAATGCTTTTTGCAGACAAATCGAGTGCATTCTGAACAGCGTAAAGTTGTTTTATGTTCTTGCGTTTCTCGCATTCAAAACATGGTCCTGATCTTGCTGGCTCAACTGGAACCTGTAGTGTTTCCGGGATTTCTCGATATTTTGAAAGAAAAAGTTTTATATAATTTGGAAGAGATTGAATAGTCGCCGTTTCTTCCAATTGATCTTCTATAAGGCCGAATGCTAACCCTTCCAATAACATCATGCTAAAGCGTATTTTTTCTGTCACAGCCTCATTGTTCATATTGTTAGCAACAAAAATTACAAAGGCATTTATAGCTGCCATGTCCAAAAAGCTATAGAAGATTACGAGAGGCCATCTTCTTGTATTTCTCCTAGCTGAGTAGATAGAACATTTTTGGTCAATGGTATCTACACTATTATAGTCAAGGATGGCTCCAGGTTTCCTTGATTCAGGGTCAATTTCACTTTCATCGTGCATTGTGAAAAGCAGTACGACATATTTTTTAATTAATTAATAGTTAATTATTATTATTTAATTATAAATTAGTCGTACATAAAAAAAATTAACTAAAACATAAAAATATACTTAGTTATAAAGAAAACAAATACGAAAAAACTATAAAAAAAACTTATATTTTAACACAGGCAGGGTATACAGTGCCACTGTTGTCCCTTCCACTTTGACCTCTTGTTACCTACTGATAAAACATCAGATCAATGAGCCACTTGTTGTAATCATTCATAGACATGTCATTGATGAATAGAAGTGGGGATTAGTTTGTTATTTATGTAGGGACCGCGAAAATTCAAACTTAGTAAATTTGGCACGGAGTGCCGCGGCGAGTGTACTAAAGGGTTAACCCTTTTTGCGTAAATGAAACAAAAACGTCTAACGTATTTTTTTTTGATGATGATTTTTTATTTAATTCAATAAATTGCCGGTGAGATGAAGCGGTGGGTAGTAACTGGTTGTGAATAGTTTCGTCCATCAGACAACCCTCTGACTGTTCCTCCCAGTATATCACCCTTACTGCGAGGTTTCCCGGCCTCCAAGACAGCTTCATGCAATCTTCTTGTCACACTACACCCCCTGATGTTCATTCCCTGAACGCTTTCAACCACATTTAAGAGCTTTCAGGCAGTTTAAGTTGTACTGTTTTTGTGAATCATGCCCGGGCTTTAACTATGAGCTCTAATCTCCTTTGCTGGACATGAGCCTACATTAGAAGGCCTGATAGCCTCAGCTACAGTGAACTGAACCCTTGGAAGAACCCTCTTAGCTACCTTAAACAGGGTGCACTCATCCGCAGTAGAGCTCTGTTGACTCTCATTTTGGTTTCTCCAATACAAACAAGAGAAGTTGTGGAAGTTTTTAGTTAAAACCTGGATAAGTTAGTTATTGTGACTTAATAAGAAGCAGGCTCGGGACCATTGCTTAATGTCACATCTGAAAGAATAGAAGTGGGGATTAGCTTGTCATGTAGGGACCGCAAAAATCCAAACGTAGTAAATTTGCGGCACGGAGTGCCGCGGCGAGTGTACTAGAGGGTTAACCATTTTCGCGTGAATGAAACGAAAACGTCTAAAAAAAATGGGTTTCAAAAAATCGTACTTTTGATAAATGAATGAATCAGTTTTGTCCACAACTCAACATCAAGATTTTATACCTTCAAGATAAAACCATATATATGTTACGGGTAAAGTTAGATTAATAGTTAAACCTAGGATTACCCGGGTAAACCTAGTAGTACCCACTGCCGCTTGGTTAAAGTTGGGTATACTAATAATGACAAGGCCATTAGTGGACGTATGTTCCACTATAAAGATTAGGTACTTATTAATTAGCTCGACCACACCTCAATTTCCATTGTTGTAAGCTGTCTAACAGCGATAATCATTCATCTGGGTACATAAATTCCTAGAACAAACATAAATCGAAATATTACAAAATTTGGGGGCGTATTTGCCGGCGGGACGATATATCTGCCCCTCCCGTCGTTCCTATATTTGAAGTAGTACAGGTTCTAGCTTTAATATATACTTTACCCGGGTAAAGCCCGAAAGCGGCAGCGGGTACTACTAGGTTTACTTGGGTAATCCTAGGTTTAACCGTTAATCTAATTTTACCCGTAGCATATATATGGTTTTAGCATGTTGACTTGTGGACAAAACTGATTCATTTATTTATCAAAAATACGATTTCTTGAAACCCATTTTATCTTGGAGGCAAAAAAAATTTTAAGCATGCCGTCTTTCAGATGAGACATTAAGCAATGGTTCCGAGCCTGCGCGGTATTGAGTACTCGTTAAAGACAACATACCCCGGTAACTAAATATGGATAGGCACCACTTAGGACTCCTGCTCGGGTGACAAAAGAGCGCTAGTAGTAGGCGATATGACTCCGTTATACGAATATGGTAATATATATATATAATATGGTAATAATAAAGTATATATATATATATATATATATACTGAGAGGGCTGGTATGTACACCAAGGGATTTAAGCATCCAATGATCTTACCCCTACCTTGTTAGCTCTACTGTGGGATTCCTGTTGCCTACCCTGGTTTAGGTACGGTAAGGAGTATGGGGTATACATATCTATGAAATCACGATCTTGAGCACAATAGGCAAGCACGCTACTTCTGAGCGAGCGACGCCCTCTTTCCAAAGGCTCTTGAGATCCCATGATCTTGAGCACAATGTAACGTGTTTTAATATACACACAGAATGAAACGGGCAATAATCAAAACCATAGAATAGTAATTTATTCAGAAGGTTTCGCGCATAGAATAAATGATAGGTACTTGTTTTACAAATGTTGAACGGATGCCTGGACTCTGGTTTTCGCCCACCTTCTATGCGCACCACGTCGGCTACAAGCTTGAGCGTACATGTTTTATTTTAGTCACTCGAATCAAATGTTTCACCGGATTTCGTCTCAGCTTATTCACAAGAGTATCACATACTTCATGATGACTTGCAAATGCATTCGTGAATTTTTTCTCTATTTTGTGTATAAATATTTACCATGTTTTGTTAAAAGGTTCTTGAGGGACAAAAAATGTTCTTGGCTTAGGCATTTTTTATCAATTTACATATTGTGTTGTAATTTAGCGCCAGAGGTTTTAAACTGTGTGGATTTGAGTCAGGGAAAAAGAGGGTTCATTGAACTTCCTACTTACCAAGGGCTGCATGTTTCTGATTGCACTGTACTGAGTCGAGTGAGGTCGGGTGGTTCCGTCTATGACTAAAAGTAGATGTAGAAATTAGTTTGTAAGATTTTTTTTTTATTGTAAATAATTTGATTTTCATTTCATATTGATTTTTTTTATAATGTAGGTTTAAGGAAATAAAGCCACATTTTTTTCTCTTATTCTATTCATACGCTATTCATTTCCCTGTGAACCCAGTATGATAATTTATATCTTTGGATTAGATTGAACATTTTTGCAAATTTAAGAAAAACAATATGGCATCTCTTTACTCAATTTAGAAGAAATCCAAATGAAAAGTTTGTTAATTCAAATTTTTTTAAATACGTGCAATTTTGAAGAAAGTGCTTGAACTTTCGATATTTTTAGGGCCCTTGTTGTAAATTACTGTAAAAATCAAAATTTAGTAGAAGACCAGCGCTGATTTTTATAGGAAATGTGGTAATTTTATTATTTTATAACACAGGGGCGTAGTCAGGATTTTGATAATTTGGAGGGGGGGGAGGATAGACTCCCGGGGGCACAGTCCACAGTTTCCGTGGTTGCAGACTTTTTGTTATTAATTTGGGAGACTCGGACCTCTAGAAGCTCCCCCTGACAGTAATACTTAAGCTGACTTTACTTGAGGAGCAAAAATGCAAAGCGCAAAAGCAGCAAATGCACGCTATGGTTTCTGTGCTTTTAGAATTAAATGACTCACATCCATAGCGTGCATTTGCCGCTGCTGCGCTTTGCATTTTTACTGCGCATGTAAAATCAGCTTTAAGAGTATGAAGTATAAAATAAATGAAGATTTTGAGCGAGGAAATGAAATGATGGAATTCATGTATACACAAATAAATATATGACTTGTTTTGTACATGTACATTCAAGTAAAGCACAATTTTCGTAATCTTGGTTTTTTGCTCTGGCCAGGCGATGGCACGTGCCCCCCCCCCCCCCCCCCCCTGGCTACGCCCCTATACATACATATTTTTGTTACGTCAAAAGAAGGGAGGCTACGGTAGCTCTGTTGCGCCGCCAATGCACCCCACCAGACATGTACAGCGCCTAACGGAATATAATTAACTCATTGACGAAGCAGTAATGACATTGAGATTGTCTTGCGTTGCGCATTCTTGTGACTCTCCTTCTTATTGAGAAACTCTAGTGAAGAATACAAAGGCTGATGTTGAAAACAACAGTTAAAACAGACTATGTTTGTCAAAAGCCACTGGACCTGTCATAGAATGATGGATTTTTTTTAATTAAACCCCTTTATTCAGGTTTAGTAACTCATTATTAAAATGTCAATTCTGGAATGGCTTCTATTACGGAATCATTTTTCTAACTTCCAGTTATGGAATCTGTTAGTCATTTGCTTCTTCTTCAGACATGGAAGAGGAATCGGAAAGGTTAGCCGTGTCACTTTCACCCCTATGACACATTGACTCAAAAACCTACTATTATTTAGGCAACTGCTTTATTAACACACAATGGTATCTCTGTATGTGGGCTTTGATGAGATAACGATACTCGAATTTCTTCATTTTGAAGTTGTATCTATTATTTCCAATGTCATCTTCTCATCTTTTGAAGAAAGCGTTTTCAAGTAATCCCAGCACAGAAATACGCTTTTTCATTAGTAATAATTAGGGCTTTTGTATGCAATATAAACAGCGAAATATACACATATATGCAAATATATTTGGTAAAATATGTAATTATAAACTAAAAATATGCAAAAGGCTGCAAAAGAAAAAGTGCATATAGAATAAAAAATGTAGTGATATAAAAAATTATTTGAACAGAGAAAAACTTAATCGTCTAAAAAACTGTTACAATTACAAAAAATAACTTTTTTAAAATTTTCAAACAAAAAGGATCGCTTGTCCTTTGATTGATTTGTATCGGCTGAATGAGCGCTCCACATGAATTAAAGTAACTGGCGCATAATCGGCCAATATTTAGAGTCGGATGGGGAGGGGGGTACCAGAGGAGGCTCGACTCAAATAACCTAATATCGTAACTGCCGATATATAACGAATTTTTTGAAACAAAATTTAGTATGAGGATTAAGAAGCCACTATATTAGTTAGGTACTTTTTTTCCTTTTAACCAAAACGGTCGATTGGCTTTGAAAGGTAAGCGAAACCTTAATTGATTAATTCTTGCTGGGGAAGTACATAGCGGGTGATTCACTGACTACTTTTTTTTTGAACAGTGAGAAAAAAATTTCCATTTCGGAATAAAGGTTTTCCTCTAACATAAACATTTTGAATTGCATTTTAAATCTTATTGAAATTAAATTAAATGAAATTTTATTGTTTATAGAGATACGAGAGGAATAGTTGTTTTAGGGTGAAAAACTGCCATGGTTATCATCGGCAGAAACGAAAAACTAATTATTTACAAAGGAAAAAAAAAAAAAAAACGTCGATACACTTACACAAGATATAAGACAAAATAAACAATAAAAGTATCCAGATGAATAATAAGAGCTTCAAATAAATTCCTTGAAATCCTGTGATGCTCCATGAGGTCCGTATATGACCGGCCCTCTTCCATGATTTATTTTTTATTTTTTTATTTTATTTATTGACAACAGCTCAATTACGAACTATACTGTCATGTGAAAACAACAAGATATTAGCAATAAAATTATAAGTAAAGTAATGAATTATAAAGAAAGAAAAAAAAAAAAAAAAAAGAAAAGAAAAAAGGTTTACAGATTGTAAATAAATTAAATTACTATTTCAATGTCTTTAAGAAAGTCTATTAGTTTTTTATATTTATCTTTGATGATAAATATAGTAATAATAGTAATAATTTATATTTATCTTTGATGATATGGCGGACGGTCAGAACCACTCCACAGGCAGCACACTCCACCACCTTGGGAATAAAAGCTGTAACAGTAAAAAAAAAAACGCCATAGATGAGTACTTCCCCAGCACGAATTAATCAATAAGGTTTATTTGGAAATAAATTTTCTAAATTTTAAACTATTAGTTACGGAAATAAATAATATATTATATTATTGATTTCTTAGTCATCATCAACATCAATACTTAATTAATTATTTTACCGGAGATTGCATTATAGTGTTAAATATATTTATTGATAAATTTCTTTCTGTATCGGTTTAACATTGGACAAGTTATGAGAAGATGGAGTTTGTTATCATTATTTAAATGTTCCTATTATTATCTACTGCTTTCAAAAAGTGTGGAAGTGCATTAAAGAAGTTGATTCCGTTATGAGTTATACTTCTTTAAAAATGAGAGGAACAATGTTTAGTTATCCAAAATTATTCTTTGTTCCTGGCAACATAATCAAATATTTTTAAAAAGGAAAATATTTGACAATTTTGATGTTTTGAGCACGAACAGCGCACGTAATGGCAAGATTTTAAGTTACATTAATCGCACAGATTGAACTGAATAACGGATTTAAATAAAATAATAACAAAATGAAATTTCTTATCCTGTTTTTTGAAAGACCTTTGAAACGTGTGATCACCTTTAAACATTTAGCATTTACCACATAGCATTAGACTTACGTAAATACACACAAAGATTTGTTGGAGCTTCTGCAAATTATATTTTACCAATTGTACAACAGAGAGAAATACTCAAATGATTGCCTCAGGATTCTCTGGCTAGATTCAATCTTCCATTTGTGGAAATTCCTATAGCATTTGGTACAATTTTAAAATGCGGAACCCAATATAATATATTATAGCGATATTATAAATTATTATGTAAAAGAGCTAATAAATACTTATGTTTGACAGAAGAAAGTAAACAAGAAAAAATTTCGTCGGTGAATCACCGGCAATATATCTCCACAAATTAATATATTAATTTTTTGCTCCCCCAACAAAACCAATCGACCATTAGCGTTAATATTCAATAGTTGACATACATAAGAGGCTCGTAATTCCTCTTATTAATTTTCGAGTCGATAAATTCATTACATCGGCAGTTATTGTGTTGAGTCTTTCCCCTAATTCCCGGATGTCGAAAAACAAGAAATTCCGTTGAAAAATCTGCATCGAATTTTTTGACGGAATATACAACTTCCCTTATACTTCGTATAGGTGGGGGAAGTAAAACACGACTCCTCTTGATGGCGTTGTGTTTTTTCGTCTTGTGAATCTCAAATCAGTACACTTGGACCAAAAATTTTGAAATATCTTTTAATTTCGACTACATTTTTTTTTTTAAATTTTTTTTTCAACCTCCGACATAAAAGGGTGTTATAAGTTTGAAGCCTTTGTGTGTGTGTGTGTCTGTCTGCGGCATCATAGCTCCAAGACGGCTAAACCGATTTCAAAGCTGCTATTTCGTTTCAAAAGCTGGTATTTGCGAGATGGTTCTTAGCTATGTTTGGTGGAAATCAGTTTTGCCGTTTCCAAGATCTTCAGGTTTCATCAGACCTGTGTTGGGATTTCGGTCGGAAAATTTCATTTCAGGAAGTTCAGGTTCGCATTAATCCACTACAGAAGTTCTTCTTCTGTGAACCTTTGGCAAAACTTCATAGAACTTTCCATATTGTCAAAAAAGAAAACACCTCTGGAAATAATGCCAGAAAAAATTAACACTTCCCATAATGTCAATTTGGTTGAAATTCATACTTCGTAAATATGCCCACATAATCAAATTGATTTAGACAATGAACAAGATAATAAAACATGTGTAATAAAAATAATTTCATATACTAGATAAGGTCGTGAGTGAGTTGTTAGTCGTCGACTGTTAGTAGGTTTTAACAAACAGGAAATTCCAGGTTGAAGATAGTACTTTCTCCAGCTAAGACGGTTGCAACATCGTTGGAGTCGTGTCAAGGTCGGCTGGAATCTTGTCTGACCGGCAACTCATCTTAAACATAGATTGTCTTCATACCTAACCATCCGGTTTATAAAATGTATGTTAAAAGTAATCGGGGAATCACCTGCAATGTACTTCCCCAGAACCAATTAATTTTTCGCTCTTCCTCCAAAACAAGTCGACCGTTCAATAATCAATAGTGGACGCACTTAGGGGCTTCCAAATTCTCATACTAACTTTTGTGTGGAATCCCTATTCTCTTATCCGCCCACTTACCTTCGACCGATTTCGCGGAAAATTAATAGGTGCCAAAAATTTATATCGATACATTCATTACATCGGCTTATTGGATGTAATCCGATCTTTGAGCCCTTTCTCTGATCTCAACTCCGCTAAAAGGTGGTGAACTAATACGACTTTGAACTTAAGTGAAATTTCGTGTCAATACATTATATATTTTGGAAGAACTGATGTGTACACTTAGGGTCCTAAGCATCCAATGTTCTCATCCGTTCCTTGATAGCACAACTGTTGGTGTCCTACCTAGATTTAATTACCTGAGCTAGGAGTCACACACGAGCACCTGACATACCCGGGACCGTCACTTAACGTCCCATCTGAAGGACAATTTTTTCTTTTTTAACTCCGATATAAAATAAATTAAGGGCCTTGGCCGGGTTTCGAAGCCTTGATTTTGAGCTCAGTAAGCAAGCAAGCATACCACTGACCTACCGGCGCCATCCGTCAATACATTACAACTGCAGTTATCAATTTTTGTGTTAACCTTTCCACTAAACTTCCCTTTCCATTGGCTGATTTGACTGAAATCAATAAGTTAGGTTAGGTTTTATGACTCATGCCCGGGCATTAACTACGAGGTCATATCGCCTACTACCAGAGTGCTCTTTCGTCACTCTGGTGGACATGAGCCCGACTCTACTCTGGGAGTCCAAAATTTTGCCTACCCTAAATTTTTATTCACCTAGGGTAGGGGTCTTTAACGAGTATCTGACTTCGTACAGGCTCGGGACCATCGCTTAAGGTCCCATCCATTAAGTTTATTTTACCTCCCAGATAAAATAAACTTAGGGCCTCGGTCGGGTTACGAACCCACGTTCTTGAGCTCAGAAGTCAAGCACGCATACCACTGAGCTACCGGCGCCCTCGACTGAAATCAATAAGTGTTGTGCTTATTGGGTTTCGGATCCATATCTAAAATTTCGTGTCTATAATACTTTTATTCTATCAGGAGTTATCGTGTTCATAGACAGACATACGGACAGATTTTATTTATTTATTTTATTAGACAGACACATTTTATTTTTCATTTTAGAATCAGGGGTCAGAAAACATGACATGTCGTTGAAAACTCGTATAGCTGGAGAAGTAAATTTGGATACTTGTACTGTATCTACAAATATATTTTGTTGAAGAAATCTCCAGTATAATATTCACAAACTACATGATACATAATTACAAAATATACTGAGCGGATAAATAAACAATAATTTCTACACTAGAAGATGTTTTATGACTAAGGGCTCCTTTTCAAGAATTTAAATTTTTTTTTTTTTTTCATCTATAATGGTATTGATTTGTTGGCGTGAGAGGAAGGCCACCCAGTGGTAGGTCCTCGGGACGAAAGTTTATATAATTATTAGGACAAGGGAAAAAAAAATAATAATAATAAATCAATTTTAAAAAAATTAATAGATAAAAAGGAATTGAAAGACAATTTTGATGGATGAATAAGAGAGATGATAAAAGTAAAGGAAAATAATATAAAAACTATTAAGAACGAATAGGATTAAGGTGGGCAGTAAGTCGCGGTTCCATCTTCTCTTCAACCTTCGTGGGGGGTTTTGTGGTAAGTGTTGTGAAGATAAAGTACGTATTTCTGGATTTGTATGTGTGTAAAGTTTTCTAGAAAAACGTATGTAAGTGGTTTGTATTGTGTCGGGTACTGTGTGTATCATAAGATCGTTATGAAGTGTTCTGTTGTTTATGTATGGAGGGCAGTGTGATATCAGTGTGAGGGTTTTTGACTGAATTCGTTTGATGTTGGATCGGTTGCTGAACTTTATTTATCATTTATCTTTAGATTTATATTTCATATATATTCAATTTGTGTATTTTAATATTAATACATAATTTTTTTTTATTTTTCCAGGCTCTAGGGGTGTTAGGTGTATTGGCACAGGACAACTTGGAACAATCTGGACGGCCGCTTCATGGAGATAAAGAAATTATCGTAGACATTGAAGATGCAAACAAGACACAATACCATGAACAGAATTTCAATACAAGTAAGTTTTAAATTTGTAAAATTTTGTTTCTTCTAAATCATCGGTTCGAATTTAAAATTTTGATTTTCTTTTAATTGTTGTTGTGTTCTACGGTGCCAAGTTGATGCATGCACTCCTTCCCTTATGCACTCCAGTTATCTTCTTTTCTTTCCTCATTTCTTGCTTTCCGAAAAATCTGGAGGTAACTCCATACAGTCGTTCATACACAATAATACCGAGTTTACACTATAGCAAAAGAGCTATATAGCCGTGCTACAAGTTTTGAAAACGCCACCCGAAAACAGCTATATAGTTCAATTTAAGAGCTATGTAGCTGGAAAGAGAACTATGCAGCTGAGCTATATAGCCGGGCTGGAAGCGCGTTTATTGTTGTAGCGCGTCTATATAGCTGTCGCCTGAAGACGCTCGTCAGTTGTCATCACCATTTCAAGTAAACTGGTTGATTTCATCAAGTACATTCTCATACAGCTGCTACAGCTACACAACGAAACGTTATAAGTCATAGCTATATAGCTGAGCTATGTACATGGGCTATATACCTACCTGTTTTGCTACTCCTCAACATCCTCACTCCCAAACTTCCACAGTTTCATGCTACTCCAGAATTTGTGGCCAACATTTCTAAATACTTGAGTCTATGGAATTCACTATAAGGGTAGCATTTAATAGCATTACGGGGTCAGGACAGTTATTCATAGTAATTTCCAATCATTTTGTTATTTAATAAATTACATAATTTTTTTTTTTTTTTTTTCTAGGTTCATACGTGTTTGGATATGAAATAGGACCAGACGGCCAGTTCCATCATGAGAACAGAGGACCGGATGGTGTCGTTTACGGCTGTTATGGCTATATAGATCCGAATGGTAATCTTCAAGCAACACACTATGTCTCAGATGGTTGGGGATATCGCGTTGTAAAGCCAGGCGAAGATGTTGAAATATTTTTGGAGCCCCACGAACCTCCTGAAGACAATGGGGTGGAAAACGAAGAAACGCAAAATGAAGAAGAGCATCATCATCATCATCATCACGGAAAATTAACTCCCTGGGGTGAGTTATACTTCCCTCAAGGCTGCGGGGGAAATAGACCTACTCAGCCAGGATTACCTGGAGGTCAACCCGGGCAGCCGGGACTACCAGGAGGAGTTGGACAGCCAGGTCAACCGGGACAACCTGGAGGAGGCGGACAACCAGGAAAACCCGGTCAGCCAGGCCTACCTGGGAAACCAGGCGGAGGGGGTTATCCAGGTCAACCCGGGGCCCCAGGAGGCATCGGACAACCTGGACAACCAGGACAGCCGGGCGGAGGAGGATATCCAGGTCAACCTGGACCCCCTGGAGGCATCGGACAACCCGGTCAGCCAGGCCTACCTGGGAAACCAGGAGGAGGAGGTTATCCAGGTCAACCCGGGGCCCCAGGAGGCATCGGACAACCAGGACAACCCGGTCAGCCAGGCCTACCTGGAAAACCAGGAGGAGGAGGTTATCCAGGTCAACCCGGGACCCCAGGAGGCATCGGACAACCTGGACAACCAGGACAGCCGGGCGGAGGAGGTTATCCAGGTCAACCTGGACACCCTGGAGGCATCGGACAACCGGGCGGAGGGGGTTATCCAGGTCAACCTGGACACCCTGGAGGCATCGGACAACCTGGACAGCCGGGCGGAGGAGGTTATCCAGGTCAACCTGGACACCCTGGAGGCATCGGACAACCAGGACAACCCGGTCAGCCAGGCCTACCTGGAAAACCAGGAGGAGGAGGTTATCCAGGTCAACCCGGGACCCCAGGAGGCATCGGACAACCTGGACAACCAGGACAGCCGGGCGGAGGAGGTTATCCAGGTCAACCTGGACACCCTGGAGGCATCGGACAACCGGGCGGAGGGGGTTATCCAGGTCAACCTGGACACCCTGGAGGCATCGGACAACCTGGACAGCCGGGCGGAGGGGGTTATCCAGGTCAACCTGGACACCCTGGAGGCATCGCACAACCTGGACAACCCGATCAGCCAGGCCTACCTGGAAAACCAGGAGGAGGAGGTTATCCAGGTCAACCCGGGACCCCAGGAGGCATCGGACAACCTGGACAACCAGGACAGCCGGGCGGAGGAGGTTATCCAGTTCAACCTGGACACCCTGGAGGCATCGGACAACCGGGCGGAGGGGGTTATCCAGGTCAACCTGGACACCCTGGAGGCATCGGACAACCTGGACAACCAGGACAGCCGGGCGGAGGAGGTTATCCAGGTCAACCTGGACACCCTGGAGGCATCGGACAACCAGGACAACCGGGCGGAGGGGGTTATCCAGGTCAACCTGGACACCCTGGAGGCATCGGACAGCCAGGACAACCAGGCGGAGGGGGTTATCCAGGTCAACCTGGAGCCCCAGGAGGCATCGGACAACCCGGACAGCCAGGAAAACCAGGAGGGGGTTATCCAATTCAACCTGGAGTTCCTGGAGGCGGACAACCAGGTGGTCCAGGTCATCCTGGTCAACCAGGTGCCCCAGGTTACCCAGGTGGGCCAGGTCAACCAGGGTACCCAGGTAGTCCGGGATCTGGTTATCCCGGTCAACCGGGGCAGCCTGGAGGTATCGGACAGCCAGGAAAACCAGGAGGGGGTTATCCAGGTCAACCTGGAGTCCCTGGAAGCGTCGGGCAGCCAGGACAACCAGGTTACCCAGGCCAACCAGGTGGGCCAGGTCAACCAGGGTACCCAGGTAGTCCGGGATCTGGTTATCCCGGTCAACCGGGGCAGCCTGGAGGTATCGGACAGCCAGGAAAACCAGGAGGGGGTTATCCAGGTCAACCTGGAGTCCCTGGAAGCGTCGGACAGCCAGGTGGGCCAGGTTACCCAGTTGGGCCAGGTTACCCAGTTGGGCCAGGTCAACCAGGTAGTCCAGGATCGGGTTATCCAGGTCAACCTGGACAGCCTGGAGGTATCGGACAACCAGGAAAACCAGGAGTAGGGGGTTATCCCGGTCAACCTGGACAGCCTGGAGGAATCGGACAACCCGGACAGCCAGGAGGAGGAGGTTATCCAGGTCAACCTGGACATCCAGGAAGTATCGGACAACCCGGACAGCCAGGACATCCGGGAGTTGGTGGTTATCCAGGTCAACCTCTACATCCTGGAGGCATTGGACAACCCGGACAGCCAGGAAAACCAGGAGGAGGGGGTTATCCAGGTCAACCTGGACACCCAGGAGGCATCGGCCAACCAGGGCAGCCTGGTGGGCCAGGATACCCAGGTGGGCCAGGTCACCCAGGTGGACCAGGTTACCCAGGTGGACCAGGTTACCCAGGTGGACCTGGTCAACCAGTTGGGCCAGGTCAACCAGGGGGCCCAGGTCAACCAGGTAGTCCAGGATCGGGATATCCCGGTCAACCGGCACAACCAGGCTACCCAGGGCAGCCGGGTAGCCCTGGACAACCAGGATTACCGGGACAACCTGGAACTCCCGGTGGAGCAGGATATCCAGGCCATCCGAGCCAACCAGGCCAACCCGGACTACCTGGGCAACCAGGAGGATCAGGGTACCCAGGGCATCCAAGTCAACCAGGCTATCCATCACAGCCAAGTCAGCCAGGTTACCCTGGACAACCAGGACAACCCGGACTACCCGGTCAGCCAGGAACATCTGGACAGCCAGGAGGATCAGGATACCCAGGGCATCCAAGTCAACCAGGCTATCCATCACAGCCAAGTCAGCCAGGTTATCCGGGACATCCAGGACAACCTGGACTTCCGGGAGGTTCAGGATATCCAGGGCATCCTAGTCAACCAGGTTATCCATCACAGCCAAGTCAACCAGGTTATCCTGGACAACCAGGACAACCTGGACTACCAGGACAACCAGGAACATCTGGACAGCCAGGAGGATCAGGATACCCAGGGCATCCAAGTCAACCAGGCTATCCATCACAGCCAAGTCAGCCAGGTTATCCGGGACATCCAGGACAACCTGGACTTCCGGGAGGTTCAGGATATCCAGGGCATCCTAGTCAACCAGGGTATCCTGGAGAGCCAGGAGCGCCAGGTCAACCAGGGCAGCCCGGATCACCAGGAACACCGGGATCACCAGGACTCCCAGGAGGCTCCGGATACCCAGGACAACCAGGATCACCGGGATTGCCAGGCGGATCAGGATATCCTGGGCAACCGGTGAGGCCAGGGAAACCTTCTTCTCCTGGGTACCCTAGTCAACCGGGATATCCAGGAAAACCGAGTCAGCCAGGGTCACCTGGACAACCAGGATTGCCAGGACAGCCAGGTTATCCAAGCCAGCCAGGTTATCCGAGTCAACCAAGCCAACCAGGTTATCCTAGTCAACCTATACGACCCACCCCACCAGGCTCAGCTGGACAACAAGGTTACCCAGGTCAGCCCGGAACGTCTGGAAAACCTTGCCAATCATCTTATTCATGTCTAACTGGGCAACCAGGAAAACCAACGAGACCAATTCAAACAGGATATCCAAGCCAACCTGGAGGGTATCCTAGTCAACCAGGACAGCCTGGAACTACAGGGCAACCAGGGCAACCTGGAGCAGCAGGACAACCAGGATATCCAGGGCAACCCATAAGACCAAGTCAACCGGGATATCCTAGTCAATCAGGGCAGCCTGGCACACCAGGCCAACCAGGTTATCCAGGTCAACCTGGGACAGCAGGACAACCAGGATATCCAGGGCAACCCATAAGGCCAACTCAACCAGGATACCCTAGTCAATCAGGTCAGCCAGGCACACCAGGACAACCCGTAAGGCCAAGTCAGCCCGGATATCCAGGACAACCCATAAGGCCTACGCAACCAGGATACCCTAGTCAATCAGGTCAGCCTGGCACACCAGGACAACCAGGATATCCAGGTCAGCCAGGAACACCAGGGCAACCTGGAACACCAAGTCAATCGGGGTATCCGAGTCAGCCCAGCAAGCCGGTGCAGCCCACACGGCCATGCCAATCTTCATATCCTGGGCAATCATGTCAAACAGGACAAACCACTCAACCAAGTCAACCTGGTGTTCCTGCTCAGCCGACAAGGCCGTCACAACCGGGATATCCTTCACAACCAATACGACCATCACAGCCTGGATACCCTTCACAACCTGTACGACCTTCACAGCCACCACAAACGGGATACCCATCACAGCCCGTTCGGCCGTCACAACCAGGATATCCCTCACAGCCCGTTGGGCCGTCACAACCGGGATATCCCTCACAACCTGTACGCCCAGCGCAACCAGGATACCCTTCACAACCAGAACCATCTCAACCGGGATACCCATCACAACCTGTTAGACCTTCACAGCCTGTACGACCTACACAACCAGTCCGTCCATCGCAGCCTGGATACCCTTCACAGCCATCCCAGCCGGGATCCCCAGGAGGACCCGGTGAACCTTCTTCACCTTCAGTTTCTGTTACAACAGTGCCACTGCCCATTGTCCCTAGCCCAGGATCCTGCCCTTGTTACCTTGTGTCTCCTAACAATACTTCCCCTGGAACGCCTCAAGCTAGTGAACAAATTCTGTCAAATCTTCCACCAAATGCTATCATTGGTTACATTCCTGTAATATTTGTTCCTTATTGCCCGGGGAATTCAACAAATGAAGAAGAAGTGAAGCCATTATTCCCTTCGGCAGTGACAGTACCTTACCAGTGCTCGCAGTGTTCTCAAAGTCCGTCCCAAGGGGTCTTCTACAGGCGGCACAACAGAGGTGATAAATACGTGGATTCTGTTGTTCCTCTTGAGTTTGGAGCCAAGCTACACCCAAGGATTAGAGTGAGAAAACTTATTTCTAAACGACCAGTCTCATAGGACCAAATTCGTTTACGTGCGTGCCCGTCCATGTGTTGTGCTGTGTTAAAAATGATCAGTGATGGATCTCGAAAAAACTGATCTTAAAACCAAATACCCAGCATTACCTATGGACAGCCACTGAGTTAATTGTGTAAATTTTTTTTATTGTAATAATTATTTTATAATAAGTTCGTTTAAGGCATTCTCGAAACCATGACAGACTTTTTTTTAAATTTAGAGTAATAAACTTTGTAATAAATATCTGTTTATTTTCTTACACCCTTTCCAATATCTCTCTGAAGTTTTCATTTCGGAAAGAGTACATGGCTGTAGCCCACACTGAAATAATTATAGGAAAAAATAATTGATCCGACAGTGTGCCTACAATAAATTAAAATCAAAAAAATTATGCTCCGTTAAGACTGCTGGGACTGAAATCACACCCTCACAGCGAAGAAGGTTACATTTTTAACTATTGCTGGCTCTAAATCAGTATTCAAAAAAAAAAAAAAAAAAAAAAAAAAAATTAGATATATAATTTCTTGGAAAATCATGTTTTACTATTTTACTTTCCCAGCTATCCGAAGTATAGGGGAAGTTATGTATTCGGCCAGTTTGATATGGTTTTCACCGCAATTTAATGTTTTCCGACCCCCTGAGTGTAAAAAGGAAAAAAAAAAAAAATGCTCTGTCTGTGAGTCTGTAAACACTATAACTCCCGAAATGATGAATGTATCGATGCCAAATTTTATATTTAAAAACGAAACCCCAATAAGACAACACCTATTAATTATCTAGGAAATCGGCAGAAGAGAAGGGAAGTATCAGATGAGAGAGGCTCAAAAACCCTAATATCGAAATATATCAGTATTGATTCGTTTGAGGAAGTACATTGTCTGTGATTGAACAATCCAACGTTTAGCTACTGAATGAAAAATTATAATTTTCCGAATGATAGATGAGAATGTTTCTATGCACCGTGAAACATATTGCTATTAATGTTTCATTTCCTGGTCTCATCATTCCACGACTGCAGGAAGAAAAAAAAAAAAAAAAAAAAAAAAAAAAAAAAACGATAAAAAGGGAGATATCAAATGAAACTTTTCAGAGGTGATGATGAAAAACGAGATGAATCCAATTTGCAGGAAGGGGAATGAATATAAACTTGACCGAAGAACGAATCGATGGGTGATTACACAGAACAATATTTCAGAAAAGATTGTCAATGGCTCCTGAGTATGAAATTGTGGGACCCAGATTGTGGCACACTCACCCACATAATATATAAAAGTAGTAATATTTATTTCCTCTGAACCATAACAGCCGCATAATATACAATAATAGTAATATTTATTTCATTTGAACCATAACAGCCGCATAGTATACAATGATAGTAATATTTATTTCATTTGAACCATAACAGCCGCATAGTATACAATGATAGTAATATTTATTTCATTTGAACCATAACAGCCGCATAGTATACAATGATAGTAATATTTATTTCATTTGAACCATAACAGCCGCATAGTATACAATGATAGTAATATTTATTTCCTTTGAACCATAACAGCCGCATAATATACAATAATAGTAATATTTATTTCATTTGAACCATAACAGCCGCATAGTATACAATGATAGTAATATTTATTTCCTTTGAACCATAACAGCCGCATAATATACAATAATAGTAATATTTATTTCATTTGAACCATAACAGCCGCATAGTATACAATAATAGTAATATTTATTTCCTTTGAACCATAACAGCCGCATAATATACAATAATAGTAATATTTATTACCTTTGAATTATAACGTGGTAATAGGATTCGTCATGACATTATATCAAGATGAATTAGATATAGAAACCGTTATTAAATTGTAAAGTCGAACAAACATGTGGATTAATAATAAAATAAAAAGTTAAAAATAAAATAAACAAAAATGTTCGAAAATATAATAGAAAATTATTATAAAAATAATAATTAAACTTTTAATTCTAATTTAAATTATTATAAATATATATTTCTTATAGTTCTTCCAATAGTTCTTTTTCATTTTCCTTGGCGTTCATACGTCCCTTTCAGATGACAATAGACGAAATAAACAAAAGAAAGAAAAAGAAAAAATACTAATAAATAAATAACCAGTAGAATTTTTATCTCTTTATGTATTTTTATTAGAAGATACATTTAATTTTAACATAAATACATGATAAAAACAATTTCAATTCTATGTAAACAAATTTTGAATGTATTTTAATAATATATATAATTATTTTCTGAACTTGCTTATTAATTATATGAATTGATGATTATAAAAAAAATATCCTTAAAATTATATCTTCATTTTTAAGCTATCCTTAATCTCCTTCAAAGCTTCAATAAATAAATATCGATGTATATCCAAAATAATAATAATCAATGACCATCAACAATAACAGAGGCCCTTAGGTATTTTATCTGGGAGGTGAAAAAACCTTGAGAACGGCAAAATTTAGACTCACATGTCCACCAGAATTACGAAACAGCTTTCTGATAGCAGGCGACATGGCCGGGCATGAATCACAATAACAGTTATTGTTATTGTTTATAGTTACCTACTATAAAACATATTTCCATATTCATACTTATATTCAATTTACTTATACATATACTTATATAATACCTGAACCATAACAATAATACATACCAGCTAAAACTACTTTTGCGGATGAAATATCCGTAAGTTGTATTATACTATTTTCAGCTGTAATGTGGGATTCATTAACTGTTACTATTTGTTTGTACTTGTCATCATTTTCAGAAACACTAGCGTCATAAGTGTTAATTGTTTCCACAATTTCAGTGTTTTCTAAAATCAATTAAAAGTTTATTATTGCACTATACAAACTATGTAAATATAGGTTAATAATGATTAGTATAATACCTGAACCATAACAATAATACATACCAGCTAAAACTACTTCTGCGGACGAAATATCCATAAGTTGTATTATACTATTTTCCGCTGTAATAGAATCACTACTTCCAAGATTTTATTCTGGCTGCTTTTCTGAATAAATAAATAATTAGGTAATATTAAAATTTGACGTCCACAAATTTATAATAACTACAATAAATGAATACAATTATGAGCTAATATTGCTTCAATTTTATTTACAAACTTACCTTTTTCTTTATTGTTCACAGTTGGAAGCATAGCCATAATTTGTTGGGCTCTGCATGTAAAATTAAAAGACGTTTTTCTTGCTTCACTTAAAACAAAGAGTTCAATCACATAACTAAATTAATTACAATTAGTAAAAACTAGTTAAGTATAAAAGTCAATTCTATTTAAATATTATAATATTATTACGAATGTTTAATGAAAGACAATTATATCACAATCACGTTTGTCGGATGGAGAACCTTTTTCGTTGCAACCTACCACACACAACAAGTGTTACCAACACTTCATGTGGCATTCTCAACTGAGCCTAGTAGTATAAGTTGACTTGTTCTCTTAATACGTAACACAGAATTTAAAAATAAGTTATACTATCAGGTACAATTGTAAAAAAAAAAACTTTAACGTTCTATTGACTTATACTCTTAAGAACACAAAGAAAAAAAGGTGTTAGTTAAATGAGTGACAAAACGGAAATGGCCAATTTTTTATACTCTTAGTACCTAACACCTTAAGGTTACCTTACACGGTCAATATTATTGAAGCAATATCGATATTGATCAATATATTAAACGTGTAAGGAGTACATTGAAACAATAATATTGATGGCAATAATATTGAAAAAAATAAAATCCGTTTGATTTTTATTGAAGTCCCGTCAATATATTGAGGCGCCGTCAATATTATTGACACCGTGTGAGGGGTATACACCATATTGTGCAATAAAACGTCAGTCGTTCTACAGACGCTGTAGAGGGTGTTTGTTTTGGAGATGGAAACTGATATAAAACGTGAAATTGATAGTGAAAAGAAGCGAAACAAGTGTTCACAAGATAAAAAGAAGAAGAAAGGAAATTTATTTTAATGTGCATAGAGGTGAGGTAGGTGCTGTATTTACATCGATTTTGAAAACAAAATAATAATAAAAGTGGTTATTTTGTCATTTCAAGGGGTGATAGTTTGTATTAATGATTGTTTTAGTTATATAAGTCCATGCCAGTTTTATGGAAAATAAAATCAGAGGAATACATGGACAGAGACAATAAAGCTCAAGCAATGGAACGGTTGCTTCATTTTTATCAACAGAAATTCCCTAATGCTACGACAGATGATGTAAAAAAAAAATTCAACTCCCTCTGAACCAACTTTAGGATGCGATTAGAAACGCTAGATCCTTCCTCCTTGACTGCACAATTGAAACTGACACTTTATTGATCAATATTATTGAGTCGTGTGAGGGCTACCGTTTTTTTATCATATATTGCGTCAATAATATTGACCGTGTAAGGTAGCCTATAGATTTCATTCATTGTTTCATTTGTCCATATTGATTAATTCATGCTGGGGATGTACATAGGCGGTGATTCACCGACGAATTATTTATTCTTTTTCCATGAAGAAATATTTTAACATTAAATAATGACCTTTAGAGCTTTTACTTAATGACTAGGATTAAGAAAAAAAAAAAGGAAAATAAAGGAATAAATCACAGCTAAGCTAATTGAATTTGTGTAATCCATTTTATAAGTAAAAAAAAAAAAGGAAAATAAAGGAATAAATCACAGCTAAGCTAATTGAATTTGTGTAATCCATTTTATAAGTAAAAAAAAAAAGGAAAATAAAGGAATAAATCACAGCTAAGCTAATTGAATTTGTGTAATCCATTTTATAAGTAAAAAAAAAAAAGGAAAATAAAGGAATAAATCACAGCTAAGCTAATTGAATTTGTGTAATCCATTTTATAAGTAAAAAAAAAAAAGGAAAATAAAGGAATAAATCACAGCTAAGCTAATTGAATTTGTGTAATCCATTTTATAAGTAAAAAAAAAAAAGGAAAATAAAGGAATAAATCACAGCTAAGCTAATTGAATTTGTGTAATCCATTTTATAAGTAAAAAAAAAAAAGGAAAATAAAGGAATAAATCACAGCTAAGCTAATTGAATTTGTGTAATCCATTTTATAAGTAAAAAAAAAAAAAGGAAAATAAAGGAATAAATCACAGCTAAGCTAATTGAATTTGTGTAATCCATTTTATAAGTAAAAAAAAAAAAGGAAAATAAAGGAATAAATCACAGCTAAGCTAATTGAATTTGTGTAATCCATTTTATAAGTAAAAAAAAAAAAGGAAAATAAAGGAATAAATCACAGCTAAGCTAATTGAATTTGTGTAATCCATTTTATAAGTAAAAAAAAAAAAGGAAAATAAAGGAATAAATCACAGCTAAGCTAATTGAATTTGTGTAATCCATTTTATAAGTAAAAAAAAAAAAGGAAAATAAAGGAATAAATCACAGCTAAGCTAATTGAATTTGTGTAATCCATTTTATAAGTAAAAAAAAAAGGAAAATAAAGGAATAAATCACAGCTAAGCTAATTGAATTTGTGTAATCCATTTTATAAGTAAAAAAAAAAAAGGAAAATAAAGGAATAAATCACAGCTAAGCTAATTGAATTTGTGTAATCCATTTTATAAGTAAAAAAAAAAAGGAAAATAAAGGAATAAATCACAGCTAAGCTAATTGAATTTGTGTAATCCATTTTATAAGTAAAAAAAAAAAAGGAAAATAAAGGAATAAATCACAGCTAAGCTAATTGAATTTGTGTAATCCATTTTATAAGTAAAAAAAAAAAAGGAAAATAAAGGAATAAATCACAGCTAAGCTAATTGAATTTGTGTAATCCATTTTATAAGTAAAAAAAAAAAAGGAAAATAAAGGAATAAATCACAGCTAAGCTAATTGAATTTGTGTAATCCATTTTATAAGTAAAAAAAAAAAAGGAAAATAAAGGAATAAATCACAGCTAAGCTAATTGAATTTGTGTAATCCATTTTATAAGTAAAAAAAAAAGGAAAATAAAGGAATAAATCACAGCTAAGCTAATTGAATTTGTGTAATCCATTTTATAAGTAAAAAAAAAAAAGGAAAATAAAGGAATAAATCACAGCTAAGCTAATTGAATTTGTGTAATCCATTTTATAAGTAAAAAAAAAAAAGGAAAATAAAGGAATAAATCACAGCTAAGCTAATTGAATTTGTGTAATCCATTTTATAAGTAAAAAAAAAAAGGAAAATAAAGGAATAAATCACAGCTAAGCTAATTGAATTTGTGTAATCCATTTTATAAGTAAAAAAAAAAAAGGAAAATAAAGGAATAAATCACAGCTAAGCTAATTGAATTTGTGTAATCCATTTTATAAGTAAAAAAAAAAAAGGAAAATAAAGGAATAAATCACAGCTAAGCTAATTGAATTTGTGTAATCCATTTTATAAGTAAAAAAAAAAAAGGAAAATAAAGGAATAAATCACAGCTAAGCTAATTGAATTTGTGTAATCCATTTTATAAGTAAAAAAAAAAAAGGAAAATAAAGGAATAAATCACAGCTAAGCTAATTGAATTTGTGTAATCCATTTTATAAGTAAAAAAAAAAAAGGAAAATAAAGGAATAAATCACAGCTAAGCTAATTGAATTTGTGTAATCCATTTTATAAGTAAAAAAAAAAAAGGAAAATAAAGGAATAAATCACAGCTAAGCTAATTGAATTTGTGTAATCCATTTTATAAGTAAAAAAAAAAGGAAAATAAAGGAATAAATCACAGCTAAGCTAATTGAATTTGTGTAATCCATTTTATAAGTAAAAAAAAAAGGAAAATAAAGGAATAAATCACAGCTAAGCTAATTGAATTTGTGTAATCCATTTTATAAGTAAAAAAAAAAAAGGAAAATAAAGGAATAAATCACAGCTAAGCTAATTGAATTTGTGTAATCCATTTTATAAGTAAAAAAAAAAAAGGAAAATAAAGGAATAAATCACAGCTAAGCTAATTGAATTTGTGTAATCCATTTTATAAGTAAAAAAAAAAAAGGAAAATAAAGGAATAAATCACAGCTAAGCTAATTGAATTTGTGTAATCCATTTTATAAGTAAAAAAAAAAAAGGAAAATAAAGGAATAAATCACAGCTAAGCTAATTGAATTTGTGTAATCCATTTTATAAGTAAAAAAAAAAAAGGAAAATAAAGGAATAAATCACAGCTAAGCTAATTGAATTTGTGTAATCCATTTTATAAGTAAAAAAAAAAGGAAAATAAAGGAATAAATCACAGCTAAGCTAATTGAATTTGTGTAATCCATTTTATAAGTAAAAAAAAAAAGGAAAATAAAGGAATAAATCACAGCTAAGCTAATTGAATTTGTGTAATCCATTTTATAAGTAAAAAAAAAAAAGGAAAATAAAGGAATAAATCACAGCTAAGCTAATTGAATTTGTGTAATCCATTTTATAAGTAAAAGGAAAATAAAGGAATAAATCACAGCTAAGCTAATTGAATTTGTGTAATCCATTTTATAAGTAAAAAAAAAAAAAGGAAAATAAAGGAATAAATCACAGCTAAGCTAATTGAATTTGTGTAATCCATTTTATAAGTAAAAAAAAAAAAGGAAAATAAAGGAATAAATCACAGCTAAGCTAATTGAATTTGTGTAATCCATTTTATAAGTAAAAAAAAAAGGAAAATAAAGGAATAAATCACAGCTAAGCTAATTGAATTTGTGTAATCCATTTTATAAGTAAAAAAAAAAAAAGGAAAATAAAGGAATAAATCACAGCTAAGCTAATTGAATTTGTGTAATCCATTTTATAAGTAAAAAAAAAAAAGGAAAATAAAGGAATAAATCACAGCTAAGCTAATTGAATTTGTGTAATCCATTTTATAAGTAAAAAAAAAAGGAAAAAGGTGCCGGATTAGCCACGTAGCAAGAGTAGTATTGGGGTCCGCGGGCCCCGCGCTCCAACGCCTGTCTGACCGTAAAAAAATATCAATTTAGATAGGAGGCGACGAATTAGTGCAGTTGGCTGAGCTACTGAAAACAGATGTGGCTACTGTTATTGACAGCAAGAAACAGGAGCCTCTGCAACTGCAATTTTATAAACTTTTATTAAATAATTCTTTAGAATCGTGTTTCCCAAACGTAGCTTTACTTGTCTCTCATGATCACTAACTGCAGTGGCGAACGTTCTTTTTCAACATTAAAACGTATTAAAAATGAGTTAAGGAACACGATGGGCCAAGAACGTCTTAATCATCTCACTTTGATGAATATAGAGCATGATTTGCTTAAAGAAGTCGATATTGAAAGTGTTATCTCTAAATTTGCCCATATTAAATCCAGAAAAGTTTATTTGTAACAGTTTTGTTTTATTTAATACCCTAAACTTGAGAACCTAAAGCAAACCAAGGGCCTCTTGACAGAATTTGCTACATGCCCCTCGCTGGCTTAATCCGGCACTGATTATGGCCACATCACAATATGAGTCCACCAGAATCAAAAATCACGATATCCAAAAATCAAAATTTTGGGAATTTGCCAAAAACCGCTCTCGACTACAATTTGCTTCGCGGTTCTTGCAAATGTTTTTTTATTTATTTATATTTATATTTATTTTATATTAATGTTTTATTAAATAATTCTTTAGAATCGTGTTTCCACGTAGAAATTGCCTTGCGCATTTACTTGTCTCTCATGATCACTAACTGCAGTGGCGAACGTTCTTTTTCAACATTAAAACGTATTAAAAATGAGTTAAGGAACACGATGGACCAAGAACGTCTCACTTTGATGAATATAGAGCATGATTTGCTTAAAGAAGTCGATATTGAAAGTGTTATCTCTAAATTTGCCCATATTAAATCCAGAAAAGTTTATTTGTAACAGTTTTGTTTTATTTAATACCCTAAACTTGAGAACCTAAAGCAAACCAAGGGCCTCTTGACAGAATTTGCTACATGCCCCTCGCTGGCTTAATCCGGCACTGATTATGGCCACATCACATATATGAGTCCACCAGAATCAAAACTCACAATATCCAAAAATCAAAATTTTGGGAATTTGCCAAAAACCGCTCTCGACTACAATTTGCTTCGCGGTTCTTGCAAATGTTTTTTTATTTATTTATATTTATATTTATTTTATATTAATGTTTTATTAAATAATTCTTTAGAATCGTGTTTCCACGTAGAAATTGCCTTGCGCATTTACTTGTCTCTCATGATCACTAACTGCAGTGGCGAACGTTCTTTTTCAACATTAAAACGTATTAAAAATGAGTTAAGGAACACGATGGACCAAGAACGTCTCACTTTGATGAATATAGAGCATGATTTGCTTAAAGAAGTCGATATTGAAAGTGTTATCTCTAAATTTGCCCATATTAAATCCAGAAAAGTTTATTTGTAACAGTTTTGTTTTATTTAATACCCTAAACTTGAGAACCTAAAGCAAACCAAGGGCCTCTTGACAGAATTTGCTACATGCCCCTCGCTGGCTTAATCCGGCACTGATTATGGCCACATCACATATATGAGTCCACCAGAATCAAAACTCACAATATCCAAAAATCAAAATTTTGGAAATTTGCCAAAAACCGCGCTTGACTACAATTTGCTTCGCGGTTCTTGCAAATGTTTTTTTTTTACATCCGTTAGCACTTTAAAATGAAATACATACAAAAAACGGATTTTTATATAGCGTTATAAAAATAAAAGCAGTAAAATTTTGGATAATGTTTTGATTCCCAACTTTCTCAAATATGTATTGTCACCGCACTTAGAGATGGCAGGTGAACGGGTTTTTCAAGGTAGAATGAATTGAGACATCTTCTGTAGGTCTGGAGGTGGTTTTCGTTCTCTGGTTTCTGATAGTCTGCCCTTATGGGCTGGGACCCCCCTATTTATACCTGGGTCAGGTACCTCCAGTACCCCCCACTCTCACACCGGAGTGCAGAAGTGGGGGGTGACTGGTGGCTCTTCCTACCCCGAAGACAACTACTGGTGGTAACAGTATAAATAAATCAAAATCATTCAACATTTTCAAATGCAATGTAAATTTATTGTTACAATTATTACAACTTCAAATAATTTGAAACAAATTATTAAAATTGACATATAATTATAATTTTACATAAAGCATAGGTAAAAATATAAACTTCATAAATTATTCCTGCTTGCCCAGGTACTGAAACCAGTGGTATTTATAATGGTGAATATAGAACTGTAGGTCTTGATGTTGTCTCCAGTTTTCATCATAGTCCTTTCTAAGTAACTTTTGATCATTTTGTTTCTTCTCCTTGCTTACCGAATTAACCTACAATTTCTTCAGGTTTTAAATCTTTGGCAGTTTAACCAACTTGGAGTAAACTTTTAAAAACACTTAGATCAGTTTTATGTTTTAAATTTTATTCAAAATAAAAAATTCAAAAAAATACAGCACAAAATTAAAAAATAAACTATAACCTCTTTGAGCAGGATATGCTTGCAAATACTGCTTTCTGATTGGTTAAAAGACACATAGAGTCAGAACATTATCCACTAGGATAGTGTTAGTTCTGACTTCAACCCTCAACTTCTAGCCCCATTATACCTAGGATATAGTGACTTTTGATTCTAACCAATACCATATTTGAATTCAGCTCAAAAAATTGCAAAAATAACCAATAATATCTCAATTTTGATAATTTTGGATATTGTGAGTTTTGATTCTGGAGGACTCATATACATGTTTTTTATCATTTATTTTTTAATTCCTCATTAATAAATAGACTAACTTTATACCAACCACGTTTTTACAGTTTGCATACAAATACTAGCTGTGAAGCCCAGCGTCATTCAATTGTTGACCCCCAATACTTCGCATAGCTGGGGAAATAATATCTTACTATGTTTGTGCGTAAGTGTACATCTTTGAACGCTGTAACTCCTGATTGAATGAACACATATATACCAAATTTTATTTGTGCGTTCAGGAACTCATAAGAACAACCCTTATTGATTTTCAGCTAAATCGATCAAAAAGAATGGGGTGATTAAAGAAGAGGCATGACACAAAAAATCTAATAACAGCCATTGTATTGAATGAATTGACACGTGTAGAAATAAAAGACGTTGTCTTCCCACTGTTTTATTTCAGACCAGAACCGGTTTTAAACAAGCAACAGCGTCATCATCAGTGGTTCATACTACTCACATAGCACAGCGGTTAAAGGACAACTGGCGCTGGACAACTTTACCCGCTGTGCGGTGTGGGTGGGTTGAACCACTGATGATGACGCTGTTGCGTAGAAAACCGGTTCTGGTCTAAAATAAAACAATGGGAAAACAACGTATTTTATTTCTATGTGAAATCTCGTCCCACAACATCTTACTATCACGTATGAATTTACATATATGTGATAGTAAGATGTTGTGGGACGAGATTTCTCATAGAAATAAAAAACGTTGTCTTCCCACTGTTTTATTTTAGACCAGAACCGGTTTTCGACGCAACAGCGTCATCATCAGTGGTTCATCTATCATAGAATAACAAAATATACAGATAATAAAACGTATAAATAACTTTAAAGCATCAGGGTATAGAGTAAGAAAAATAAAAATTATAAAATTAGCTTACCCCACCCACATAGCACAGCGGTTAAAAGACAACTGGCATAGCTCTAAGGGGTGGGGATAGCCAGGTTTACTCACTCTCTCTACATGCAAAACCATTCATTCTAATATATAACTAAAACAAGTCTGTACATAATAGTATCATAAAATTTTTTTCACCATACAGCCAAAGAAATTATTGTTGTCATAAAATATAATAAATACAAAATTTAAATAAATACAATATTAAAAATTATATCACAGACTTGAAAAAAAACACACATAATAAATATATTTATAAAACCGGACAAAACATATTTACTATACATCTTTTACAGGACAGCTACTTCCCTTAGTCTGGTACCAGTCTCTCAGATCAGGTAGGTCAGGCAGGAGAAGAGAGTTCTTAACCACTACTTTTTTGTTAAGACTGTTCGTATCCTCATTTAAAGAAAGTCGGATCTCCAAGCCTTCTAGGATATCTGTACGTCTTCCCTTGGTACCCTCGTGCAACAGCGCCACTCTATGGGTACCAGTATGGCCCTCATTTTGACAATGAATAAAGATCTCGGAATCTAAATACTTCTATACGAATTGACATGTAATTTCATTTGTAAATGTAATTTCATTTGAAAAATTAATTAATTTGTATTGGTAGTTGATTCATGTTTTGCATATAAATATTATTTCAACTTAGATCTATTACAGTTCCGAGACCTTTAGTTTAATAAACTCGGAGTTTGCCCATCCTTCGTTCGGAAGGGGCGTTAAACGATGGGCCCAAGTCTAAGTCATGCCAGGTACTTATCAAGAACCACTTAGTACTGTTCAATTGAAATACCCTGTTCTCCAATCTTCAAGGACCGAGGTAGAACTCGAACCAACTTAGGCATAAAATGAGAGACCTGACTTTTGAACACAAGAAAGGACTATAATTGGTTCATTATGAAAATACTGAAAGAGGTTGAGAAGAGCAAAATGTAGGATTTTCTATTCATAATTACCGACTGGAGACAGTTTCAATCGATTATATTACAATTCTATCGATAGAAGAAGAAGGCGACTTCATCGATAATCATCCGGCTATGTCAATTAACCTAAATTTTGCAGAGTAAGTTCAAATAAATTTATCGCAATTTCATTATACTTCCCCAGTTATACTAAGTAGAAAGTTAAATAAGTTATACCGATATATCAGTCCAACTTATGAGTGTAACGACACAAAATTTAGTATGAGAATTCAGAAGCCCCTATGTAAGTCAAATATTGATTTTTAGTATCAATATTTGATTTACATATTTTTAGTATTTAGTATTTTTAGTATTCATTGAAAACCAGCCATTACTTTCGTAATATTTAGGATTAAGACTCGAAAGAAGGCTGACTTGGAACCCTCATACTCGGACGACACGACTCACACTAGACTGGCGACTTAGACTATTGTACAGTATTTTGAATAGGCCGCTGGTTGTGCATTTTTTACATAGTTGTGGTAAATGAATACAAAAAAAAATATATATATATATTTTTAGTTTATAACTGAACAAAAATAGCTCGTTAACGCTAGGCTTTTCTAGGTATATGTATGAATCGGTGATTCACCGAAGATTTTCTTTTTATCTATCCAATAACCGACCTTCAATTACGTAATTCCATTTTCTGATAACGCCTCTACTATATGTAAGATATTTTGCGTCCCGAAGAAGGGACGTATCCTGAAAAATTGTCAAACCAAGATGAACTTCTTGGAAAAATGCCACAAAATGCATCCCAAGAAACTTAAAAAAACAGTTATTTTATTTCTTCAACTTTTATTATTTGTTTTATTAGTTTATTTTTTATATATTTTTTTTATTACGTAAGATTTTATACCAGATATAGGTTAGGTTAGGTTTTATGACTCATACCCGGGCTTTAACAACGAGGTCATATCGCCTACTACCAGAGCGCTCTTTCGTCACTCTGGTGGACATGAGCCCGACTCTACTGTGGGAGTCCTAAATTTTGCCTATCCTAAATTTTTTATTCATCTAGGATAGGGGTCTTTAACGAGTACCTGACATCGTACAGGCTCGGGACCATCGCTTAACGTCCCATCCGAAGGACGGCGTGCTTAAGTTTATTTTACCTCCCAGATAAAATAAACTAACGGCCTCGGTCGGGTTACGAACCCACGACCTTGAGCTGAGAAGTCAAGCACGCATACCACTGAGCTACCGGCGCCCTCTATACCAGATATATATTGTATAACGACAATAATGCAATAATTTAATTACGCATTCATAATTGCAATGAAGATTTTTCCTCCCATACTATCAACACAATTCTCCATTTTCTTCGTAGTTTTTCAACGATTGTATAGATAAATTAATTATAAAATTATTGTCATTATAAATTCAAAAAAATTATAAATATAGGGAAGAGTACAAGGGATCCAATACATATGTTTTTAGATATAGATTTATTTCTTGTCTTATCCTACCCTAACTTAATGCAACATTTTTTCCTCAACCAATTTTTTGAGGTGGTAACCTTCAAAGGCAAAGCCTCTTGGCCCCCAAGATTGTAGAAACGCCACTATCTATAATGCAAAGTGAAGGAAATTCTTACATACAAGACCAAAGGATTGTACACTCTCCGAATCGAACACAAAGCTTCCTCTATCCCTCGGATATATTATCATATATAAGTGTGACCCCACTCCGGGTTAAGAAATAACCCCTATTCTGTTATAGGAATATATTCCATAATTACACGTCAGTAATTATAGTCTTTACTAATAGTTAGTTAGCTATTAGTAAACATTTTAATTACAGATGTTGTACATATATGTGTAGGACGTACATGGATACATAATACATAAATAGAGAAAGTGGATATTGGTAACCTCGAAAAATACATAACCGATATAATTCTTTCACCGTTGGGAAGCTTATTGTTTTGCATTGTTTATGCTGCCTAAACTGTCGAATATATATCAAAATAGTGTATGGAGAATTGTTGGCAATAAAAATGTCTACAAAAACGTCTGCGATAGCATATACCTATCTACAACAGATAGCCTTCAATAATAGTTTTTATCTATATATTTATTTATATGTAGAGGGCGCCGGTAGCTCAGTGGTATGCGTGCTCGCTTACTGACTCAAGATCATGGGTTCGAGACCCAGCCGAAGCCCTTAGTTTATTTTATCTGGGAGGTAAAATAAACTTAAGCAAGCCGTCCTTCTGAAGGGACGTTAAGCGATGGTCCCAAGTCTGTTCGATGTCAGATACTCTTTAAAAACCTCTATTCTAGATGAATTAAAATTTAGGACTCCCATAGTAAAGTTGGGCTCCACCAGAGGGGCGAAAGAGCGCTCTGGTAGCAGACTATACCTTGTACTTAAATTTTAGGTCCCGAGAATGTACGATCTCTGTAACTCTCTTAGAAGGGGAAGGCTCATGCCCACCAAAGTGACGAAAGAGCGCTCTGGTAGTAGGCGATATGACCACGAAGTTAAAGCCCGGGCATGAGTCATGATAACTAACTATAAATTTGTAGCTTTGCCTGATTGTGTGCTTGTAACAAGTGCAAAAACGATTTTGATGAAATTTCATATGTAGTATCCTCAGAAGCCTGATTGACAAGACTGTGTAGCGTCCCAAATTCATGAACGGGAGGGGGTGAGGGGAGGACAAAATAGTTCATAAAATAGCTTCTCAATGGTTGACCTTTCAAAGTTCATGAATGAAACCAAAAATGTAGCAAATCAAATTGACGGAAGGGGGGGGGGGGGGGGGGGGGGGAGAGAGAGGCACCGCTAATATTCTTTTCGAATATTATTGAAGATTGAGTAGAACATTGTTTTAAAGAATTTACGTAGGCCGTGAGGCATCATAAATTTCCATTTATGCTGAGGGGGGAATGTGAGACGAGTGGCACAATCGAAAATTTCAAGTTATTTCTAAATTCATGTAACTTGAAGTTACTAACCGAGCAGATAAGGTTACTAACCTTCTGGTAGATAATCCTCTGGTAATAATGGCCTTTTTATTACACGTTTTTGAATTTTTTTACTGCACGAAATTCGGGCTCTATTACCAGAGCGCTCTTTCGTCGCTCAGGTGGACATTATCTCTACTTTGGGAGTTCTAAATTCTGGTTTATTTATCTAGAATAGAGATCTTTAACTGACATTGTCCAGTCTCGAGAACATTGCTTAACGTCCCATCCGAAGGAAGGCGTGCTCAAGGTTTTTTTTTTTTACATTCCAGATAAAAAAGAGAAGGGTTTGAGCCCACGATCTTAAGCTCAGTAGTCAAGTAAGCTATATTTGAGCTACCGGCGCCGTCCTTCCATTTAGTCCACATACATATTCCCAGAATCTGGCCAAAGTGTAAGCGGGGCTTTCATAAAGCACCACCTACTTATGAAATTGTCTTGCGGACTGCGCATGTCCATTACAAGACTTAACAACACCCGCTGGCTCATTCGGCTTCTGTGCCTGCCCGCGTGAGGTGACTTCTCAATTCTGTTCTATCAACATAAATACGTAAGTAACAAAAAGTTGTGATTACACCAAATAAATGTATTATTTATTTACTATTACGTACATATTTATTTTAATTCTCTAAATTGCTGAACACACTTTTTTTTTTTAAGTATTAGTCGGTATAAGTTACAAAAACTCCCAATGAAGAAAAATAAAATTTAAAAATTATTTTTTGATTTAATAATAAGAATTAATAAATAAATTGTTAATAAGTTTAATGAAAAATTCGATTATGACTGAACCAATATTAGCGAATTTTTTATACTTTTTTAACCACACAACTTAAAATAAAGCATATTTTGTCTTTCAAAAAAAATATTTTTCATGTATAGAGACGCATGTTATGCACTCGATGAATCGGTTTCAAATATAAACATTTTATGAAGAACTATGTACTTAGTGAAATGATTGGTGAATAAAATATTTAACAAAATCTAAAATTTGATGTTATTACTAGGAACTGTTGTTATTTCAAAAATGCAATTACTGTTCTTCAAATCTTTAAGTATATTTTACAAGATTCAGCTTATACTTATGACTTTATCAAATATAAATTATTAAAAAAATAACACATTTTATATCGAATAGGATTATTGACGCTCGGTTTGCGAGATGAATGTCGAAAACTAATTTTTTTAGATATTTGTTTCATTTTCTCGAAAACTGTTTGTTATATCGAAATAGTGGTTCATACCAAAAATGTTCCTTAATAAATTTGATCTCTCTTTATTTTTCCTCTAATTTGAAATAAAAAGAATACAACTAATGTTATAGCGCCCCAAAGAATGTAATAAATTAGAAAATATTTCATAGAAATTTCTAAAATGACATGTAACGCATTGCAAAAGTTTTTTTATTAAAAAATATGAAAATAAAGAAAAAATAAAATAGAAGTGATGTGGCCGACACAGGACTTTCTTATACCAACCACATTTTTTACTTTCTAAGAACTGTGGGTTTATGGGGTCGAAAAATAAAATTCTGGACTTGAGTGGGGACGTAAATAAATTTAATTAAATGAAAAAAGGATAACAAAAAATAAATAACATTAATTAAAAAATAAATAATCTGTATTATATATTTTATAAATACATGGTATATATTTCTTTTTTAATTTAATTTATTTGTGTAATCATTCAAAATATTATGTTTAAGTATAATTTATATACGAGGTGTGTTCAAAAAATAACGGGAATTTAAAAGAATTTTATTTTTTCATCTACATCAATGTTATCCCCTTCAAAATAGACCCCATTAGATATTATGCACTTATGCCAGCGCTTTTTCCCAATCCCCGAAACATTTCTAGGACTCGATCTTTGGGATAGCATTTAGCTCTCTCAACGATGCGCTTTTATTCTCATCTATGCTTGTGAAACTACAGCCCTTTAAGGTTCTTTTTATTGTTGGAAACAGAAAAAAGTCACACGGAGTCATGTCGGGCGAATATGGAGGCTGGGGCATTATTACAGTGTTGTTTTTGGCCAAACATTCACGAATTGTTTCGACACAAATCTGGGCGTTTTTTTCGGATTACTTTACGCAAACGGCGTTGCACTTGTAGGTAGTACTCCTTATTGATCGTTTGACCTTGTGGCAAGAACTCATGGTGCACTATGCCGTTAAAATCGAAAAACACATTGAGCATGACCTTCACATTCGACTGCACTTGTCGAGCTTTTATACCACTCGTAAACCCTAGTTTTACTCATAGCAGACTCACCAGAAGCAGTATTTAATATTTCTAAAAATTTCCTGCACTTTATTCCATTCTTATAGCAAAATTTAATGCAAATTCTCTGATCCATTTGTAAATTCGCCGATCGTACCAAAACACATGTAACCTCTTTAACAGTTGACAGCAGACAAACATCCGGTTTGGCTAACAATGTAAAGATACTTTTCAGACATGTTTAATAACACAACGAAAACATCGCGCAAATCGGACTAATACAACCCGCGAAATATGGGCCATTGTGTACACTGTCTTGTTCATCACAACTCTAGAAACAATTATTCTGTACAACTAACTTTTTTAATTGTCAGAATTTATGGACTTTTATTTTGAATAAATATTCTCACCGTTGCATTTCTTTTTGATTCTAAATTTATTCCAAAAGTTTTCTACCCCACAAACGACATCATTTCAAGAGGTCCTTTTTAAGTTTTTAGTAGAGGTTCAAAATTAAATTACTTCGAAAAGTCTGTTAATGATAATGAAGAAAAAATTATTTTAAAAGGGTTGATAATTTATGAAAATATAATTTTTGGACTTTTTCATTAAATATATATATTTTTTAAACACTTGTTATTATAGCAAAATTGTAACAATTATTGGCGAGTTATATAAAAAGCCGTATTTAAGATGAAAATAAACAAATGTGTAAATATTGATAGCGGGAATCAGTGATTAGTGATATCAATGAAGTCAGTCTGAAATTCGATGTTGTTTTCACAGAAATTTCACTTATAACAACTTCGTATAGATGGAAAAGTAAAAAAATATACAGTAGAACCTCTATAAGTCGAACATCAAGGGAGACGCCAAAAAATTCGAGTTATAGAGTTTTCGACTTAAGGAGGATTTCGACTTAGACGGATTTTGATTCGACCTGTAGAGGTTAAGATTCATTCTAACTAATTTTGAGTTAGAGAGGTGAAATAAATAAAAATTCAAGTTACAGAGGTAACAAACATATTTATATTTATTATAAATCAACATTATTTCAAAACATCCTTAAAATAGAAAATACGTAGTATATGAAAGTATTTTAAAAAAAGTCAGTAATTTTTCTTTTTTTTTGCTTTAGATAATTGGCAATCCTATTTATTGTATACTCCTAAATTGTTTTCTAAGAAACAATGGTGTACATTGTCGGCAAATTCTTAAAGTCGGTAACTTATTTTTCTTCGAGCTATGGAGGTAATAAGTTTCAAATAATCGAGTTGTAAAGGTTTTAAAATAAAACATTGCTATGTTCGAGATACAGAGGTCCAATTTATTTTTTCGATTTATAGAGGGAAAATATTTACCAAACTGGCTTGTAGGGACTCACGGATTATTTCGACTAATAGAGGGTTGAGATTTCGTGTAATAGAGGTTTTGGGGCTTGAAGGGAAAGGAACAAAACTTTTTTCGAGTTTTGGAGGTTTTCGACTTATCGAGGTTCTATTGTAATAATGTCTTCTGTATGCCTGTCTCTCTAGGGGCCAATTAATCAACTAAGTTTTCTCTCTCCCATTTAAACCAATTTGCCAACTAATTATATCGACTGTTATCCCAGTTTTTGTGTTAAGCCCTCCCTAATTCCCCCCTTCTCTTTGGTCGAAACTCATTACAAAATTTCTTATTGATATTTTCAATATGGAGTTAACGTGTTCACTGACAGACACTCGCCTTTGGCAAGCTGACGATTTAACACATAGGTACTTTTGTTGGTACAATTTGGCAACATTTCGCATATTTAAGGGAAGTCGCGAGTTCCGACTGCTACTGCAATGTTAGGTTCTAGTCATCGACATCAACTCTAATTAAACCTGGCTATGCAAAATTTCTTCCACAGTAGAGCCACTAGGGAAGGGATAAAAGCATTGGATGCTTAGGTCCCTAGGGCCGGGAACCCATCTAAGACAATTTCAGAAGGGGTTACTCCACCTACCATTTTTGTTTGAATGCTATTTTTACTAACTTGCCTGGGGCGACCCCCCCATGTGTACTTCCTCAGAACGAATTAATGAATTAACTTTTCGCTCCGACTCCACATCCAGTCGGCGCTCATATTCAACAAATGACTTACATATGGGCTTCTCTTATTAAAGTTTGTGTCGACAAATCCTTTTTTTTTTTTTTTTTTTAGATTTGTGGAAACTTCATCATGAAGTAATAACAATTAACATACCTCGAGATAAATGGTACATTTCTTATTATTCATAAGCTTATTTCATGTAGTTTTATTTTTACAACGGATTGCCTAGATTTGAAACTGTGCCATTCTTCATGATTCGATCAAACATTTTTTTTATTTTTTTTATTTTTACTTTTCTGTACATATTAATTACTAACAAAACAAAAAAATATATACAGAATGACCCACGAAGATGTTCTGTGTGTGGGCAGTTTAGATAGTTATTCTGGTTTTTGAGCCCCTCCCCAGAAGCCCCCCTTCCGGTCAGCCCATATCGCTGAAATTTGACAAGTTACTACCTCATTGAATTTTGTCTTTAAATATGAAATTCCATGTTGATACATTCATTACATCGGCAGTTATTAGGTTTTTTGAGTTGATCCCCCTTCTCTTCTGCTGTTCCCGCTGAAAATTATTAAGTGTAGTCCTTACCGGGTTTTGAATTCACATATGAAATTCCAAATCTCCCCCCCCCCCCCCCCCCCCACTGCCGTTTAGAAGATTTGGATGAAAAACAATAGCTGTCATCGTCAGAGGGTTCTGGATTCATATAAAAAATTTCGGGTCTATATATTCATTCTATCGGGACTTATCGTGTTCACAGACGCACAGACAGGAGGACGGAAAACATGAAATTCCGTTGAAACTCCGAATCGAATTTGTGATCGATTACATAACTTCCCTTATACTTCGTATATTTGGGGAAGTATTATAAACACATTTTTTAGAGCTCACTGGAAAATATACATAATTGAAAATAACTAAAATAATTTTTTTAAATCCATATTTTAGCCAGGAGTCCATTTTTTCGTTCGTTGTGATCTGAAGAAGAAGCATGAAATTGACTCAAAATATAGTCGGAAAAGTGTGATAGCTCTAGAATATTTCTGAAAATACAGAACATCAACCATTCCAAGAATCCTAAGAAAGATGAAAGAATTTACCTACTTACCTGGAGTTTCTAAGATAAATGAAATGAGTCGGGTTTCATCAATTTGAATGATTTTTTAAAGTAAAGAACTAGATTTAAACAAAAAAGGAAAAATATTTAAACTAAAAGTACATTATTACAACAAAGACTACAACATTACAACAAAGAAATCTAATTTACTCGAGGAGTCTGTTTCTTTTTCTTATTTTTTACTTCTTCCTTCGATAATGACCAAAGCTTCTTTGAGGACAAAACAACAACGCTTAAAGGGTTAAACATCTTAACTTGAAAAGGGAAGCTCCGTAACTCAGCCCGGTTTATAGGACTAGTGTTAAAGCGAGAGTGGAAACTCAGCTGATTAATTCCTGCTGGGGAAGTACTTGAAGTATTGTGTACTCTATGTCAGGCCCTTAGGTTTGCCCTTGAGCACGCTGTCCTTTGGATGGGACGTTAAGCGATGGCCCCGAAACTGTGCGACCCTATCCTAGGTGAAAAAAATCTAGGTAGACAAAATTTAGGACTCCCACAGTATAGTAGGGCTCATGTCCACCAAAGTGACAAAAGAGCGCTTTGGTAGTAGGCTCTCATAGTTAAAAGTCCGATCATGAATCACAATAATTAACTTCATTTCATTTTTTTTACTTTCTTATACCTATAATATAAGGAAAGTATTGTAATCGTGCAAAAATCTGAGATCGAAGTTATTATCACTTTTCAAGGTGTCCTGAATACTTTTTGACCAATTTCTCGATGATGTCTGTCTGTGAGTGTGTATATATGATTGAAAAGTTGTGAGCTCTTTACCGCAAAAACGATTGTAGCTATGAACTTGAAATTTGGAATGAAGAGTCACATGTTGTAACTTACGTCTGATTAGATTTTGGCCGAAATCGCACGAAAATTGAGACCACTTTCCCAGAGGACCTAAACTACATTTTACAAAATACAGCTTATGTTTATGACCTAATCAAAAATCTTGTCGAGTAATAGTTGTAGATAATACTAAAGTACACGATTTATATGAAATATGATTTTTTACATGTAGACTGGTTTTCGATTCTTATCGAAATTGTTCCTTATAAAATTTTCCCATTGCTAATAAGTCCTCATATTTGGAATAGGATCAATACGACAAAAGTTATAACGCCCCGAAGAATGTAAACTAAATATCTATAAGGAATATATCTATGTAATTTTTAAATTGTAACTCATGGCAACGAACTATTAAAATATGGTTTATGTGTTGAGGGCGCCGGTAGCTCAGTGGTAAGCATGCTTGCCTTCGGAGCTCAAGGTCGTGGGTTCGGAACCCGACCGAGGCCCGTAATTTATTTTATCTGGGAGGTAAAAATAAACTTAAGCACGCCGTCCTTCGGATGGGACGTTAAGTGATGGTCCCGAGCCTGTACGATGTCAGGTACTCGTTAAAGACCCCTGCCCTAGGTGAATAAAAATTTAGGGTAGGATAAATTTAGGACTCCCATAGTAGAGTCGGACTCATGAATACCAGAGTGACGAAAGAGTGCTTTGGTAGTAGGCGATAGACCTCGTCGTTAAAGCCCGGGCAAGAGTCATAATAACTATTTAAATGGTTTATGTGTTGGTTGTTTTTTTGAAAAATTATAAAAATTAAGAAAAATATATTTGATGTGGCCATTACATGACTTTCTTATACCAACAACGCTTACAGATCAATCTCTCTCTCCCTTCCCTTCGCAAAATCATTTCATTTTGTCTCTATGTACAGCTTTATCTTGAGAGAAGACATTCTTATACCCAGTAATGCCAGTATGAAGTAATTTTAAGAAGGGTGAATGAGAGTGATCTATATGCGTGGTTGGTATAAGAAAGTCCTGTAATGGCCACATCACAATTATTTTTTAATAGTATTGTTATTACTAATCACTTGTGAGTCAGACTATAAGAATAACACCTGTTTATGTATCTAATACATAAGCTCCCTCCTAATGTACACATTTTTATGTATCTAATGCATAAGCTATCTTAATGTACACATTTTTATGACTTATCCTATAACCATGTTATGGTTTAACGGAAATAAATATTATTATTACCATCCTGTGATTCACCGACTTTTTAAATTTATTTTTTATTTTTTCAAGAATCGAAGCTATAACCCATTTTTCTTTTCCAGCTATATAATAAGTATAGGGGAAGTTCTGTAATCTGTCAGAAATTCGATTTAGAATTTTCCCCGGAATTTCATGTTTTCTAATCCCTTGATTTAAAAAAAAAATAAAAAATAACTGTGTCTCTGAACACGATAACTCCCCATAGAATGTATGTGTTGACAAGACATTTTATCTGTATATTCAGAACTCAACAAGGACGACATCTATCCATTTTCAGCCAAATCGGTTAAAGGGAAAGGAGATATTAGGGCGTAAGCTTAACCCATAAAGTATAATTACTGCCGTTGTAATGAATGTACCGACACAAAATTTTATTTATAAATTCTAAACCCCTTAATGATGACACATTTTTTTTTTCGTGGCCTACCTCCGACGTAGGCCAAGACACCCATCGCCGAATCGTCGGAGAAATGAGGGCCTAACTATTTTTTTTATCATTCAGAATAAAACAAAAACATAAATAATTATTTCTTTGTTGCTGTGGTAGGCTAGGAGCGACCGCTGCCGACCGTAAGCGGTAAGCGGTCACTTCTAGCCCACCTTAATTTCCTTGGCGCATTGAAAGAGCTCGGGATAAATGTGGGGCGTTCGCTAGCTGTAGTACTTTGGGGCGCCGGGGTCATAGTGCTTTCTTCTTTTTCCGCCAGGAGACGACAAATCGGCTGAACATTGGGTTGTCGGTTTCCGTCACCAGCTGCCGTAGGTCGAGTCCCAAGTACGATCCTGTCCCGCGTATCAACTCTATCCTAGGCCCCGCCGCACAAACAGTTCGGGTATGTTCTTCCTTTTAAACAAGAATTGTTGAAATCTCCGTGACCTGATAGTATCTGGGACATCCAGTGGTCAGACGGTATCCATGTAGAGTCCAGACGTACCCGGATTTCCGGAAAATAAGCGTAGGTCGTTCGGCCTTCCGATGATCGTGACCACCGCTGTTGCCATTTCTCCACAAGCTATTGCTGGACAAAGTCCTTGAAACGCTCTTGAGGATGACACCTATTAATTTTAAGCTAAATAGCTTGAAGGCAAGAGAAGGTTTAGAGATGGGGAGCTTAACTCAAAAACAGGATAGTTCAGAGGACCCTATGTAAGTCAAATATTGCTTAAAACGGTCGATTGGTGTGAGCGGTAGAGCGAAGACTTAGTTGAATAATTCGAGCTGGTAAATTTCCTTTAGAGGATTCGAACCCATAATCCATTTTCCATTATACATTAGTATTAATTCTACTAACCACCTCACAGGCTTTAACATAAAGTTATGGCCATGGACTTATAAAATACATTATAGTGATATAACATACGCTTTTATATATTTTAAGTTTTTTATTTATATAAATTGTTATAGTCTGACACTTTAATGGTTTCTAAAGGTCAAGTTTTTCTAAAAAATAAAAGGAAATTCGTGGGATTAGCTTTATTTTTTTAGGTCGCCATAAAAATGGAAGAGCTTATACTAAGATTATTACATAATTCATCTTGAAATTTGATTATAATGGAGTTAATAAAAAATGATATGAAGGCAACCCTTCGGCCTCTCGCTCTATTTCTGTATGAAAATTACCAAGGAAAATATCATTAACTTTATATAAAGAAAAAATTAATATTTATTAAACGAAATCAGTCTCACATCAAATAAAATATATTTAATAAAAATTAGGTTAAACTAAGTTTATTTATGGAGGCAATGGTGGCCGTGCGGGCTAGAGCGTAGGGCCTTGGTCGAATGATCTTACCATGGATTGCGGGTTAGAATCCCGTCCGGGAGTGAATTTTATTTCCTAGATAGAACTCCCGCCCGGGGCCATGGATGTCGTAAATAACTAGATAACACAGTGACTTGGCTAATATGCATCGTAAATAATGCAAAAAAAATAATAAAAAAAAGTTTATTAATTTCATGGAAGTCGCCCGGCGTTGTCCGGGTAACATTGTTTTAGTTTACCTCAAGGTAATAATCTCACTATAAGCACATACGATGCCCGGGCAAAGAATAGTATGTTTGTCTTCTGCTTTTCTCATCCCAAGGAAAAATTTTGCTTTTCTATTTGAGATAAAATGGCAATGCCGTCGAGGGAAGTAGAAGTGTCGTCGTGGCTGGACTAAGAAGGTCTCGAAGCCAATAGCGCTGAGGCGACGTTGAAGGTGTTTGAAAATGGTAATGCCAAGCGAGGAGAAGAAGTTTTGTCGGTGCTGCAACTAAGGAGAATATATCGACACGAAATTTTATATGTGTATCCAGAACCTCCTAATGACCATAATTTTTCAGTCAAATTGGCCTTGAAGGGGCTTAACACAAAAACTCTATAAACTGCAGTTGTAATGAATGTATTGACATGAAATTTCGTATATAAATTCAAATCACCATAAAGAGGGCGCCGGTAGCTCAGTGGTATGTATGCGTGCTTGACTTCTGAGATCAAGGTCGTGGGTTCGCAACCCGACCGAGGCCCTTAGTTTATTTTATCTGGGAGGTAAAATAAACTTAAGCACGCCGTCCTTCGGATGGGACGTTAAGCGATGGTCCCGAGCCTGTACGATGTCAGGTACTCGTTTAAGACCCCTACCCTAAATGAATAAAAATTTAGGGTAGGCAAAATTTAGGACTCCCACAGTAGAGTCGGGCTCATGTCCACCAGAGTGACGAAAGAGCGCTCTGGTAGTAGGCGATATGACCTCGTTGTTGAAGTCCGGGCATGAGTCATAAAACCTAACCTAACCTAACCATAAAGAGGACGCTAATTATATTTCACCGGAATCAGCCGAAGGGGAGTGCAATTTTCACATAAATCCGCGAAATCGATGTAATGAATATATCGAGAAGGAACTCCACTTTTTAAAACGGGTTCAGTATGCCTCCCAAGATATTCCTAGTATTGGCTCTGGCCCCATGAAGGGCTTCCTTGAACCTTCCTTGGCTAGTCGGTCTGTCCCCTCGATTCCCTGAATCCCCGAGTGTCCGGGAACCCAGTAGTGTCATTGGACGACTAAACTGTACTCAGAAAAATGACGATGTGTAAGCATTTGATAAATGTTACCTATTTATATAATTATAGTTACAGTCAGTTACGATGCCAGCCCAGCCATTGAACTTAAATGGCTCTTTTAATGTTACAGACCCCAGTATATATCTGATAGTTACGAAACATCCTTACAACATAAACAAAAATGGCTTCATTTTTTGCTTGTCATACATAAGTGGAAAAACATTTTAAAAAAACTGATGTAACCATAATAGGTCAACACAAATTTTAATTTGTGGATTGAGTTCATCTGTAAGACATCTTGATTTTCTGCTGACTAAATTTCATTGTTCAGTCGACAGTTATTAGGATTAATAAGACCACCGACGACACTTTACTACTTTTCTCTATCGAGGTCATAACTCTACCCTATGCTTCGTATAACCAGGAAAGTAAAAAATATATAACTTGAGAAAATCCGTCTTTGAGGGAAAGATATTTGTATCGAAGGAGACAGTTGTCCCCAATAAAAGTTGTGGCTATACCGTCTTAATTCAATTTAGGGGACGTCTGGAAGAATAACATCCCCCCAAACGTGGTTCACAGAAAATTTAATCTTCTATATTGAAAACTTATAACATAGCAATTTCTTCAAATTATGGTCAATAGTTGAGAACATCTGTTTTGGAAAAATATGGCTTTAATTATCTTTGTATAATCTCAAACTAGGGCGCCGGTAGCTCAGTGGTAATGCATGCTTGCTTACTAAGCTCAAGATCGCAGATTCGAAACCCGGCCGATGCACTTAGGTTTTTTTAATCTGAGATGTGAGATATTGAGCCCGCCGTCCTTCGAATGGGAGGTTAAGCGAGGTCAGGTACTCGTTAAAGACCCCTAATTTTTTAGGGTAGGCAAAATTTAGGACTCTCTGGTAGTATAATCGGTCTGAAATTTGGTGTTGAGTTTTTACCCTTTTAAGGATGACTATCAGCCAAATCGACTAGAGGGAGGAGAGGCATTCGAGGAGCCTCAACACAAAAACTCGAAAAACTGCCGTTATACTTATTGTATCGGCACAAAATTTCATATATAGGTTTAATTATCATAACATGATAATTGAATACGTCAGACAACTTTGTACATCAACCAATATTAAATCTCAGATTATAATCACTTTTGAGTTAAATAAAGATAATCATTGTTTCAAATATATAAATATTAGAAGATAAATGAATATATTATTTTCCTAATATTAATAAATAAAATAGATACTATTTATTTTTTATTATATAATTTTTATTTGCAATTCTTTAAGATAAATCATCCTAAGGTCACAAAGAGAAAAATATAGAGAGAAAAAATTAAATATAGTTATAATTACATTATATATAAATTTCCAAATAGTAAATGAAATAAGCAGTAGTTATAACTAATAAGACGAATGATAATAATATAAATATTAAAGAAAATTACCAAGAAAATATAAATCAGAAACAATTGTAGAAATGAACTTTACATTTTAGATGAGGCTCTCGTGTTAACTTTGATTGACAAGATTTTGGGCAAAATTAGTCGAAAATTGATGAAAGTTTACTTCGGGGGCTAAAGTACATTTTACGAGATTAATGCATGTATTCATGAATAATAAAACTACGAGGAGACAGAGAGACACTCGTTATAAGAGTTTCAGCTGATGTGCTTCAATGATGGCAATTGAAGGAAGAATCCACCTTTTTTTAGAGTATTTTTTAGAAAACCTGAAAAAAGAACAGAGCTTATCAATTGAACAAAAGTATTTTTTAATGACCTGGTGGTAGAAAAAAATGAGAGATTACATCTTATTCTTTGTAGATAATAATTATTTTCACTGTTGTTTTAGGCATGTTCAAATAAATGAAACGCTGTGACAATTACGACAAATTTCGTTTCGCTCCGATCGGTAACATATAAGCGAAATTAGGGCAATTTAGAAGATAATGCAGTTATCATCAGAAAAACATATATATTTTTATCAACCAATATTTCAACATTTGTAGTGAGAGTCTTCACATTACACTTATTATGCTTTACTCCTCGGGCAATCGGTGTCAGACACTTTTCGCACAAGTTTTTCTGATATGCAGATCTTTTAACGACTTGCTTATTCTCTGTTCGAACTGGTGGGACGTTTCGTCGAGAACATAGAACTGAGCACAGAGTACAAATGCACTTATCATTTTCAGAAATACACTCTGAATTCATTGCAGCCTAATGAGGCAATTGCAGACCACAGTTTTCAATATATGGGTAACATTTTCTTTGTCTACATGCGTTGCATATAACTGTAGGAAATCTAAGGTCTGTTTTATCAAAAGAAGGATTTAAACTAATAATCTTCTCCTCTATAACTCCTTTAATAAAAAAAAACTCGTTCGGTTTTTTTTAGACAAAACAGACACACTTTCTCACGATTTAACGCATGCATACGCAAATTTCCAGAAATTTCCATCGTGAATTATTTGAAACCGATCAACTAAGAAAGTTTGTCAATTACTGAAGGTGAAAATAAATATTTTTTGAAAAATTGAAGAGCATGAATAATGATAATAACAATGAGGACAGCAATATTTTGGATTATGTTTGTTTACAAAGGAAAATGTAGTATCAAAATAATCTTTTCGATTCCCACTACTTACTTATACTTAAAATAATTATTTAACTTAAATTTATAATTATGCATACGTATAATTATTTTAAAAAACGAATTTCCAAAAATAAAATCTATTTTTATTAAAAACATTTTTAATAATTATTTTAAGTAGCGGAAATAAAAAAAAAAAAATTCCAAAATGAGCAAAAATCCTGTTTTTTATGATTTCAAAATGCATTTTTGCCAATAACGATTTCTGAAATGACGAAATTATACTCCTGAAAACCCAACGAAAACTTCCTAGCAAGAAAATTTCATGTTGGAAAACATTTAGGTAAAATTTGCTTCTACGGAACCGTGATATATATTGAAAATCTTCATGAGGCTGGAGGTCTTCTTTGGGTCTCGTCCCCTCATTCCTGGCGCTCATCTCAGTCCTCGTTGGGGTCACTCCTTGAGTGTATGTCTGTGAACACGATAACTCCCGATAAAATGAATGAATCGACATGACATTTTACTTGACATTTTGCTCCACTTTAGAGAGGCATCATTCATGAGTATTTCAAAAAGTATGGTTAATAATTAGGTAAGTGTGTATAAAAATTAGGTAAGTGTGGTCAATAATTAGGTAAGTGATGAGGAATGATTAGGTAACAAAGGGAAAATCCAAGAAAGGATTAACAATATTCATTTTCATTCACTCGTATAGATTTAGAAGATATATGATTAATAATGATGCAAACATAATTTATATAAATGAATAAGAATATAATAATAATAAACAAAATGTATTTATTCCAAAAACTGGATTTACACGATTAATACAAAAGAAAAAAAGTGCTGCCTGAAAAGTTACGAATTTAGACTTACCAATTTATTCCCTGTGATGATAGAATATATCGGCAGTTGTTATAGTTTGGAATTGAGTTGAGCCCATTCCTCCCATCCCCTCCTCCCTTACGTTCGGTTCACTGAAAATTAATACATGGCGTCCTTAGGGGTTAAATGGATACACATTTATTCTATCAGGAGTTATCGTATTCAAAGACACACACTCACAGACAGGATTTTTTTCCCCCTTTTTGGAATTAGGGGGTTTGAAAAAATTGAATTGTTGACATTTTTCCTACCCATGTCTAGTTACCTAGGATAGGGAAGGGGTGTTGAGTTCAGTAGGGTGGAACGCTACCCCTGAGGTACACTTCGTATAGTTGGGGAAGTAATAGATAATAATTCGATGACTTTTATTTTGAATACTATTATTATCATTTTTTTTTTTTCACCATAAACCAAAACCAGTAGGTACCTACACAATATATATAGAGGGCGCCGGTAGCTCAGTGGTTTGAGTGCTTGTCTTTTGAGCTCAAGATCGTGGGTTCGTAACCCGACCGAGGCCCTTAGTTTATTTTATCTGGGAGGTAAAATAAACTTAAGCACGCCGTTCTTCGGATGGGACGTTAAGCGATGGTCCCGAGCCTGTACGATGTCAGGTACTCGTTAAAGACCCCTGCCCTAGGTGAATAAAAATTTAGGGTAGGCAAAATTTAGGACTCCCTCAGTAGAGTCGGGCTCATGTCCACCAGAGTGACGAAAGAGCGCTCTGGTAGTAGGCGATATGACCTCGTAGTTAAAGCCCGGGCATGAGTCATAAAACTTAAACTAACCTAACCTATATATATATATATATATATATATATATATATATATATATATTGTAATGGTCCATAGTGACCAGTACATTGAGAAATGAAAGTAAAGAAAGTAATAATTGATAAATAAGATGTGTTGACCGTGTATCCAGCGAATGGCAGGTTATACGAGGTTTATCACACATCGATAATGTACAGTGATCGAGTCCTGGTAAAAAGATTAAACCATGTAATTTGATTATTATTAGTAATTATGTAAAAATGTAATTGTGAAGCATAATACATTTTGAAATAAGAAAATAAGTAAAAAATAAAACTAATTTAAAATTAGTTAATAATAGAAATATCTGTTTTGCCTTGTGAGGCTGTGCCAATTTTCAGCCAATAAAATTTGAGCATGTGTGCAAAAAAAATGGAGAATTGGTTCCCAAGCGGAAAAAAGGCTGTCTGTCTGTGTCGGTGGTTCAAAGTGGTGTGTGTGCGAGGGTGTCTGTAGATGGAAAGGTAGAAATTATGCAGTGAAGTGATTATCCTTGTCTTGGAACTTATAGCTGGAACAAGTAGATGTTTCAGCATCATGAAGATCCGAAGGTAGACACCAAGAAGCAACGAGTCCAGAAGTCACCTATGGCCATTGTTGAAGTTACTGCTCATAAAGAAAAATCAGCTAAAAGAAAACATCTGAAGTGGAATATGAGTCATCCCATCTCCTAACTGATACAACGTGAAGACATCGTTCATCATTCATCAATGCAACATGCAGGCCTATAAGTTACTAGGGTAATTTTATGTGTGTAAATTTGACTAACCCGTTTTAAATTAAATAAAAAATTTTTAATAAAAAATAAAAATATATCAGTCAAAAATCAATATGTACCTACGTCTTATCTTTTATTTTATTTTAATACCAATTATCAATTATTTTAATTATAGGTAAATATTCAGTAGTCAAGGATAAGCAACGTTACATAAATAAAGAAACCTGTTTTTGAATCCCACCTCCTTATATACATATATTTTTTGTGTGTGCGGAATTAGTCAATATAGAAATTAAACAAGTTAAACTTTAAAATAAATAACAATAAAGATATATCGTTATCCGAATACATTTATTGGATCTGGGTCGATATAGTAGAAAGCTAATAAAATTAATAAAAACAAAGAACTTTAATATTGTGTTTTTCCACAAAAATATATACACAAAGTGTATACTCAAAGGTCGTTTATTTAAATTAATAGTTGATCCACTATAAACTATTAGTTGATTCAATGTAAACTATTAGTTGATCCAATATAAACTATTAGTTGATCCACAATAAATTATTAGTTCATCCACCATATATTAGTTGATCCAATGTAAATGATTAGTTGATTCACCATAGATTATTAGTTGATCCACAATAAATTATTAGTTGCTCCACCTTAAATTATTAGTTGATGTTAGGTGCCTCTTGTAGATTTGTACAGCCCCACATTTCGGAACACACTCCTCAGAGACGGAATTCAAGCCTTGGTGTTTAATTAACTGGTATTTGACGTACCAGGATGTACACGGTGACTCGAGACAGCTCTGTACCTGACTTGAGGCATATTGTATTTTACATGACGAGTGAGATGAGAATGGATTGCATAAACTTGGCGTCGCGAACATACTCAGTTCGTCAGCTACCAATCTCTTTGAATAATTATCAAGATTGGGAAAATATTGCAAAGGATGTTTTCCAGCGAAAAAATGTTGTATTTTCCTAGAACGAATTAACCAAATAGGTTTTCGCTCTCCCTTCAAAACCAATTGACCGTTTGTGTTAAAAATCGATAAAACTAGTAACATTGGATCATTGTGGGAATTTATGCGTATATCTGCAAATAAAGTTCGCATTTCTTATACTCCGAGACCTTTCCACAAACTCTCAAAATATTCTCTCTTCTTTTTAAAACACTTATTTTTCTTCAGTCTGGTCTAACCTCTAGTGTATAAAATACATTTTTGGGAGGAAACAATTGGATTTTGTTATATAGATATTTATTATGACTCATGCCCGGGCTTTAACTATAAGGTTATATCGCCTACTACCAGAGCGCTCTTTCGTCATTCTAGTGGACATGAGCCTGAACTCTACTATGGGAGTCCTAAATTTTGTCTATACTAAAATAAACTAAGGACTTTTGAACCCTTCGGTCTTGAGCTCAGTAAGCAAGCCCGCATACCACTGAGCTACTGGCGCCATCTTGGATTCGTGTTATAAGAGATTACAACAAAAAAAATGATGCAGGTTGTAACCAAAATGCTCCACATTCCATTTCATGTTTGTATTCCAGAGAACAAAACAAGGAGAAAAAGGCTCCCACAAACGTTAAAGTTCCACAGAGATTTCCTGCGGATGACTGCACCCTATTTAAGGAGACTAAAAGGGTTCCTTCCTTCAAGGGTTCTGCTGTCCACTGTAGCTGATGACCCTTATCACTATCAGTCCGGAAACAGGTCATCATGAGTCTCTTATACGTTCCCATCATCTCAACTCGGATTTAACATCAAATCATTGGTCACTGTTTTTGTTCTTATTTCATTTAATGAAATACACGAAGGTAAAGCATATATCAGACAACTAAGTCGTCGGTGAATCATCGGTATTCAACTTCTCCAGAACGAATTAGTCAATTAATTTGTTGCTTCTCCTTCAAAACTAGTCGATCGTTTGCACTAATATGCAATAGTTGACTCCCAAATCCTCATACTAAATATTGTGTCGATAAACTCACTACATCAGCAGTTATTGAATTGAGCCCCTCCCATTGGTTTTGACTCCAAATATGAAATTTCATGTCGATAGGTCATTAAATCGGTGGTTATTGCGCATTTTGAATCGAGCCTCCTCTGATCTTCCCTTTCCCTTTAGCCAATTCCGCTGAAAATGTCGTCCTTATGGGGTTTTGAATTCACATATGAAATTTTGTGTCGTTGAAGTTATGTTTTCATACAATTTCATTTTGTGTTTTTACCCGAATTTCATGTTTTTCAACCCATTGATGACATGTAATTAATACATTATATATGATATAATGAAAAACTGGAGTAACAAGCTCTGCCTCAATAATGGTAAGATACAGGAATTAACAATTCGCTTCAATTCAGTGGCTGATAATTCTCTGCGCCAAGAAGCAATAAATTTTCTTGGAATCTCAATAGATGAAAAACTTGACTGAAACACTCTTATTGTGTGTCTCCTGGGTAAGTTGGCTGGGACTTTATTTATGTTGCGCAAATTGAAATCAGCTATCTCTGACAATTTTATATTGACTACATACCACGCATACAGTTTAATTTCGTATGGAACGCTATTGTGGGAAAATTCTTCTTTAGGAAAAAAAAAATGTATTTATCAAAAACGCGCGATTAGGATTATTTGTAGTTAAAGGACTCAAATATCATGTCGCTCATATTCATTACAACGGCAGTTATTTGAGTTTTTGTGTTAAGCCTCTCCCTTAATCCCCCCTTCACTATGATCGATTTGGCTGGAAATCAATAAGTGTCTTCGTTAAAGTGTTCTGGATTCACATATAGAATATGGTGTTGATACATTCATTCTATCGGGTGTTATCGTGTTCAAAGACCCTCAGATATTTTATTTTTCATATTTTGTGTCAGGATTTGAATTATATAACTTCCCCTATACTTTGTGTAATTGGATAAATAATATATGATCAGCGAAATGTAGTCAGAACATACATTGATAGGGTCCGCATTTTAGCATACACTGCAAGAATTACAAAAAAAGAACGTAAGAGTCCAATTATTACTTTTTTAGTTATGTGTAAACATGGGGTATGTAGTCAATGGAAAAGGAGGAAAGAATATATATATATATATATATATATTTTTTTTTTTTCAATATATTTTATATATACAGTAAATCCTGATTATAACAGGCTTCTCTCCTCTTCCCAAGGAATCCACAATAGCCAGGAAAACACCAATCCAAGTGGGCGCAGGTCGCTTAGTGGTACGAATGCTTGCTAGTAGGGGAGATAAGTGTGTTTTGGGCCTAGAGCTAATGCGCATCTTATTAATCCATTCATGCGCGTCACTAATTAGATTACTCCCTGCCCTCCCCCCCTCCCTTCCCTCCTCTTCCTTCCATCCCTCCTCCCCTCCTCTACACCCCTAAACTTTTTCATATCCCTTTTTGTCTTTCCGAATCACTACTAAGTTTCCGCTCTCCCTCTTTTCAAGACCCTCGCCTTCAGATTTTTTTACATTTCAATATTTGCAAATTATAATTAGCCCACTAGCGCTCCCAAGAGTCTAGAATTGAAATTAATATTTATATTAAGTAGCTAGGTGCGACTTCTTAAGAAAGAAAAAAAACGTGTCCTTACGGGAATTGAACCCGCCTTCTTTGCCTTAAGAGGCTGACTCACTAGCCCTATGAGGGAAGGGAGTAGAAGAGAAGGGAGTAATCTAATTAGTGACGCGCATGAATGGATTAATAGGATTGCGCATTAGCCCTTGGTTCAAAACATACTTATCTCCCCTACTCTTGCTTATAGAGCTCTAGATCGCGGGTTCAATACCCGGCGAGGCATTTTTAGAACTTTCAGGACATTTGTGGAGAACCAAGAAAATATAAATTACAAACAATTGTAGGAATGAAGTTGAAATTTGAGATGAGGATCACATATGTGTTAACTTTGATCTGATTAGACTTTAAGCAAAATCAGTCAAAATTTTAGACAACACATGAGCTCATCCTCCTTCGGATGGGACGTTAAGCGATTGTGAACTAAAAATTTCGGATAAGAAAAATTTAAAACTCTCTTAGTAGAGTCGGGCTCATGTCCACCAGAGCAATGAAAGAGCTCTCTGGTAGTAGGCGACCTCGTCGAGCATTCATTCTTTGGTGCGCTCTAACTTTACTCGTCTTCTGAAATCTGAGGACAGACTTAATAAGAAACATTTTTTGGTAAGAACTAAGTTTTCGGTAGAAACAACCGTTTTCGCGTACATCAAGCCAACGTCTAAAAATGCGCCCTCACAATTTCCTACAGAAAAGTCAGCTAAGTAATATTAAATTTGGTAAATTGTGGAAGTACCAGGATGAAAATAAAATATAAAAGTTAGGTTTCCTATGAAGAGGTTGGTGATGAGTTCTAAATTGAATCTGAAGTCGAGGTCCGATAGTCCAACTTTCTGAACTAATCAGACTCCTCCAGATCATCTTCAAAATCTATCTGGAATAATTACATTTATTTGATTACATTGTCCCAGTAGAAGCCCTGTGGGTTAGGTTTGTGGTTGTATATGGTTGGGGGTTCGAATCCCGTTCGGGGGAGAGAGTTTCTCCCTCTCAGTGCCATGGATATTATGTGCATAACCAAATAAGTGATTACCACATCACATATATTTTACTTCCTAGATATACAAAGTATAGGGGAAGTTATGTAATCGATCAGAAATTCAGTTCAGTTTCTAAACGAATTTCATTTTTTCCGACCTTTTGATTAAGAAAATTAAAAAATAAATTCTTTGTGTCTATGTGTATGTGAACACACCTCCCGATAGAATGAATGTATCGACACGACATTTTATATGTGTATCCTGAACCCCATAAAGTCGACGACACGTCGATTTTCAGCCAAATCTGCAAAAGATAAGGGAGTAACAGAGGAGAGACATTACAAAAACCATAAAATCTGCCGTAAATGTAACCTGTCGACACAATAATAATAATATATGTAGTCATCTATTTTTAGCGCAGTCTATTGGTTTCGAAGGGAAAGAGAACAATTATTTAATTCGTGCTGGGGAAGTACATTGCTAGTGAATCACAGATTTGGCAAGTTATGTAATCGGTCAAAAATTGGAAAAAAATGCGAAGTTTTCAACGAAATTTAATTTTTTTCGACGTCCAGTTTCAAAAATGAAAAAAAAAAAAATTAAGGCGTAGTCAAGGTCCACGCCGTAGATTTTCCGTGAAAACATCGAGATAAAATCATTTTTCATTTTCTTTTCGATGCTGTAGCTCTTGGATTTGCTCGGCACTAGACTTTTTAGGTTTTTTATATTCCTTTTGATGCGAGCTTTCCTCTGATTTGTGTTTTCTATAATTCCGCGCATATTTACGATTCATATGAGACGACATCTTTATTTTTTTTGCAATTTTCAATTTAATAACGATTTTTACATATATTTCGGCGAAAATTTTTATAGTTTCACTTTGAGTCCTAGTAGTGCTCCTCAAGCTCTTTACAATGACACCCGAATCAACGTCCTATCTAAACGCGTTACCACGCTAAACTAATTTCTAATTTTACACAACGCTAATTCGCAACAATCATCCACCGGCGCCCACACTAGCCCGATAACGTCACAGACAAAACAAACACTGCACAACAAACACGTACAGACATGTTCTATCCATTGTGACCTCAACCGTTGGTATCGCATTATAGACGTTTTCACGTCAAAACATTCAGTGTGTATCTATGAACAGGTCAACTCCCATAGAATCCATTTATCGACATGAATATATGTTTTTCCAAAACCCTTTAAGAATGACCTTTTTGATAACTCAAAGAGCTTAACTGCCGATGTAATAGAGTTATTAACACAACATTTATTATGAGGATTTAGAAGTCCCTGTGTAAATCAACTATTGACTATTAGCCCTAAAGGTTGACTGGTTTTCAAGGGGTAGCGAAAAATTAATTGATTAATTCGTTCTGGAGAAGTACATTGCCGGTGATTCACCAACAACTTTTTTTTTCTTGTCCAAAGCCATTCAATTTGCACAAAATGAACTGAAACATTTGTCACTCGTTGATTGCCCACTTGGATAACATCCAAACTATAGCTGTTGACAACTATATCACAGAGATGAATGAGGTTTATCATTATTGAACAATCTTCACGTGGCTGCGGTACCGTGATTATGGTATTCAGTACCAAGGCTCTGTTGAATACCACACCATTCCCTGGTATTCAGGACCATCGCGGAGGAATCTAAATACCTCAATCTTCACTGACATTGTACGACATTAATCTTGGACAATCACTCTACTCTCTCATAGCAAATCATTACCATGAATGGCTTTTCAAAATAATTTTGTATACAATTTCGATCAGATTTAATTGTCGCTTACTTTTGGTCCTAGCTGCAGATAGGAGTGAAGTATGCTCAGACTGTTTAGACTTCTGGGTGCTTAAGAAATAAAGAAGCTGACGGACTCGCTTCTGCAGCAACGGAAGAGGACCTTACTGGATCCGAACCCTCAGTTGGGATCAAGAAGGCGCATTGCCCAGGAGAAATGGGCATTGGTGAAAGGAAACATCTTGGTTGTCGACAGTCAAAAGAGTTGATTGAAAAACGTTATGGGGTAGACACCCCATTAGACAACAGAACACAACTCAGTAAGAAAACATCTCTTTAAAGTGGTCTTGTTCTACATCCATTCTGCAGATGTGAAGTAATGGAGGAAACCACGTTATACTGGGCGAATGTGAAGGTTATTCACATCTCCGATGGATAATCTTTGATGAGGCGTTCTTCAACTCATCAAACAAAGAAAGAATCCTACGCTAAATTAAAGTGTTAGGAGAGTAGGTAGTTAAATACTAGCGAGTGGCTGCTATATGGGCCTCATGCTTCGAATAACATGGATACAAAACCCACCTCTGTCATCAATCTATCAGTCAATCCTACTCATCACACAGACTTTGTTTTCATTTTTTTTTTTATACGTTTTCATAAATAAAATAAAGATATTTTAAAATTCATTTTTAGGCGTTACAATTTAAACGTTATTTTGACATACTGTAGAAGAATGTATTTTACATTATTTGGGGAGCTTGGATACCATATACTTCGCCTCGAAGCAAAGTGGTCTCAAGTTTCGTCCGTTTTCGGCCAAATTGTAATCAGATCTTTTATTTTTTTAATTTTATATTTACAACTATATATAAGATACTCGTTAAAGACCCCTTACCCAAATTGAATAAAAATTTGGGGTACGAAAAATATAGGACTCCCACTTTAGTTACATACTTTAATGCAACAAGTCTCTGCCAGTACCCCCTGAATCTTCGGCGAGGATTGTCGAGATGGGAATGGGGTGATACAGATTCTGCAAGAAGATTTTAATGACAAAAGGAAATTCAAGGTCATTTATGGAGGGTAAGATTAATTACATAGAAGGGTGCATCGACAATTGTTCTTAAGACTTTGGATTGGAAGGACTCTGGATACGCTTGATGTTAGATGGCTTAGCACAACCCCATAGTTCAAGTCCGTAACTAACTATCGGCAGTGGGACAAACGAAGCTGCCTCTCGTACCAAACTTATATGTTATTATTATTAAGTTATCACTCGCTCAGAGGTTCAAAAACATTAAATTGTGAAAGATCACTTCACTTTTCATTAATGTAAGTTTTAGAATCATATATATTTTTTATTTATATGATTATTTTTAATTAATTGTATAAGTATACCTGTTTGTTTTAAAGGTACTATTTTATATATATATATATACATTTTGTATATAATTTTGAATAGATATAGTTAATATATATTATTGTTAGATATAATATAAATAGTTATTAGTATTATATTATAAATAGCTTATTGAGTTATTTAAATATTTTGTGTAATATTTTATTTTTAAGAAAGATAGCCGGCCAAACGTGGGGATGATATCTTTCAGTATGTTAAAAGATGATGAACAAAAATGGAGGTGTTTAAGTTGTATTGCTTTGTGTTTTGTGTTAATACTATTCAAGGTTCATAGGAATAAACTAGGTTTTATGAGATTACAAGTTGGTTAGGATAGGTTAGGTTTTATGACTCATGCCCGGGCTTTAACTACGAGGTCATATCGCCTACTACCGCGCTCTTTCGTCACTCTGGTAGACATGAGTCCGACTCTACTGTGGGAGTCCTAAATTTTGCCTACCCTAAATTTTTATTCACCTAGGGTAGGGGTCTTTAAGGAGTACCTGACATTGTACAGGCTCGGGACCATCGCTTAACGTCCCATCCGAAGGACGGCGTGCTTAAGTTTATTTTACCTCCCAGATAAAATAAACTAAGGGCCTCGGTCGGGTTTCGAACCCACGATCTTGAGCTCAGAAAGCAAGCACGCATACCACTGAGCTACCGGAGCCCTCAAAAAAAAATCTAGCATATATAAACTCACTAATAATGTATATATGTCAATATAGGCCCTGAAGAAAATACACTAGAGTGATGAAAATTTGCCATAAATTCAACAAGTTTGTTATTATCGACCACAAGGCAGATCTCTCCTCCTTCTTAATAAATGATATAACGATTGCATGAACACATTTAGTATTCATGAAGATTCAGAAGTCCCGGAGTATTGATTTTCAACCAAATTCTTAATTCGCGCTGGGGAAGTCATAATGTCGGCAATTTCTAAGAATGTTAGATTACAAGTTGTATTTTATTTTATTCAATATATAGTTTGTCGCCCGAAAAGTACAAATAACTTACTTCAGAGCTCAAGATCGCGAGTTCGAAACCCGACCAAGGCCATTAGGTTTTTTATCTAAGAGGCGAAAAAACGTCCTGAGCCTGTACGATGTCAGGTACTCGTTAAAGATCCCCTACCCTAGGTGAATAAAAATTTAGGGTAGGCAAAATTTATAACTTCCATGTTAGAGTCGGGCTCATGTCAATCAGAGTGACGAAAGAGCGCTCTGGTAGTAGGCGATATGACCTTGTAATTAAAGCATGAGTCATAACAACTAGCTAACTCGAATCTTTCAAAAAAACGTTTTCCTTCCTTTTTTTTTTTTTTTTTTTTTTTTTTAAAAAGGTTTTTTAAAAGAGTTATGTCAGGAATCATGCAGGGTGGTTCAAAATGAAGAATGGAGGAAATGTGATTTGCATAATTGTGAGGGAAGGACATGAGTGGGCTGGAGCTTCATCTAATTAGTTCTGAGGAGAGACTGAACTCTCCAGTTTGGAGGACTCGCCTGTTAGGACAGCTAATGTAGAGCCAGGCTTCACTTAAGGTACATGAGCCTGCCCACCTGTCTCACCTCTGTGAACATTCACACGGTCAGCAATACTCATCAAGTCTTCCTAAAACCATCCTAGTTCAAATCTAGTCTCCGTAAGTGTCCACTTATACGTTATGACACACTTTGGTTGGTAAAAAAGTAATGGGGAATTTCTGTTATCGTGCCAAAAGTACATTAACAATAGTCTAAAATTGGTATTCAGCTTTTTCCGCTGTGAAGGATCACTTCACTTTTCATTAATGCTAGTTTTAGAATTATATATATTTTTTATTTATATCATTAATTTTTTTCATTTTTTTTAAGGTATATATTTTTAGTATATTTATTATATAGTATATAATTAATTTATAATAATGACATTAAGTCGAAGACTGACATGGAACCCTCACACACGACTCACACGAATCATGCTGAACCGTCGACTCAAAATACTCTACGGACTTCTAAATAGACAATCAAAATTAGACATGACACAAAAACGTAACTGTTACACTTAATTACTGAGACCATTATGGACATACGGATCACAGATATACGGTTCAGCAAAACCATCCAACATCAAACGAATTCAGGCGTTTCAGTCAAAAACCCTCAGACTAATAACAGTAGCCCCCATACATAAACAACGGAACACTTCATAACGATCTTATGATACACACAGTAGCCGACACAATACAAACTACTTACATACGGGTTTTTAGTAAATTTTACACACATACAAACCCAGAAATACGTACTTTATCTTCACAAAACTTACCACAAAACACCCCAGGAAGGTTGAAGAGAAGATGGAACCGCGACTTACTGCCTCCTTGACTCATATTCGTTCTTAATATATTTTTTTTTACATTATTTTCCTTTACTTTTATCATCTCTCTTACCCATCCATCAAAATTGTCTTTCAATTCCTTTTTAATAATTTTTATTTTTTTTATTTATTTTTTTTTCTGTTCTTGTCCTAGTAATTAAGATAAATTTTCGTCCCGAGGACCTACCACTGGGTGGCCTTCCTCTCACATGCCCTTCACGCCAACATATCAATACCATCATAGATGCTGGTTGTTGCACCCTAGCAACAGTTGTATCTTTATAAATAAAAGACATATTTTTTTTAGATATAATAAAATATTATTAGTTTATTTATATATTCTGTATAAGTTATCGTATTATTTTGTTTTTAAGAAAGATGACCGACCAAGCGTGGAGACGCTATCTTTAGTATGTTAAAGTTGATGGACCAAGATGGAAGTGTTTTAGCAGTATTGTTTTGGTCGTTGACAGAGAAGTGTTGTATTGAGGGTGACCGAATTAAACTGAGTTGTGGAAATTAAAAGTTTTGTTTTATTTGTATTTTGTTTGGCGCTCGAAAAGATGAATTAAATATTCAGTTCATCGCACCGCTACTTCGTGTAATTTTTATTAATTAATTTAAAAAATATTTTTTTGGAAGTAATTTGATATTATAGGACTTTCTTATACTACTTTTACAGATCACTCTTACACGCTTACTACCAGAGCGCTCTTTCTTCGCTCTGTAGGACATAAGCCCGACTCTACAGTGGGAGCCCTTAATTTTGTTTAGCCTGGTTTATTTACTTAAGGGGGTCTTTAACGAGTACCTCAGGACCATTGTTGAACGTCCCATCCGAAGGACATGTTCAAGGTTTTTTCACCTCCCAGATAAAAAACCTAATGGCCTCGGTTGGGTTTCGAACTCGCGATCTTGAGCTCAGAAGTAATGTTTGAGTGAGACTTTCCAATATGCGAGCGAGTGCAATCGACTGCTATATCGATTGAATGAGAGGCGTAACTTGCGTTTCCAGACTGGTCCCCAGGTTCCGGATAGGGGAACGGTGATAGATCAGGGGCTAAACGTCCTCCCGGACAGCAAGTAGTCCAGGAGGTGGGGCTTAAATTCGACTCTTGTCTGGTTCGAACATCAAAGGCAGGGGAGGGGGGAGGGCGGTGTCCTCAACTCCGCCTTGTTCAGATGGGAGTAGAACCACCCGATTTGCGCCTTGTGTTGTGCCTGTAGGAGATTTAAGGCTGTGCCCTGATTGTACCTCAGGGAGGCCTCACTACCCACGGGAGTATGAAAACACGTACAGACCATTGGCAAGAGTCCAATCCCCTCTTAAGGGTTGAAGGAACAAGAGACGCTCTAACCCCTCGAGGGCAAGCCCTCCTCCACTGAGGGTTGGAAAACGAAGGGATTGAGGATAAGGGAGCTTCCACCCATTGGTACTGGTGTCTTCTTCCCGGTGACGGGCCCGGCACGTCACCATTCTGGGCCTCAAAGCAATCTGGTCTTAGCTATACTGGTCTTTCGGGGTATTTGCATTCCAAGCATCTGAGGATGGATTCGTAGTGGTCATGGTACTGGGACCAGAATACAGACGTCAGGCATTCTGGAAGTCAATGTACTGAAAGCTGATTCTAGAGATTAGAGACCCTGAAGCTTGAGAGAAAAGATTCCTCTTCAGTGGGATACAAACCTGTGTACGTACCACTGTGTGTCGACCCAACTAACTAATGCCAGCATGAATGAATTTGAGTGGCGAGGGGGAAGGAAAGAGATGTGTACAAACATGGTTGGTATAAATAAGTCCTGTAATGGACACATTTAATTTTTTTATTATATTTTTAATAGAAAACTACTAATAATAAATAAAACAACATTTAATAATTCGTTGCTGTGCGTTACAATTTTTTTTTGGCCTTACGTACGATGCATATTAGCCATGTCTCTTATAAAGGTGCTATCTAGTTATTTACCCCAGAAGGGAGTTCTATCTACGAAATAAAACTCACTTCCGAATGGGATTCGAACCCGCCAAAGACCTACGCTCTAGTCCGCATGGCCACCATGGCTCTCTAATAATAACATTTTTTTTCATTTTCATTTATGTATAAGAAGGGCGCCAGTAGCTCAGTGGTATGCATACTTCCTTACTGAGCTCAAGACCTTCGGATGGGACGTAAGCAATGGTCCCGAGTCTGTCCGACGTCTGGTAGTAAGGGATATAACCTTGTAGTTAAATCTCGGGCATGAGTCATTATAACTAACTAAAAGTATAATTGTATGCCTAAAATTTATTTTGTTTAGGAACCAAAAAGTATAGGCCGAAATATGTTTCGCGCTATTCCACACCGTGTATTTTTCAAGATATCAAGATTTTTTTACATTATAAACATGGGTACATTATAACAGAGTTCGTAAAAATGATAGGATCGACTTATTATTAGTGATAATAGGTAGCTAATCGGCCTGACTACTCGTTGGTTTACTAAACTCCTCTTCAATATAAGTTAAACCTTAAAAATCCAAGAGCTTTGTTTTTTCTTCAAAGAAATTTTCCAGAAGAGGAGTAAAACAAGAAAAATTCTTTGTAAAAGAAAATAAAAACAAACCCAGTGGGTAAAAGCCATTATTGGCCTGTCTAGACAAAGAAACTGAAAACTTGAGATCCTGGGCTGGACCAGACGTAGTTAATTGGAAGAAGCCGTCTTTCCAAGCCTTGTAACATTGAAGAGGGAAAAAAAGGATGAAATGTAATAAGAAGAACACATTTGCAGCTGATATATTGCAGTCATTAGGCGTTAAACGTAGTCCATGACAAAACAGAACAAAAGGTCGATGTGCTCGTTATGCATCAGGTCAGGTCGCGTTCCATTGTGTCACCAAATACTTAAGAAATAATATGACACATAATATATGTTATTTTATCTATAGTTAGTTTTTGTGACTCATGTCCGGGCTTTAAATATGAGGTCATATCACCTACTACCAGAGCGCTCTTCTGTCGTTGGATATGAGCCCAGCTCTACAGTGGGTGTCCTAAATTTTGTTAGGAGTCTTTAACAAGTACCTTGTAGTATAAAGTATCAGCTATATTTTTGTCTGTAAATGGTCAAAATTATAATTTTTTTTTAAAATCAGAAATATTTTTCTTTGTTTAGAAAATGTATATTTTTATAGAAATATTCTTACATTCCATTTAGAATATAAAGAATAAGTACATAGTAAATTTGGAATATATCATGGAGAAAAAAATAAAATAAAAATCGTAACTAAATAACAATATATAACAATAATATTAAAATAAATTAATTTGGACATACTTCTTAATAGAAAATAGAAATAAATTATACATAGTGTGAACAATTGGAAAACAGAAACAACTCAAAATTATATAAAACAAAATCAGAACTTTGTAAAGCGAGAAATTGTAAAATAAATGTAACTGTAGAACAAGCTGAAATAATATATGTAATAATTTTTTATATCTGAAACACAATAAATTTTTTAAAATATTTTTTAAAAAAATCTTTATTTTTACTTCATTAGTTGACAATTTATCTTATTTAAAAATATAAAGAAAAACATATGGTATTTTAAAAATATTCTTTATTTCACAAAAAATATGGGAAAGTACTCCCATATATTTTCTGAAATAGACAATATTTTTAAAAATCGTACTTTTTTTTATATTTTTTATTAAGTGTTTCACAATATCTCTGTAAAATGTTAAGTATCATATAGGTATTATTTTGTTTATTTCATTTTATTATTATTTACTTTATTTTTTTCTCAAAATTTTGTTAAATTATTATCAAACATTTTTTTTAAATACCTTTAAATAAAAATTAGACAAATATTAGTTATGATACTAATAATATCTAGGAGAGATTATGGTCCGGCCCAACAGACGGTCAAATGACCATTGTCTAATAATATAATGATAAGGAGTGTTTTCTTTTTCTGTACATTTTTATTTAAAATTTATAACAAACAAATTTAGCTATCTATTAATTAAAAAGGAACTTCTCTTGAGAGCTTTATTTTTCATCAATTCATTATCATTTTTAGAAATCATATTATATCATGGGTACAAAATAAATTAAATACAATTTTTTCTTGATTTCTAATTCTTTAATGAAAAATAAAAGTACATTGTTAAGATTTTTAACATGTATACTATCAAAAAAATTGTACAATTGATTCTGATTGGTTGTTTCATCGATTTGTAAAATATTTGAGGAGAAATATTTACCTGGAGATACTCAAAGTTCGTTTTTGTTTCAAAGTGTAAAAGATGGTCCTTTTGGTTCAAGGTCACAGCCTACATACATCAGGACAAAACTGATAACTGAATCCTCCGAGTATTATCCTAAAGTATCTATTGTTATTGTGAAAACGTGTTTGGGCTAGCAATCGGACATTTTTCAATATGACAGTTTATTAAAAGAAATTTTTCTTCGGGTGCTTAACGCACTGAAAGGTCGGTAGGGGAATTATATTTATAGTTTAGTATAGTGTGTCCTGACTAGATGGTTCCTCATGGGTGCCACCAAATCACTAAGACCAGGTCACATCTGAGTTGTGTCATCCTGACACGATAGACCACACCATCACATCTCCACAGCTCTTTCCATTCTTCTTCCAACGTTGACTGGGAGGTATGCAATGAGTTTGTATACATATACTGGATTGGTTGTATAGTTCTGGAGCATTGTCTCTTATTGTATTACACTGTTTGAATATTCAGGTCTCAGGAACACATTGAAAAGAAATGCCTTCCTAATTCACTTTTTCAAACCAGTAATATTGCTGTGTGGGTTAGTTTGTGTTCAGGCGTTAATTTTGTATAAATATACTGGATTGGTTGTGTAGTTCTGGAGCATTGTCTCTTATTGTAGTATACTGTTTGAGTATACAGGTCCTCGGGTAAACATTGATAAGAAATGCCTTCCTAATTCACTTCTTCAAACCGGCAATATTGCTGTGTGTGTTAGTTTGTGTTCAGGCGTTACTTTTATTCCTTCCATTGTGAAGGTTAATGAAACGAAATACTTGGATTTTTTTTATTATGGCTGGTTAAAAAATATGTTTCGGCAATGAAGTATTGTAAAATTTAAATATTTTTATGTTTATGAGGACACTGTCATCGTATCTGTTGCTGAATCTCCCATAAATACCTTGTTCACATTACAACACTATCTAACTAAAATTGTGAGCTAGTGCAACACTTGGAAAATGAAAGAAACAAATCTCAATATATAACAACATTTACACGAGATACATGTCCCACCATTTTTATCTACAAGCCCTTCCCTCAGACCAACACCGTGAGATATTTAGCACTTACACCGTACATGGAATTCTCAAACACGTCTTATCCATAGTTCACTAAACAAACTACTTAAAATGATTTATTTTCTTCTGCACGACAACAGAACAACTCCAGAATGACCTCATGATAAACACCATTCACGACACAATTCAGGATCTTTATAGACGTTTTCAAAGCAAATTGCGTTCAAACACATTTTCATACATTGTGATAATTAAAACATGATAAATTAAATAATAATTCAAATGAATAAAAATAATGGAAATAATAAATAAATAATAAATATTACCACATTTTCTGTAGAAATTATAGCTGGTCTTTTACTAAATTTTGATTTCTATAGTAGTAGTAGAAAAGGGCACTAAAAAAATATCGAAAGTTCAAGACTTTCTTCAAAATTGCACGTATTTAAAAAAAATGTAACTATTAATTATTTCAATTGGATTTCTTCTAAAGATAATAATGAGATGCTATATTGTTTTTCTAAATTAGCAAAAATGTTCAATCTAATCCAAAAGTATAAATTGTTTTACTGGGTTAACAGGGAAAATGAATAGCATAGAATTAGGTTTATTTTACTTAACCTACATTTTAAATAAAATCAGAATATCAATATCAAATAAAAAAATCAAATTACTTACATTAAAAAAAATCTTACAAACTAATTTCTACATCTACTTTAGTCTCTTAAATTTTAAATATTGTGGCCATTCTTCAATTAAGTGTTATTTTGGGCATATAAACATATAAATAAATAAAAGTGCCTTTGCGCATGTACTTCACTGTTATTTTCACTCCTATATGATTCATTACACCATAACCCTAAAAAACACTTTTCTCTTTAGACTGTCCACTTCCACATCTCTCCTTAGACTCTTTCACACTATTTAAAAAAGCTGATCGTCGTCTTTTGTTCTTCATTCATTGGTTATTCACATTTCGTTTTTTAAAAAATGCGACTAGTCCATTTTTGTAAATGTATTCACTATTTAAGTTACTTTACTCCTAACAGCTGTTTTTATACAAATAATAATAATTGATTTTATAATATTTTAATAATCTTAATGTGTGTAAATTTTTGTACATCACAACATTCACTCAATTCCTTCATTACACTTACACAATTCTCCAGAAGGGTGAAGAGGAGACTTAGGAGACTACTATAATTCCAAATTGCAGGCCTCCACTTCTTGAAACTTAACAATCATAATAACCCATTCATTGTTTTTATATTTCGCTCTGAGAATCTACCGCTGGGTAGCCTTCCTCCATTATGCCTCTCAAGATCTCTATCCACTAGAGCTGCTTGGTAGCTGGTTGTTGCGTCAAGGAAGAGTTGTCAACTTTTTTAACTACATGTTCTGCAGTGTGGATGCCGCCGCTTTAACTTGGTTGTTCTTTCTCTTAAGGAAGAAGAGTTTGTTTGGACTTTAAATGTTTATCTAACTAGGGAATTATTTTCCGTGCGGGATTTTCTTCTTTTTAATATACATTAGTTAGTTATTATGACCCATGCCCGGGCTTTAACTATGAGCCTACTACCAGAGCACTCTTTCGTCAGACTGGTGGACATGAGCCCGACACTACTATAGGAGTCGTCTTTACCTCCAAGATAAAATGAACGAAGAGCGTCAGCCGGGTTGCGAACCCGCGATCTTGAGCTAAGTAAGCTAACACGCTGAGTTATGGGTGCCCTATCTTTTTAATATACACTAGCTGATATCCCCCACTCATCCATCAACGCAACTCCACGCCTTTGCATATGACACTATCCTTTCTCCTCATTCCGATTCTCCGACGATCCCGTCTTATCATCCAGACACCTCCATGAACACGATATACTGTCAGTCCTGATACAAAAGTGAAGGTGAATGACAAGAAGTCAGTTCACATCGTCGCAAATATATCTGCCCTCTAGTATACCTTAACAATAATCCGATCTATATCCCTTTAAAAAAAACAATGCCGGCTACTAAGTCTTCTACTTCACAAGCGACTAACATGGAACTCCCACAAGAGACTCAAAAGACAAGAAATTAACTGGTTACAAACTGCTACTAAGGCTACTAGACAAATGATCTAAATTAACTTTGAAAAGTAAAATTACTTATATATAAGTCATGTATATATACATCGGTTTCAAGGACTTACGGACTTGAACTCTGAGGTTCTTCCAAGTCTACCAATTCCTTCAATCCAAAATCCTGCGTACAATAGCCAATGTTTGAAACCAGTAAAGCAATGACCCCGAGCCTGTCAGCTACTCGTTAAATATACCTAACCTAATTGGAAAAAATTGCAGGGTAAGCAAAATTTAAGACTCCCATAGTAGAGTCAGGTTCATGACCACCAGAGCGACGAAATAGCGCTCTGGTAGTAGGCAATATGACCTCGTAGTTGAAACCCGGGCATGAGTCACAATGAATAACAACAACTACAGCTAACTCTTACATAAATTGATTATTGTTAATTATTGGCTTGAACTTTAACCAAGAAATCAACCAAACAGCTGAGTGTTTGAATAGAGCGTGACCATAGTAAGCAGTGGATTACTTATTTTATTTTTATTTATTTTTTTCAAAATAAGAATTAATTATCATATTTAGAGAAAGTACAGGAACCCTTAAACTATAAATTCTTCTCAAACACTTTTCCCACAATTGACTTAACTAGGTTAGCGAGAAAATTGCGTGACAGGCCAAAGTTACATTGTATATAATAAGTGAAGATTTATGTGTTGAAAATGGCTTGTTTATTCAGTAAATTCTAATGTGATGAATGTGGGAGTATTTTTTGAGAAAGGTCATCACAAACGTATATATAGTATATGTACACGTAGTACCGTGTGTATATATAGTATATATAAGAGGGCGCCGGTAGCTCAGTGGTATGCGTGCTTGTCTTCTGAGCTCATGAACGTGGGTTCGAAACCACCCGAAGCCCTTAGTTTATTTTATCTCATCATCATCATAGGCGCTACAGCCCGTCAAGAGCCTTGGCCTTCTCCAGGAAATGTCCCCATGCAGCTCTGTCCTGGGCCATTTTCCACCAGCCCACAGCACCAAACCGTCTTGCGTCTCTGTTCAGTCTCCAGCCATCTTTTTCTGGGTTGTCCCACTCTTCTCCTACCCTCCGATGTCACATTCAAGAGTTTCCTGGGTATAAGGTCCTCTGGGAGGTAAAATAAACTTAAGCATGCCGTCCTTTGGATGGGACTTTAAGCCTATACGATGTCAGGTAGGTACTCGTTAAAGACCCCTGGACCTAGGTGAATAAAAATTTAGGGTAGGCAAAATTAAGGACTCACAGAGTAGAGTCGGGCTCATGTTCACTAGAGTGACGAAAAAGCGCTCTGGTAGTAGGCGATATGACCTCATAGTTAAAGTCCGGGCATGAGTCATAATAACTAACCAAACCTATAGTATATATACTATTATACATATATAAATTTACAAATCTCAATCGCTTTTATAATTTTTTTTTAAATCTCTCTTATACATTTACAAAAATTATAATTTTTTTTTAAATCTCTCTTATACATTTACCGAAATTTTTTCTCCCAGACATAACTAAAAGGCCCAACTTTCGAAATCATCTAACCAACCTGTATACACTTCTCATAGAACCAATCGTGCAAACGTCTGAAAAAAATTACTGGTGAGTGGTATAAGAAATGTCATGGATCACATAGTTTTAAAAAATAAAATATATTTTTATAACTTTTCATACCTTTTAAGATAATATATATTTTATAAATGGTTCCTATGCTATAAAATGTATACAATACTTTGAAATACATCCTAAGGAATTTTATTTACACATTTTTTGAGACACTAAAACATTAGAGATAAGTACATAGCGAAAACCGTCCTGAAATGTAGTTATTTTTAGACGTTTTCTTGATTTACCCGAAAATAGTCATCGAAAAATCGGTTCTTACCCAAAATGTTATTTATAAAATTTCAAATCACTAATAAGTCCTCAAATTTGAGATAGGTTCAATAAGACTAGTTATAAGAATAGTTATAGCGCCTTAAACAATGAAAAATAAATTTCCATAGGAAATATTTCAAATTATTGTTTAATATTATTTGAAAATATTGTTGAATCGGGTAGCAACGAATTATAAAATATTGTTTTATTATTGGTGGTTTTAGTGAAAAATTATAAAAGTTAAGAAAAAATTTAAATATCTGTGATGTGGCTATAATAGGACTTTCTTAAACCAACCACGCTTACAGATCCACTCCCCCTAATAATGTCCTGTCATTGCCATACCACATTTTTTCTTTATAAATTTTCATAAAAATAACGAAAAATATATTATAATTATAATATAAAATATACGTAGGCGGCGCCGGTAGTTCAGTGGTATGCGTGCTTGACTTCTGAGCTCCAGATCGTGGGTTCGAAACCCGACCGAGGCCCTTAGTTTATTTTATCTGGGTATTAAAATAAACTTAAGCACGCCGTCCTTCGGATGGGACGTTAAGTGATGGTCCAGAGCCTGTACGATGTCTGATACTCCCCTGCCCTACGTGAATAAAAATTTAGGGTAGGCAAAATTTAGGACTCTCACAGTTGAGTCGGGTTAATTGCCACCAGAGTGACGAAAGAGCTTTCTGGTAGTGATATGACCTTGTAGTTAAAGCCCGGTCATGAGTCATAATAATATTATTAGTGTTTTTTTTTTTACTAAATAGCGTACAAACAAAGAAAAAATATATAATCACATATTTTATTTATATTTTTGGCTTCAGAAAACTCAAAATTCGGCTGAAAACGGAACATCGAATTTTTTTAACAGATTGCATAACTTCCCTTACACTACATACAGCAGTATAAGCAGAAAATGGAAAGAAAATGGAATCTCAAATAATCAATGAGTGAGTCGTTAAGTGGTTAACAATGTACCATTCATTCTTGATTCCAGGGATCTATTGATCCTGCATAAATTTCATCCGAGTCAAGCGGATTGTGAGAGAAGAAATTTTCCAAACATTCCCCTCAATTTTAAAATTGTACGTTGCAGAGTTCTGTTCAGATCGATCCAACCCCGGCTCTGACATATCCAACACAGATATGAGAAATCATAGCATAATATACAGAGGCTCGTTGGAGCCAAGGGTTGGAGGAATTTTAATTGAAAATTTAACAAAATGACTCATCCTGGGATGAGTTTGCCGATCGAGATCACCCGCAAAGACACCAAGAGATCAACTAACTTTTAATTGAATGTTATTTATATTTTTTAATAGATTTTAAAATTATCATTCAATATTCAGTCAACTCCGGAATAAAATAATTCTGTATAATTCTTCCCTACTTACGCCCTTATGAGTTTTGAATTAGCTTATGAAATTTTGTGTCGATACATTCATTACAACGGCAGTTATTAGAGTTTTTGAGTCGAGCCTCACCCGTAATCCCCCTCTCCCCTTTGACCGATTTGGCTATAAATCGATAGGTAATATCCTTATGGCGTTATGATCAAACATGTAAAAATTTGTGTCGATACATTCATTCTATCGAGTTATTATAGTATGTATGTTAAGCCTCCCTCTTAATCCCCTCCTTGCCTTTGGCCAATTCTGACTGAAAATCAATATCATTCTATCCACACAAGCAGACTTTATTATTATTTTTTTGAAATGTTGGAATCAGATCTGAAAACATGAAAACCGCATCGAATTTCTGGCCGATTACGTAACTTTCCCTGTATTTCGTAAAGCTGAAGAAGCAAAAAAATCGAAAATAACAAATAATTATAATGCATTAATAGGGGGGGCCGGTAGCTCAGTGGTATGCGTGTTTGCCTTCTGAGCTCTTAGTTTATATTATCTGGGAGGTAAAATAAACTTAAGCACGCCGTTTTTCGAATGGACCGTTAAGCGATGGTTCCCAGCCTGTACGATGTCAAGTACCTACTTGTTAAAGACCCCTGCCCTAGATGAATAAAAATTTAGAGTAGACAAAATTTAGGACTCCCACAATAGAGTCGGGCTCATGTCCAACAGAGTGACGAAAGTGCGCTCTGGTAGTAGGCGATATGACCTCGTAGTTAAAGCCCGGGCAGGAGTCATAAAACTTATCTTAACCTAACTTAATGCCTTAATAATTTATCTGCCCCAAGATGTATTCCCTGTGAAGTACGAGTAGAATATTAAATTGAATGTACTGTTTCTATATTATCAACAAAATACAAAAAAAAAAAAAAATACAGAAATTTCTAATGTGGATAATTTATAAACAATTCAAAATAGTAAAAATCGTACGTTCTTGTATAAATTATTTAATAGTTTAAATTATAATATTTTAAATAACAAAGAATAAATAAAAATGTATGAATAACGTCGAAATGTTCCACGCGGCAATCTCCTGTTTCTTTTTGATAATTATATTTTCACACATATAACGAATATTAGATTGATCTAGAATGACACAGTGCTTATTAGTACGCTATATTATTATTAAAAACCAGCCATTACCTCATACCTCTTCCGTAAATTATTTAGGATTAACCCTCGATAGAAGGCTGACTTGGAACCCTCACACTCGGACGACACGACTCACACTAGACAGGCGACTTAGACTATTGTACAGTATTTTGAATAGGCGTTCTAAATTATCTACTGAATTGTTATACCTATCTTCTCCGACCTCTCTGGACCTATGGCTTACAAATATATGGTACAGCCAAGACTTCGAACATCAAATGAATACAGTTATTTCAATCCAAGACTCTCCGACTAATCACGCAATGCCCACCATACATTAGCAACAAGACTTTACACCGCGACTTGAACATCACACCCATAGACACAAGCATTAAACATTTATACCAACGTTTCTACACCAAAATTTACTTACACACCAATCCGGAAGTTCGCAAAATCCTTAGTGCTTTACCCCACAATCCCCCAAGAAGATTAAAGAGAGTTTGGCATAGAGATCTCCTGGTATGAAGTGATGTCATGAGGGTTCACCGCTGGGTGTTTTTCCTCTCTCAAGCCTTTCATGTCATATTTATTTTTTATTATTTTATTTTATTTTTATTATTTTTGGATAGTACCTACATGTCAGCCCAGCCGCTGGTTGTGCATTTTTTACATAGTTGTAGCTTAAAATAAATGAATACAAAAAAAAAAAATATATTATTACTAATATTAGATTAATCTAGAATGGCACAGTGCTTACTAGTACGCTATATTATTACTAATATTAGATTAATCTAGAATGGCACAGTGCTTACTAGTACGCTATATTATTACTAATATTAGATTAATCTAGAATGGCACAGTGCTTACTAGTACGCTATATTATTACTAATATTAGATTAATCTAGAATGGCACAGTGCTTACTAGTACGCTATATTATTACTAATATTCTAATACTTATTATTTATATTTATTTTTCAGTAACCCATGTTCCATCAATGCAGACGACATTTCTCCAGTAGAGCGGTTACTTCAAAACAATTACTGTAAGTAAATATGTGATGTGGCTATTACAGGACTTTCTTATACCAACCACGCTTACAGATCTCTCTCCAATATGAAATAATTTTGAGAAGAGGAAGGGGGAGAGAGATTGATTTGTAAGTGTGCTTGGTATAAGAATGTCTGTTAATAACCATATCACTTATATTTATTAATTCTTTATTTTTATAATTTTTCAGAAAAACTACCAATAATCATTGCTATGTTTTTTTTTTTTTTTTTTTTTTTTTTTTTTTTTTTTTTTTTTTTTTTTTTTTTTTTTTTTTTTTTTATTGATCTTATGTACGATACATTTTAGCCATGTCTCTATAATGGTTTTATCTAGTTATTTAAAACATCCATGGCCCCGGGAGGGAGAGTTCTATCTATGAAATTAAACTCACAACCATTGTGATATCAAGTGATCAAAGTCTCACGCTCTAGCCCGCACGGCCACCATGGCTCCTGAATTACGATTTAAAAATTACTTGTATTCCTTTTAGACATTTATTTTACATTCTTCGAGGCGCTATAACTATTGTCATGACTTATTAGCGATTGGAAATTTCATAAGGAACATTTTTGGTAAGAATCCCAACGTCCCACCAGAAGGAAGATCTAGTTTTTTTCACCTCTCAGATAAAAAACTGGTTTTGATACATTCATTACTTAGGCAGTTTCTGTTTTGTGTTTTAAAATCCGTCTTACCCTTTGACCCATTTGGCTGACAATCATGAGGTTCTGGATACAAAATTTCATGTCGATATATTCATGTTATTGGGGGGGAGGGGGGGGGGGGGGGGCGTTTATGGACAGTCAGACAAGAAATTTATGGGTCTAAGTATCTGCCTGACCACTGGATGTCCCAGATACTATCAGGTCACGGAGATTTCAACTCCAAGCTATACTTTAGGTTAGGTTTTATGACTCATGTGGGCTTTAACTCGAGGTCATATCGCCTACTACCAGAGCGCTCTTTCGTCACTCTGGTGGACATGAGCCCGACTCTACTGTGGGAGTCCTAAATTTTGCCTACCCTAAATTTTTAATCATCTAGGGTAGGGGTCTTTAACGAGTACCTGACATCGTACAGGCTCGGGACTATCGCTTAACGTCTCATCCGAAGGACGGCGTGCTTAAGTTTATTTTACCTCCCAGATAAAATAAACTAAGGGCCTCGGTCGGGCTACGAACCCACGACCTTGAGCTCAGAAGTCAAGCACGCATACCACTAAGCTACCGGCGCCCTCAAGCTATACTTCTTTAAGAGGAAGAACAACCTGAAATGTAAATGCGGCGGAGACGAGACTGCAGAACATGTGGTCCTCGAATGTCCGCTATACGAAGGGCCTAGATTGGAGTTGATACGCGAGACAGGATCGTACCTGTGACCTACGACAGCTGGTGATCCCGAAAGTGGCCGCCGATCGTCGCATATAGTCGGCGGCGCGGCGGTGGCTCCTAGCCGACCACAACAAAAACAATTTTTTTTAATTACTAATAAAATTGTTAGGCCCTCTTTTCTTTCCCCGACGATTCGGCAAGGGTGTCGTGAGCTCCACCGGAGATCGGCAACCGACAAAAAAAAAAAAAAAAGAGAAAAAATAGATTTTTCTCATTTTTGGAATAAGTGCATCGGAAAATATAAAATTCTGATGAAAACTCATTATTGAATTTCAAGGGTAGTACTTACCCTATGTGGTTAACAAGCAGATGAGCCGAGAAATAGACAGGCAAATTTAACAGGCATCCTAATAATTCAATAAGATTAATAAACAAAATTTTATACTACGAAAATTCGCCTAATTTGACACTATTATTTGATAAATGAGCCTAGCTTCCTTATTCCCTGTATTAGGTTGCTTGGAATACCTCCCCTCCCAGGTAAGTTTCAAGTTGGAAATTTATGGGTCTAGATACTTTCCCGGGCCCTTACCACGATCCAATAATTACTAATTTGCTTTTCCGAGGGTAAGCCAAACAAACCCCGTTATTGTTTAACTAACAAATCCTTGATTTTTTTTCGGTTGTGGAGTTTCAATGCCCCGAAATTTATTCAGATGCAAAAGCTCTATGATCAAGAATTTATTAAATATTATTATATTATACGAAGGAAGATAGATGAGGCTTGTCGTCGAATAAAACCAACTCGTCGAATTTCTGCCAAGCTTTCGGCAATGTGGCTTTTTTAGGAAATGTGGTAATTTATTGTTTGTTAATTTAATTTTATTATTTATTCTTTTTGTTTTAATTATTATTTCATTATTATTAATCTATTTATTTAATTATTATTCAATTGCTTTAATTTTACATTAACATTTTCTTTTTTGCCACAATGGCTTTCAACCCTTCAAATAGTAGTTGCAGCTATAATTACGTCTATTATAGAAATAATAGAAGTGCCTATCTGAATGGTTAAGTACCCGACAGGGCCCGCCACATGAAGCCTCGGTTTATCAGTGAATTAACTTCAAGTTAGGTATCTTTTGGAGTTTCTAGCTTAATTTGACTTTTGATACAGAAGTGAAACACACCTCAAATCCTGTTCACCTGGAGGAGAGATCTGGCTTGTGGTCGATAATAACAAACTTGTTGAATTTATGGCAAGTTTTCGGCACTCAAGTGTACTTTCTTCAGGGCCTGTATTGACATATATATACACATTATTAGTGAGTTTATATATGCTAGATTATTTTTATTTTATTTTATTTTTTTTTTAGGGCTCCGGTAGCTCAGTGGTATGCGTGCTTGACTTCTGAGCTCAAGGTCGTGGGTTCGTAGCCCGACCGAGGCCCTTAGTTTATTTTATCTGGGAGGTAAAATAAACTTAAGCACGCCGTCCTTCGGATGAGACGTTAAGCGATAGTCCCGAGCCTGTACGATGTCAGGTACTCGTTAAAGACCCCTACCCTAGTTGAGTAAAAATTTAGGATTGGCAAAATTTAGGATTCCCACCAGAGTGACTAAAGAGCGCTCTGGTAGTAGGCGATATGACCTCGTAGTTAAAGCCCGGGCATGAGTCATAAAACCTAAGTTAGGTTTTATGACTCATGCCCGGGCTTTAATTTTTTTTTTTTTAATATATCAAAAAGCATTAAAAAAAAGAAATGTGTCATTGACACGGTACTCACGAGAATTGATGTGTAAACATCTGATTTGGTTTCAAAAATTTGCTGTCATGCACTGATATTGATTAAAATTTGTTTTATAATGTTACAATAAGAAAAGTTGTATGAGGAATTAAACATTCAAATTTATTGTTCTTCAATTTCTTTAATACATGAAATTAAAAGTTTGTGACAGCTAAAATAAGATATAGGTACTCAACTGTGATTGTAGTGTCTCTAAATACCGCGAGAATACAGCGTCGATGGTAGTTTTCCAATTTGTTGTCGAAATACTTCGATTCGTATTCAATTGTAGATTAAGTTTGTCATTAAAAAATGAAATAAGCTGTTCGGTATTACACATCAAAAAATGGTGTGCTCATAACAGGTCTTTTGCACAGATCAATCTGCCTCTCCCCCCCCCCCCCCCCCCCTCCCCTCCCCCCTCTCATAATAAAGTCACTTTTAGAATTACGCTGTGCAATGAACTGATACCTTACGTAACTTTCGTATAGCCAGTAATGCTAGTATGAAATGAATTTGAGAGGAGGCGCACAGAGGAAGTGTGACCTGTAAAGAAGTAGTTGGTATAAGACACTATAAAATTTCTTTGACAAAGATCTTTTATAAAACGGGATGGAATATTTTTTTTAATTTCTTTTATAAAATATCTTTTATGACTACAAAATTTAATATTACACTATGTAAAATATTTTATAAATCTTAGTTTTTTGTTTCAAGACAGTACTAGTAAGTTGTGTGCAAGTGACTGTTGTGTCGCAAAAATGGATGACGTTTTAATACCAATTGCCGCAGGTTTTGCGGCTGCTGCAATAGCAATAGCTGTGGCGGAAAAAAATAAACATAAGAATATAAAGAAACGTTTGTGGGTAAGACCTTGGGTTGCTTGGCGCGAATTTATGAGCATCCATCAGAATTTACTGAAAGAACTGTCCATGGAAGATACAAAAAGTTACTTGAACTATTTGAGGATGAATAAAAAAAACCTTGGATTACTTGCTTCTGAAGATGGGACCAATAATAACTCGGGCAATGATACATTTGCGTAACCCAATACCCCCTGAGGTACGACTTATGGTTACTCAGCGATTTCTTGCCACAGGCGAGAGCTTCTCAAGCCTTCAATACAGTAGTCGCATACCTCTGTGTACACTTTCAACCATTATACCTGAAACATGTAACTATATAATATATAGTGAGAGTCTGAAGAACGAATTTTTAAAAGTAAATATTCAAAAAGGGTTAGGTTAGGTTTTATGACTCATGCCCGGGCTTTAACTACGAGGTCATATCGCCTACTACCAGAGCGCTCTTTCGTCACTCTGGTGGACATGAGCCCGACTCTACTGTGGGAGTCCTAAATTTTGCCTAGCCTAAATTTTTATTCATCTAGGGTAGGGGTCTTTAACGAGTACCTGACATCGTACAGGCTCGGGACCATCGCTTAACGTCCCATCCGAAGGACGGCGTGCTTAAGTTTATTTTACCTCCCAGATAAAATAAACTAAGGGCCTCGGTCGGGCTACGAACCCACGACCTTGAGCTCAGAAGTCAAGCACGCATACCACTGAGCTACCGGCGCCCTCCAAAAGGTATTCAAAAAGGTATATAAAATATTTATTATAAAGATAAATGTATTATACTTAATTAGGCACGCGTACAACGTGAAGAAAGAAAACAGCAGGAGTGGGAGAGACAACATTTATCAAATATTGGATGAGAATGCAAACTATGATAAAAGAACTTTTATAAAAGACAACTCTTATAAAACTTGAGCTATTACACTACATATCACATTTATCGTAAAAGTTATTTTATAAAAGATCTTTGTCAAAGAACTTTTATAGTGTAATACCCGCCTAAGAAAGTCCTATTATGACCATATCACATATTTTTTGATTATGTCTGGAGTGTAAGCCATTAAAAGAGACCATTAACGTTTGAAAATATTTTGACTACGCAAACGGGGCATTAACACTCGTATCTGTCAGAATGTCTGTCGTATAGCAAATTGCTCATTGAAAGACCTCATGGTGCTCATGGCCTGGTCATGTTAACAACTGTCTCATCTATTTCAGGAACATTGATCCATCCGCCACGTTATGATGTGGAAACTGTTGATGAGTGTGTGTTGCCCCTTCTGATGATGGAACCTCAAACACCACTTAAACCGACCCTCATTAGGCCGACAACTGATATCCGCTAATCTATATAACGTATATGCCAATTCGCAATAAGCCCCAAAACTGGAAGTGTAATGAGACCAATCTTCCTGAAATTTTTGAAATCAAGAAAACATCTAAGAATATCCGTTTCAAAACAACATTTCAGTGCGGTTTTCTGCATGTATCTAAAAAACCGGACGACCCGCAAGAAACTGTATTTCAATAAAGAGAGTCTTTCAATTTTTTCTACAGCATGAATTTGGAGTATTTTGATTAGGTCATAAGTATATGTAGGGATCTATCGATACGAGTAAATACAAGTAAAGTATCGAGACTTTTGACAGATACCGAGTACTTTTGGCATCGATACTTTTATTTCGATGCCAAGTACGTATCGAATAGATATTATTTGTATCGATTCAAAGTACTCGTTTCAAATTTCAACAATTAAAAAAAAATTATATATATTTTTCAATTCAAAAAAATCGTTCACAGTTTAATTTATTACTTGAATACTGAACTCAAATTACGGTCCCCGGACAAACGATATATATCGATGGTGTTAACCTCATGTGTGATGTGATCACGCAGTCTGCGTGATGCGTCCTTACTTCTCACCTTATTTATAATAAATAGTTTATCGTTTATAAACATATAAGTTTGTTTGATTTTGAACAGAACCGTGAACGTCATTACGATTTCAGCATTATATTTTATTTTTACAATTCATTTTGTCAATTACAAATTATAATGCTTCGTCTTACGGCGAAAGTGTGAATTTATTACACTAAGAACGACTCGATCATTCGAAAAGTGTTTTAAAAAAGTGAAATATACTGGAATACGAATAGTCTCCAGTAGTTTTATATCCTTAGTAAAAATAAATTGTATGTTTAGACTTTTTATCAATTTCAGTATGTTTTTAGTAATATAATTTTATCTTATTCGATTTGATTTATTTGTTTCTTATGCCCACTACAATGTCTCATTTATACCTTTCAAGTTGTATTGTGTTTTGTTTTAATATTGTGTAGGTATATTTATTATACATAGTTTAAAATTAATTATAACGAAGTTCTCAGTTTTTTTTTTTTTTTTTTTTTTTTTCTTTTTTTTTTTTCTTTTGGCTTTATGAGCGGTGCATATTAGCCATGTCAATGTGTTATGTATAATTATTTAAGACATCCATGGCCCCGGGAGGGAGTTCTATCTACGAAATAAAACTCACTCCCGGACGGGATTCGAACCCGCAAACCATGGTGAGACCATGCGACCAAAGCCCTACGCTCTAGCCCGCACGGCCGCCATGGCCCCCAAGTTCTCAGTTCAATCAATACTATTTTTATTAATATCTATAGGTTAGGTTAGGTTAGGTTTTATGACTCATGCCCGGGCTTTAACTACGAGGTCATATCGCCTACTACCAGAGCGCTCTTTCGTCACTCTGGTGGACATGAGCCCGACTCTACTGTGGGAGTCCTAAATTTTGCCTACCCTAAATTTTTATTCATCTAGGGTAGGGGTCTTTAACGAGTACTTGACATCGTACAGGCTCGGGACCATCGCTTAACGTCCCATCCGAAGGACGGCGTGCTTAAGTTTATTTTACCTCCCAGATTAATATCTATATAGATTTATACATTTTTTAAAATCAATTATAACGAACTACTCGATTCAATCGATACGAGTGGATATCAATACTTTTTGTTCGATGCTTGAGTAGTATCGAAAGTTTTATTCGTGTGAAAGTATCGATACTTTGTGGTATCGAGTGAATCCTAAGTATATGGTCTTTTCAAGAGTTCTGTAGTTTTTTTTATAAAGGATTTTTATAAAGGTGTTTATTTTGACTGTAGCGTCTTTGTTATGATTCTAATCCCAATGCGACCTTCGCTAATGTAAACAGCATTGTTTACTATCTGTGAAAACAGCATAATATTTTAATCCAGTCACTGCTAGACGTTCAAACAAATTTATTATAATGGTTTGCATTGAAATTCAAATTAGGTCGATTTACTTTATGAGTTTAAACTCGGCTTAAAAGCTACTGTGGCCGCTCGAAAAATATGTTCCGTGTTTGGTGAGAAGGCTGTCTCTGAGCGTAAAGCTCAATTTTGGTTTTCCAAATTTCATCAAAGCGACGAAACGCTCGAAGACGGGGCTCGTCCTGGAAGACCTCAAGTTGCCGAAGAACAGCAAGTTCAGGAATTAATAGTAGGATCCACGTCAAACATGTTCGGAAATAGGTAACAGACTAGATATTTCAGAGGCCACAGCCTAGAGATACCTACATCAAATGTGAAAAATAAAAAAAGCTTGACAAATGTGTCCCTCACAAGATATCGGATGCTAAAAAGATGATTCGATTAACAACATCCTCATCTCTAGCTTCTCGATTAAAAAATGACCCATTTTTAGACAGAATAATCACTTGTGATGAAAAATGGGTATTATACAAAAATTTTAGGCGGTGTTATCAATGGCTCTCAGCTGATTAAGAACCAATAAAATTTCCGAAACCTGATCTTCACCCGAAAAAGGTGTCATTGGTTGTTTTCTGGACAGAAAAAGGCGTCGTGCACTATGAGCTCCTAAGTCAGGGGCAAACCATCACTGCAGAGATCTACAGCACGATATTAGACCGCTGTCAGTCTAAATTTAAAATATTCGATCCAAGACTAGTGAATAGAAAAGGACTCTTGCTCCTTCAGGGCAATGCTCGGGCATATACGGTAAGGTTGACCAAGGATAAGTTGATAGAGATCTCGCATTTTTACACGATTACAATACTTCCTTATACTTTGGGTATAATAAAGTAATAACGGTTAGAAAACTTAGGCAACCAGGCATGCAACTGATTTTGAATCAACGTAAACGGCCCGCAACAGAAAATTTAAGTTGAGAAGGGGAAGGTTCTTCCTTGCAGAGAAAGGTTATGATGGTTGAGTGTCCTGAAGAAACCCACCTTGGGGAATTCGACGTAATCAGTCGACTAACGAGGATGGTAGCGTCGAGTCTATATCAGAAGTTCTTTTTTCGTATTCCCAAGACGACGGATCATTCAGAAGAATATTATCTTCGCTATCTTATTGCTACGGTTCAAATAATCAGATATACATCAAAATCTATCATGCTGAGAATGCTGTAGGTTTTAGAAACGAACTACTTGATCAATTTCGCATTGAAATATTTAGAAACTTTTAGTTTATGAAAATGAGAACGGATGGAATAATATAAATAAATTATTTTCGTATAATTCTCACCGCGTTAAACTAGCACAAAAAATCCTACATTGTGAGAGAATAGGATGTCAAGCAGGGGCGTAGCCAGGATCTTTAGCAGGGGGAGCAAAGTTAGGCTATGAGGGTGAGGGGTATAGACTCCCGGGGGCACAGCCAGTTTTGTACATGTACATTTATGTAACAGCTGATTGCTGATTTAGGAATGAGACGCACGGGAAATTTGAAGATCCTATTGGTAACTTGCAAGCAATCCATTTTTAATAAAAACTATTTTTGTAGTTTATTTAATTTTTATCTTGTGTTTTTGCTCTGGCCAGGGGGGAGGGGCACGCACCCCGCTGGCTACACCCCTGATGTCAGGTTGGACAAGGACTTGTATCCTATTATATAATATATATTATGTCACAGTAAAAGCGGCTAATGTGCATATTCTCTGGTCAATGTGCATATTCTCTGGTCAATGTGCATATTTCCCTAGCCACTATGGCGAAATTGTGCACAACAATGTTATTTATAACTTTTTGCACATTGTACATTTGTTGTAATTTTAATCTAAAATAAATGTTGATTGTTTCCAATGAAATTGACATAAACAATGTGGGTATTTATGGTATTACAAGGTACATAACATAGTTGGTAACTCAGTTTCATGGACATCCTGTTATTTAGGATCTCATTCATCACTGTCCCACTTCCCTGGTCCCTTGTCAACTCATCTCCCCTGCTGATACTACAACCAGTGCAGGAGCAGCTCTGTCTCAACCTCCAGTCATCTCATCTCTCAGAGAGCTTTCGAGGTTACCCTCATCATCAAGCTGTTTACAAAAAAAAAATGTATGAGTGACACGGTACTCACGAGAATTGATGTGTGCTTAGTTTCGAAAATTTGCTGTCATGAACTGATTTTGATTAATATTTGTTTTATAATGTTACAATAAGAAAAGTAGTATGAAGAATTAAAATTTCAAATTTATTGTTCTTCAATTTCTTTGATACATGAAATTATAAGTTTGTGATAGCTAAAATAAGATATATACAACTGTGATTCAAGTGTCTCTAAATACCGCGAGAATACAGCATCGATGGTAGTTTTCGAATTTGTTGTTGAAGTTCTTCGATTCGTATTAATTTATAGATTAAGTTAGAAAAAAGTTAATAATTAAAGTTATTGAAATAAATTCATTAAATCTCCTGAAATGAGTAAAAACATTATATTATTTTTTGTGACAATATGACAACAAATATATTATTTGTTATGTATATATTGAGCACAATATCTTCGTTTAGATAAAAAAAATATTGATCCATATTTTTAGCAGTTATTATTATATATTAATAACAATATTATATTATAAAATATAATAATATATAGAAATATTATATATCATATTTTTTTTAGATTTACACTACTATATTAGTTTCTTTCACCACAAATTGTATTTATTGTGACAAATTTAAGCTATCGAAGCATCTTAACCTAAACGTTTCTTACTGAAAGATCATTTTATAGTTCGTAATATTGATATTTTAGTTAAAATTCACTACAGCGGTAAATATGATCAATAATGTTGTGAAAATACAATGTTATATCTAATTATGTTCTTGGCATAAAAGTATCATCTTCGCTTTATGCAGTCGAAATATATTACACTTTCTTCGATGATCACAACATTAATTCTTATTCCATGAACGTAGAAATGCTCAAATACAGCTGACATCACAGATACAGAAGTGTGTTCACTGCGCGCGCAACCGTCGAACACACACTCACACTTACACATGCACATCAACGAGTCTTACGCTCTGACGGTCTGACATAGTCCTTACAGAGAGCTAAGATGTTTACACATCAAATCATTCAGTTAAAGATATGAGATGTAGCCATTTTAGGACATTCTTATACCAGGGTTTTTACAGATAACTTTCCCTCCCCCTCCCTCCTACCTATCAACTTCATTTCATATTGACATTACTGTATGAAAGTAATTTGTTGACTGCAGTTCTCATTGAACAGCGTAATTCTGAGAGTGACCTTCTTATACACAGTAATAGGCAGTATGGAATGAATTTTGGATAGAGGAGCGGAAGAGAGATCTAAAAATGTATTAAAAATAAAGAAAACGTATGTTTTTAAAAAATATATTGTCTATTTCACAAATAATATATAATATGGGAGTACTTTCGGTATTGTTACCATCTTCAGCCACGACTTAACAAATACTAAATTGAAGTTCAACTAGGTAGGTAGTTTACAATCTAAGCGGTAGGTAGGTATCCTTTTTCAGCCCCTACGGGGTTTTCCTATCCTTTCTGTACAGTTAATATTTGAAATATGGAAAAACATAAAAAATGACATTTCGTCCCAAATTGGGATCTTAAAAATAAAAAATTTGAAATACTATGTGTTGATTAAATGCATATATGAAGTGAATTAAAGATAACAATTGTTAATATATGAATAAAAATAAAATAAAAAGTTTTATAAAATAAAATATACAGTTTTTTGAGAGAGTAAGTACGTATACACAGAGACTGGAGGATTATATTATTGGCGATAAAAGGGGTGAGTATTTGAGATTGGTCTGATCGTTCATACAATTTCCTTTTTGTAGCGCTCTGTTTATTTCTAGTTGTTCCAGTGAATGTACCTTTGTCACAAAAATGTAGGTATTGTATGCCTGTATTTATGTCGAAATGGTGTTTGTTTTCGTTGATGTGTTGTGCGAATGTATAGTATATTATCGCCAATAATATAATCCTCCAGTCTCTGTGTATACGTACTTACTCTCTCAAAAAACTGTATATTTTATTTTATAAAACTTTTTATTTTATTTTTATTCATATATTAACAATTGTTATCTTTAATTCACTTCATATATGCATTTAATCAACACATAGTATTTCAAATTTTTTATTTTTAAGATCCCAATTTGGGACGAAATGTCATTTTTTATGTTTTTCCATATTTCAAATATTAACTGTACAGAAAGGATAGGAAAACCCCGTAGGGGCTGAAAAAGGATACCTACCTACCGCTTAGATTGTAAACTACCTACCTAGTTGAACTTCAATTTAGTATTTGTTAAGTCGTGGCTGAAGATGGTAGCAATACCGAAAGTACTCCCATATTATATATTATTTTTGAAATAGACAATATTTTTTAAAAACATACGTTTTCTTTATTTTTATCAAGTGTTTCACAATATCTCTGCAAAAATGTTAAGTATCATTAAAAATGTATTGTATATTTTCGGACGCTGTAACATTGTTTGTAATGGTTCTATTTAAAATCTGAATATACATTAGATACATAGCGATTGGAAATTTAATATATTATAATTTTTGGTAAGCTCCCAGTTTTACGGTTACGTTCCAAGACGGTTTTCGGCATGTATCTTACAAACCGTGCCACCAACCAAAATTGTAATTTACAAAACGTTTAATTTTCTTTACAACTTTTATCCTATAAGAAGTTTCACTTCAAAAATAAAGTATGTACAAAATAATTGTTTGTTGCATAAAATAAAAGAGATCAACTCTATATATGTCTAATTTTAAAAGTATTTAGTTGGATGATTTCGAAAGTTTTTTTGGTATGTTTCGAAGAGGAAAGTTAGATGAGTGGATAAGAGAGACGACTGTCGTTATTTGACTCTTAAGTCAATTTACTGAAGAAAATATTCCAAATATAAATTTATTTTCTTGACTTCAAATGTTTACAGACGAACCTCGCAGAAATGTTAGATCTTGAGATGCTGTTTGAATTGGCTTCCCTTTCATATAATATTAAAAGGAGGAAATTCAATAGAATAACTTGGCAACATCAAATAGCTGACGTCAAAATTCGAAAGAGGGAATATTATGTTTAGTTATGCTTATCACCTGTAGCCAACCCCCAACCCCCCAAAAATGAAAAAAAATGGCGAATCATCGACAATGTACTTCCCCAGAACGTTAAATCATTTTTTTTCGCTCCCCCTTCAATATCTGTCTAATTCTTTAGTCCGGCAGACTTGTGACAAGTTCCTAATGTTCATGTTCGGAGACTGAGGCGGCAATGGCCTCGAGACCTACTAGATGATTGAAGACTTAATCATCATTTAGCCATAGCTTTATTTTATCATTTAACAATTTTTTATCATCATTTTATTTTCTAATTCTGTCATCAGCTGATACACAAGATAACGGTGTATCATTAATGAATGGTTTCTCTTTCAATATCCAAAACATTTTATTTATTCATGTATCACACATTTGCTTGTTATATATAGTTATTGGGGTTTTTGAGTTAAGCCCTCTACCCTTAATCCTCATTCCCTTCGGCCGATACTGTCGAAAATTAATAAGTGTCACTCTTATGGGGTTTTTATTTTACATATGAAATTTTTTGTCGATATATTGATTGAATCGGGACTTTTATAGTTATTTAAAAAATATGTATATGAAAGAGTATATATATATGCCGAAGTATTGTAATTGTGCAAAAATCCGATATTTTCAACGGAATTTCACTTCAAAATCCCTTGAGTAAATAGGTTTTGACCATTTTTACGATGGTGTATATCTCTGCGAACGAGTGATGTTGCACGCAAGGTGCACCCAACACAATAGAGAGCAATTAATAAAGGTAGTATCGAGGGCGCCGGTAGCTCAGTGGTATGCGTGCTTGACTTCTGAGCTCAAGGTCGTGGGTTCGTAGCCCGACCGAGGCCCTTAGTTTATTTTATCTGGGAGGTAAAATAAACTTAAGCACGCCGTCCTTCGGATGGGACGTTAAGCGATGGTCCCGAGCCTGTACGATGTCAGGTACTCGTTAAAGACCCCTACCCTAGATGAATAAAAATTTAGGGTAGGCAAAATTTAGGACTCCCACAGTAGAGTCGGGCTCATGTCCACCAGAGTGACGAAAGAGCGCTCTGGTAGTAGGCGATATGACCTCGTAGTCAAAGCCCGGGCATGAGTCATAAAACCTAACCTAACCTAAAGGTAGTATCTCTCTACAATATCTCTATATAAAGGCTATATCTCTGTGTATGTGATTGGAACGTTGTAAGAGCTTTAACGCAGAAACGATTGTAAATATGAACGAGAAATTTAAAATGAGAGTGTCACATGTACTAACTTAAGTCTGATTGGATTTTGATTTAAACAAAAGTTGAAACTACTTTAATAAGAGCCTAAGTACATTTTATAAAATACCGCTTATACATATGTCCAATCAAAAAATTTTTGTAGAGATTTTTGATTAGGTCATAAATATAAGCGTAAGAAACATAAGGGCCTCGGCCGGGTTTCAAACCCGCGATCTTAATCGATCAGTTGGCTAGAACGCTACTGGCCCCTTCAATTTACATTTTTAATTTTTTTTTATTACATCTATTGTTTTCAAGAAGCAAAGAAGAGCTTCGAGTTTTTCCGCAAAATTTATGGAGTCATGTGAATTTTGAATTTGATCAATATAGAGAACAAACTGGCGATAAAAGTATGCAAAGAATTCGCAGAATAAGCAAGATTTAATTGGAGGGACAGACATTAAAACCTGGATTAGTGTCGAAAAAGAAAATAGTTGTAAGATAGGATTTAGAAGTAAGACTGAAAGGAAGAGCTTAGCATTAAGCTGAAGAGGGTAGAAGAGAAGTCTTCATTATCTGTAGGAGTGTAGGAGAGAGGGTTTACCTAAGGACTAGAAGAACAACCTCAGCCAGAGAGTAATCCAGGTTTTAACTCTAGGTTTCTATTTCAGGTCTCAACTCAAGGTTTCCGTGAATTTCCATGATCTACTTCACTCTCACTGATCGTATCAGGAGAACTATATATATTTTTTTTTCTTAGTTTCTCACAATTTGCACCCTGCAGAATAACGTGCTGACCATGGTGCTGGCATTAGATAGATGATGCTGCAATGCGGCTAAAACGACTATGGATAAAACGAACCGGAAATTTGAATCGTTTCGAACCCGCGATCTTGAGCTGATCGTGGGTCGTTGCTTACTAAGCTCAAGTTCAAGGGTTTGAAACCCGGCCGAGGCCCTTAGTTAATTTTATTTGGGAGCTAAAATAAATTCAAGCATAACGCGAGAATACAGCGTCGATGGTAGTTTTCGAATTTGTTGTCGAAATGCTTTGATTCGTATTGATTTGTAGATAAAGTTATCATTTAAAAATGAAATAAACTGTTCGGTATATCCTGAAATGGGTAAAAAGATTATATTATTTTTTGTGACAATATGACAAGAAATATATTATTTATTAGGTTAGGTTTTATGACTCATGCCCGGGCTTTAACTACGAGGTCATATCGCCTACTACCAGAGCGCTCTTTCGTCACTCTGGTGGACATGAGCCCGACTCTACGGTGGGAGTCCTAAATTTTGCCTACCCTAAATTTTTATTCATCTAGGGTAGGGGTCTTTAACGAGTACCTGACATCGTACAGGCTCGGGACCATCGCTCAACGTCCCATCCGAAGGACGGCGTGCTTAAGTTTATTTTACCTCCCAGATAAAATAAACTATATTTTCAGTTATTATATTATAATAACAATATTATATAACATTAAATAATAATATATTGCAATATTATATATATTAAATTTTTTTAGATTTACCCTGCTATATTATTTTCTTTTACCACAAATTTTATTTATTGTGACAATCAAATGTTATATCTTATCATTTTATATGTATATCTAATATGTTATATCTAATCATTCCATGAACGTAGAAATGCTCAAAAACAACTGACCTCACAGTTAAAAAAGTGTGTAGTGTGTGTGCGCTGCGCGCGCGACCGTCCGAATCACACACACTTACGCATGCACATCAATGAGACTTACTCTCTGACGGTCTGATATAGCCCCTATAGAGAGCTAAAATGTTTACACATCAGAAACTGAGAAGATAGCCATACGCTTTGTTGTTTGTAGGCCTCTGTACGGGGAAAGTTTGCACGAGACAAACACGAAGATGGCTTTCTTTTGGGAAGCTTAGTAAAAAGATAATATAAGAACCTCTTAGAGTGTGTTTGTCTCTTGTTCTGAGCTCACCAGGATCAATGATTCTCAGTGAATAACGCAGGGTACACAGATGAGAGCACTCATACTAAAGGAATTCATTCCGACTCAACTTTAACCATGGTTGAGTTTAGATATTAACAACTTCTATGTAAAGAAACGCTGACATATTGTAGATAGGCGTAAAAAATGAAAAATATGTGATGTGGCCATTACAGGACTTTCTTATACCAACTATGCTTACAGATCACTCACTCTCTTCCCCCTTCTCAAAATTATTTCATACTGGCATTACTGGATATAAGAATGTCTACTCTCAAGATAACGCTTTTCAAAGAGACAAAATGACATGATTTTGAGAAGGGGAAGGGGAGAGAGAGTGATCTGTAAGCGTTGTTGGTATAAGAAAATACTGTAATGTCCATGTCACATATATTTTTCCTAATTTTTATACTTTTTCAAAAAAACTACAAATACATAAACCATATTTTAAAGTTCGTTGTAAATTACGATTAAAAAGGTACTTGGATATATATATTCGGGGCTCTAACCATTTTCTGGTAAATTTAGGAAACGTCTAAAAATATGTGTTTCAAAACCATTTCAAGATGGATTTCGCCATGTATCTCGAAAACCAGGTGAACTGTAAAAAATCATATTTTATATAAATTATGTATTTAAGTTTTCTCTACAACTATTACTCGAAAAGATTTTTAATTATGTCATAAACATAAGCTGTATCTTATAAAATGTAGTTAGGTCCCAGGGAAAAGTGATCTCAATTTTAGTTAGATTCGAATTTATTAGATATTATATTTATTTAAAATTTTGTGTATAATATTCCCTAGTCTATAGAAACCCCTTTTCCTGTATATGTTTGTTCATAGTTAGTTAACTAAATGTTTGTACATAAATTCATTACCCATTGTGATTATATTTTAAATGACATTTTTATGAACGGACATTTTTCGAATCCCAGTGAGTGTCCACTATTGAGAGTTTTCACTATTCCGTTCTGTGATAATGTTCCTTTTTGCAGAAAATTCTTCATTTCCTCTCCCAAATTTGTACGAAGTAACTCCAGGTTTAACTTCCTTAACTTGATTTTCATCCTCTGTGATGGATCCTGAGTGTGTTTCTCTTGCTAAAAGTCCATCTCGGATCTGAACAGGATCAATGGGTCTCTAGGGGTCCCAAGATGTGACCTCTCTCACTCAGTCTAGCCCGAGTTATCCTTTTCTCTGTGTGTTTCTCTTGCTAAAAGTCCATCTCGGATCTGAACAGGATCAATGGGTCTCTAGGGGTCCCAAGATGTGACCTCTCTCACTCAGTCTAGCCCGAGTTATCCCGTCCTCTGTGATGGATCCTGAGTGTTTCTCTTGCTAAAAGTCCATCTCGGATCTGAACAGGATCAATGGGTCTCTAGGGGTCCCAAGATGTGACCTCTCTCACTCAGTCTAGCCCGAGTTATCCTATCCTCTGTGTGTTTCTCTTGCTAAAAGTCCATCTCGGATCTGAACAGGATCAATGGGTCTCTAGGGGTCCCAAGATGTGACCTCTCTCACTCAGTCTAGCCCGAGTTATCCTTTTCTCTGTGTGTTTCTCTTGCTAAAAGTCCATCTCGGATCTGAACAGGATCAATGGGTCTCTAGGGGTCCCAAGATGTGACCTCTCTCACTCAGTCTAGCCCGAGTTATCCTATCCTCTGTGTGTTTCTCTTGCTAAAAGTCCATCTCGGATCTGAACAGGATCAATGGGTCTCTAGGGGTCCCAAGATATGACCTCATTCACCGAATCTCGCCCAAGTTATCCCGTCCTCTGCGAGGAATCCTGAGTGTGTTTCTCTTGCTAAAAGTCCATCTCGGATCTGAACAGAATCAATGGGTCTCTAGGGGTCCCAAGATGTGACCTCATTTACCGAATCTCGCCCAAGTTATCCCGTCCTCTGCGAGGAATCCTGAGTGTGTTTCTCTTGCTAAAAGTCCATCTCGGATCTGAACAGAATCAATGGGTCTCTAGGGGTCCCAAGATGTGACCTCATTTACCGAATCTCGCCCAAGTTATCCCGTCCTCTGTGATGGATCCTGAGTGTTTCTCTTGCTAAAAGTCCATCTCGGATCTGAACATGATCAATGGGTCTCTAGGGGTCCAAAGATGTGACCTCTCTCACTCAGTCTAGCCCAAGTTATCCCGTCCTCTGTGATGGATCCTGAGTGTGTTTCTCTTGCTAAAAGTCCTAGTCATAAAATAAGGGATGCTGTCATAACAGGACGTTCTTATACGAACCACGCTTTTACAGATCGCTGTTTCTCCCTCTCTCCCTTCTCAAAATCATTTTATACTGGCATTTCTAGGTATATGAAAGTAAACTGATTTTTTTTTTTTTTTTGATGTGTAAACATCTTAGGTCCCGTTAGGGGCTAAGTCAGAGCGTAAGTCTCGTCGGAGTGTGTGTCGGACGGATGGGCACGCAGCTCACACACACACAACTACTTCTTTACCTGTGATGTCAGCATGAAATAAGAAAGTGTAATATATTTCGACTTCATTTGACTTTTTATGCTATACTTGTATGTGGTACTTTTAATGTTGTAATCATGGAAAAAGAAAGTTTAAGCTTGTTTATAAGCTGTTTAAGCTAGTTTATAAGCTGTTTTTGAGCATTTCTATTGTATTCTTACAACATTATTGATCATATTTACCGTTGTAGTGAATTTAACTAAAGTATCAATACAACGAACTATAAAATGCTCTTTCGGTAAGAAACTTTTAGGTTAAAATGATTCGATAGCTTAAATGTGTCACAATAAATAAAATATGTTGTCAAAGAAAATAATATAGTAGTGTAAATCTAAAAAAATATAATACGAATATATAATATTTCAATATATGATATTATATAATATTTTATGACTACACAAACTTTTAGGTTAAAATGCTTCGATAGCTTAAATGTGTCACAATAAATAAAATATGTTGTTAAAGAAAATAATATAGTAGTGTAAATCTAAAAAAATATAATACGAATATATAATATTTCAATATATGATATTATATAATATTTTATGACTACACAAACTTTTAGGTTAAAATGCTTCGATAGCTTAAATGTGTCACAATAAATAAAATATGTTGTCAAAGAAAATAATATAGTAGTGTAAATCTAAAAAAATATAATACGAATATATAATATTTCAATATATGATATTATATAATATTTTATGACTACACAAACTTTTAGGTTAAAATGCTTCGATAGCTTAAATGTGTCACAATAAATAAAATATGTTGTTAAAGAAAATAATATAGTAGTGTAAATCTAAAAAAATATAATACGAATATATAATATTTCAATATATGATATTATATAATATTTTATGACTACACAAACTTTTAGGTTAAAATGCTTCGATAGCTTAAATGTGTCACAATAAATAAAATATGTTGTTAAAGAAAATAATATAGCAGTGTAAATCTAAAAAAATATAATACGAATATATAATATTTCAATATATGATATTATATAATATTTTATGACTACACAAACTTTTAGGTTAAAATGCTTCGATAGCTTAAATGTGTCACAATAAATAAAATATGTTGTTAAAGAAAATAATATAGCAGTGTAAATCTAAAAAAATATAATACGAATATATAATATTTCAATATATGATATTATATAATATTTTATGACTACACAAACTTTTAGGTTAAAATGCTTCGATAGCTTAAATGTGTCACAATAAATAAAATATGTTGTTAAAGAAAATAATATAGCAGTGTAAATCTAAAAAAATATAATACGAATATATAATATTTCAATATATGATATTATATAATATTTTATGACTACACAAACTTTTAGGTTAAAATGCTTCGATAGCTTAAATGTGTCACAATAAATAAAATATGTTGTTAAAGAAAATAATATAGTAGTGTAAATCTAAAAAAATATAATACGAATATATAATATTTCAATATATGATATTATATAATATTTTATGACTACACATACTTTTAGGTTAAAATGCTTCGATAGCTTAAATGTGTCACAATAAATAAAATATGTTGTTAAAGAAAATAATATAGTAGTGTAAATCTAAAAAAATATAATACGAATATATAATATTTCAATATATGATATTATATAATATTTTATGACTACACAAACTTTTAATTTCATGTATTAAAAAAATTGAAGAACAATAAATTTGGAAGTTTAATTCTTCATACAACTTTTCTTATTGTAACATTATAAAATAAATTTTAATCAAAATCAGTGCATGACTGCAAATTTTTGGAACTAAAGCAGATGTTTACACATCAATTCTCGTGAGAACCGCGTCTCTCCTGTTTTGTTTTTTTCATTATCGAGCGTGATCTGTAAAAGCTTGGTTGGTATAAGCTATGGCGACATCACATATATTTTTAATAAAAAAACTACCAATAATAAAAAAATATTTAATAATTCGTAGATAAGCTATCATACGGAAATTTATTTTACATTAGGTAGGTACTTACTTAATAAGAAACATTTTTGCTTGGTCTCACTTCGTCCATAGGACTAACCATTTTCGGGTAAATCATGGAAACGTCTAAAAATAGGTGTTTAAAAACGACATTTCAGCATGGTTTTCGCATTCATCTCGAAACCGGGTGACCTGCCAAAAGTCGCCTTTCATTTAAAATGTGCCTCTTAAAATTCGCAACAAATTTACTTTTAAAGGTTTTTCTTTAGGTTATAAATATAGAAGTATCTTGTAGAATGTACTTAGGCCCCGAAAAAAAATTTGTGTCAGTTTTTGTCCGAGTTCGGCCAAAATCTTATCAGGTCTAAGTTAACACATGTGACCCCCTCATTCTAAATTTTAAGTTCATATAATCGTTTTTGCGGTAGAAAGCTTACAACTTTTCAATCACATACACACAGACAGATGTACAGATAGAGAGATCTTTGCGAAAATGGTCAAAAAAGTTTTCAAAGGAAGTGATATCCCGTTAAAAAGTCTTGTATTTTCGCACTATTACAACACTTGCCTTGAGCTATATGATAAATCTAAGAAAGGTTTCTTATATACGGTCTGAGAAAGGTTCCTTAAGGTCTGAGAAAGTAAAAAAGAAATGAGAAAGAAAAACATAATTTAAGTCAAACCCCATATTGCAAAGGTCCAAGCGAAGGAAAAATAAAGCCCTGTTTGGATAGGATGAAACGAGGTTTAGAGAAAAAAAAATTAAAATTTGTACAAGCGAGAAAATTACTTTCTCAAATTGAAAAATAAAAAAAAAGAAATATATAAAACCAAAGAATGTATCCGTTGTTCATTCATTAATATATATGGTTATCATACATAATAATGTATCTTCTTTTCTCTTTTAATATCTCATCTTATAGAATGTTTGATTTTTTTACTTTTTTATAGCTTTAGTTATTATGAGTCAACTTAGTGCTTTAACTACGAGGTCGTATCGCCTACTACCAGAGCGCTCATTTGTCGCTTTTGTGAACATGAGCACGACTCTACCGCGGGAGTCCTAAATTTTTTCTACCTAGGTTAGGGATTTGCTAAAAGTTTTTCCACCTCCCAGATAAAAAATCTAAAAGCATACTAAAATTATAAAGATATAGGGATATACTATAGAATCCAAACCCTTCAATCCCATATCCTTCGTAAAATCACAAACGCTCCGTTCTACGTCTCTAATGCTATCCTTCACAATGACCTGCAGATTCCCTTTGTAAGGGATGTAATTAAATCCTGCTACAGGAAATTCCATTCTACCCTTTCCTTTCACCCTAACCCTTAAGTTCACAGACTTGCCACAAGAACCGTTTCTAATGTTCATGTTCGGAGACTGAGGCGGCAATGGCCTCGAGACCTACTAGTGGATTAAATACTAATCATCTACAAACGTTTTATGTTTTTATTTTCATTTAACTATTTTTTTTTTAATAGGTTAGGTTAGGTTTTATGACTCATGACCGGGCTTTAACTACGAGGTCATATCGCCTACTACCAGAGCGCTCGTTCGTCACTCTGGTGGAAATGAGCCCGAATCTACTTGAGGAGTCCTAAATTTTGCCTACCCTAAATTTTCATTCACTTAGGGTAGGGGTCTTAAACGAGTACCTGACATCGTACAGGCTCGGGACCATCGCTTAACGTCCCATCCGAAGGACGGCGTGCTTAAGTTTATTTTACCTCCCAGATAAAATAAATTAAGGGTCTCGGTCACCATAAAATTAAAAGAAAAAAAAGGATAAGAAGCCAACCCATTCGTTATTAAGTACATATGCTTGACTGATTTTGGAGGGGTGCGAAAAGTTGATTGATTAATTCTTTCTGGGGAAGTACATTGTCAATGATTCACCGACAGATTTTTTTTGTAATACCTGGGGAAGTAAAAAAAAAATCTTCATCCAAATTATGTTTATTAATCTTATTGGTTTGGTAAGATGTAGCCCCGCCCTAGACGTGCGGCCTGTGTGCACTGCACCCTTCTTATGTCACTTCTTGGAACCCTTCAAAAAATTAATGTAACCCATTCAAGTCTAGCCTGACTTATTAAAAATGTAAACAAAAACTCCAAGGGACTAATGACAGTAAGTCCAAGTCATTCAAAATGAAGCACGCCGATAGTCAGGGCTCACTCCAATTCATATTATATTCATGAGTGAAGCCCATGAAATATGAAATGGGGTGTCCTCTGTTAACCCATTGGACTGGGGCTTGGTTTAATAACCATTCCAATATCAATTGTTTAAATTATATTTGAATAATACATAGGAAAGTTGTCATCATGAGCTAACTTTGAAAATATTATAAATGAGATACTTTGCACTTCATGCTACCAATTTATAATTGAAAATACTAAAAAGCGTCGGTAGCTCAGAATGCCTTCTGAGCTCAATATCGCGGGTTCGATACCCGGCCGAGGCCCTTAAGTTTTTTATCTGGGAAGTTAAACAATTTTGAGCACACCGTCCTTCGGATGGACCTTAAGCGATGGTCCCTAGCTGTACGTTGTCAGGTACTCTTTAAAGATCCCTTACCTAGGTAAATAAAAATTTAGGGTAGGTAAAATTTAGACTCATAGTAGAGTTGAGGTCATGTTCACCTGAGCGACAAAAGAGTTCTCTGGTAGTAGGCGATATAACAGGGTCTTCATTCTCAATAACCGGAAGACCTGCGATTTCATACATATATCGTATCTTGTACAATATACTTAGGCGCCCCCGGAGAAAAGTTCTCTGGGATGTTACTATGTTGATTTTTTCCAGAGACGTACCTACTTTTTTTTTTGGCAATATTTCGAAACAATTGTTATTCATCAGGGAGTTAAAATAAACTTAAGCACGCCGTCCTTTGCTTGGGACGTTAAGCGATGGTACTCATTAAAGATCCCTAACCTTGGTGAATTTAGGGTAGGCAAAATTTACAACATTCATAGTAGAGTCGGGATCATGTCCACCAGAGCGCGAAGTTGAAAGCCCTGGCATGAGTCCCAATAACTAACTAGAATCTAAAAATAGAATATATATATCTCTAAAACTGGATATAAAATGTCTATACACATATATATATATATATGTGTATAGACATTTTATATCCAGTTTTAGATCTCAGACTATAAGATTTTCTTTCCAGTTTCAATCAGTTTGGAATTGAAATTGGAAATGGATTGTGAACCTGCGGTGAAGACAGATGAAATTGTGTTAAAAAAACAGCACCCTATGTTTCTCTCCAGACACGAACATATTACTTCCATTAAAGATCTGGAGATAGGGAAATTTATCTGTGTTCCACCTAATCCCAGCACCGCCTGCTCTTTGGATAATTACGGATATAGAATAAATATAAACATTTTATGAAACATCCCCAAAAAGTTAACTTAGAATAGTAAGAGAGAGAGATTGTAGTTTTAGGGCGAAAAACTGGCATGGTTATCATCGCCCAAACAAAAAACTAATTATTTACAAACAAAAAAAAAAACAGGTACACTTACAGAAGATATAAGACAAAATAAACAATAAAAGTATCCAGATGAGTAACAAGAAGAGAAAATGAAGAAAAACAACGAAGTAAAGTGAAAGGTAAAGGACGCTTTGCAGACAGAATTAAAGACATCTCCATGAACTACAGCTTATGGAATAGATGAGATGCCTTGAGGAAGGCGACCAGACGATCTATGGCAGCACCGTCATCACCCAGAACTTCAAACAAATCCCTTGAAATCCTGTGCTGCTTCATGAGGTCCGTATATTACCGGCACTTTTCCATAATAAATAGAGAATATTGACCAAGGAACATAAACTTCAGTGATATATTAATCTTATTATTTTCATGTTTTATTTTGAAAGTAGGAAAAAGAAGTTACCACGTATACCATTTTAGTTACTCTTTATTCATTACTAGCAGTAATACCCGGCGTTGTCCGGGGAACTTCGACTTTTCTCCCAATATCTCCTATAAGGCTATTCAGTTCCTCGACAGTACATTCATGATGTTGTAATTTTCAATTATTCATACGGAATAAGGCTTATAGTCCTTCAACTGTAGTAACGCTAGCTTTGGAGCTAAAACTAATTTATTCAAAAAGATTTCTCATTAATCGTTGCAATGGTTTTCGAGTTACAAAGATTGCGTGAGTGGATGCTGGGATGGACCAGGGGTTGATTAAAAAATAGACCTTAACCTTCCGGTAGAAAAAACTTATCTATTCAAAAATATTCCTCATTAATCGTTGCAATAGTTTTCGAGTTACAAAGATTGCGTGAGTGGATGCTGGGATGGACCAGATATTGAGGTACTAATACGCCTATAACCTTCCACAGACGATGACGAACAAATTAAAAAAAAAAATTAATCAAATCCATCAAGCCGTTCGTGAGTTATAGCGGTACAACGCACAGACATTTTCAGCTTTATATATATGATTACTATATGTTTAATTAAGAATTATTCAGTATTTAAATGTTCTCATGGAAACAGAAGACGAATTCAATTTTTTTTGAATAACATGTAAGCTCGATATTAGTGGATCTAAAGTTAATAGAAGCCTTTTGAAGATGTCTTCATTCGTTAAAATTCTGTTCATTTTTCTAGAATGAAATTCATATCGTCGTAAATCTTTATTTCTAGCTTCAAGAGCTTCTTCAGAAAGTTGTCCAATGGGAAGTAGCATCTTAAGCTACTATTGGGTCATGTATTAATATTTCATAAACAATGGTAGGGATATAGTACTATCTTTAAATTAATAAGTAAACATCACAGTTTCTAATTTAATTTGTTTGTCAACATCAAGGCAGCAGGTGGTCGCAGTCAATGTTTATTGAATTACTTTACAATTCTTGTCTTCATAATGTTCATTATAATTTCTTGATGTCTAGACGTGTCTTTCCTAATTAATTTGTCATATTTCTAAAACACGTTAAATACATTTTTTATTTATTTATTAGTAAAATAATTAATTAATCTAAAATGTTACATATTTACGAATTATCACAGCAGATATTTTATCTGACTTTTGCCATAAAAGCATTTTTTTTTAAATGTAAAAAATAATCAATGGACTCTGGTTGCATGGGAACAGCGGTTGTTCAACTTGTCACACTTTGACTGGTTGCCGGAACTCGAACTTTGGACAATCTATCTAAGATTTCAGATAATTAAATGTTATTATATAAATTACATTTTAAACTGATTTGGGAGCTAAAACAACATAATAGATGACGTAAAATGGACCAGTGTGCACCGGTGGCTCAGAGGTAGCGTGCATGCATTTTAAGCTCAAAATAGTTGAGGTACAAATCTTGAGCGTCCTTCGGAGGGAACGTTTAGCTGTGTTCTCGAGCCTGTACGATGTCAGTAACTCAACCAGCCACCCCAATCTATCTAGGTATTGTGACTCATGACCGACCTTTAACTATGAAGTCACATCACGTACCATTAGAGCGCTCTGTCGTCGCTCAGAATTTTGCCAACCCAGATTTATTCGCTTAGGGTTGGAATCTTCTACGAGTACCTGATATCGTAACGGCTCAGGACGAACGCTTAACATCCCATCGAAAGGACGGCGTACTCAATGAGATTTTTACTTTTCAGATAAAAACTTGTTTCGATCCCGCGGTCTTGAGCTCAGTAGGCAAGCACCCCCCAGCACCGGTGTCCTCTAATTTAAACCTGAAAAATATGTGCAAAGCATAAATGTAAATATGATTCTTGAAGTTTGAATTATGATTTCTACCAGGGTATAAATCTACTGCATCATCGTCTGAAATTAACATTTTAACATATTCATGAACGCCTGTATGATATAGCTCGGGTTCAGCAATGTTAACGTAATGTTTCCTGTATTTGAAAAAGATTCCAACTAAAATATGAATACATTTTCAAACTTAAAGTTTAGCTTGTCCGAATAATTTAATTTTCCTAGTAGTAATTTGGAAAAGTTGTAATCTCCACAAACTTTGTATTTTCAAAATGAAACAACTTACAATAAAACTTTTATATTTTTTTAAATTCATAACATGATATAAACTTAATTAACTCTTATTAGAGTCTGATACACATGGATTAAAATTAACATTACTACTAAAAAATAAAATGAAATGAATGAATAAATACTTGAAAATATTAATACAAAAATAAATACAGTAAATAATTTTTTTAAATTAATTTAGACGACAATTCGAGACGATCGTATGTCTCTTCGTCCGGTCACAATGTGGAAAATATAGAAATGAGAAAGAAAACAAAATAATTATAAAAATGATAAATATATACATAAATAAAAAAATAAATAAAAATATAATAAATTAAAATAAATACAAATAAAATAAGAAATAATGTAGGTACGTATTTCAATAATTCCAAAATATTGGCCCTTTTTGGTCTCCTTCTATTAATTTTTTTTTTCAGATATACGATATTTCGTCCATCAGGACATTTTCAAGTACAACAACTGAAAAATATTACATAGCTATGAACGTATAAAATTAACACTGTTAGTCTAATATAATATCTAAAAAATTTCATTAATGGATTCTAATAATTTCAATAATTATAATTAATTAAACATATACAGTGAGATTTTAGAAATGCTTATATTTCCAGATGCACAATGAAGATGTAGAAATATATGTATGTTAAAAAAGTTGACACGCTATGTTATATATATTTTTAAAAAAAATGTTTCATAGCATAACGAAATGGAGAATATTATAATGTAAGTAAGAGAGACAAAACATTTTTAGATATTAGGGGTATTCATAATGTGTGTTAGATGTTAAATATTAAACTTACAGGGACAGAAATTTATGAACACCCCCTTTGTTAATTGTTAAATGCTAACTGTTATAACTAGCGCTCCAGGTGGCAATTGAAGGAAGTTTCAATATAACCGACCAAGGAGGTTACATGTTTGTTGTCATTTATCTTGTTTTATCAGTTTTCTAAAAAAATAAGTTAAAGATTGTTTGTGTTTTTATTATAAATAAGATGCCTAAAGTAAGTAATAAAAGTAAATTGCTTAACGAGCTCATTGAACGAGCTACTCAACTCTTTTTACTGGAAATTCAGATCAAGAGGATGATTTAAGTGATGATGAATTAGACGACATAATGGACAATATTTTATTAGTACACAGTTTTCGCTATAAAGTAAGTAATGTATAATGGCTGTAGATTGCTACCTAAAGTAACCTTGCATAACCTTACCAATATCGATTTAACAAAGCGATCTAACATACCTTTTCCTCTGTTAGATCGAAATGTGTTAAAGTCATATACTTAGCAGACTACTGTCAAAATTTTTATCGAACTAACACAGTTAACATATTTAACATAGTTAACACACACATCATGAATACCCCAATTATATTAAACTAACAGTGTTAATTTTATACGTTCATAGCTATGTAATATTTTTCAGTTGTTGTACTTGAAAATGTCCTGATGGACGAAATATCGTAGATCTGAAAAAAAAAATTAATAGAAGGAGACCAAAAAGGGCCAATATTTTGGAATTATTGAAATACCTACATTAAATGAAAATAAATAGGTCTCTAAAAATCGTATATATTGATACGAATTTGAAGATAAGAAATAAATAAATATACTCGGTTCTCAAGGATCATTCCGTCAAAGAGTATCTCCCAGAGGATCGGTTCTAGCACAGAGCCCTGGAGACAGCCTCTGGTGATATGTGTAGTAAACAGCTGACTTCTGACGACAGATCGATCTCTAATGAAGCTTGAAAGATCAGCAAATAGGTTCCGACGTCGCGCAGTCGCGTGAGGATGGCTATCTACGTTAGAAGACGAAAAAGAGCTTATTTGCCAATCGCTCTCAGCAACTTCAACGCGACCAGAGGATCGGTTCTAGCACAGAGCCCTGGAGACAGCCTCTGGTGATATGTGTAGTAAACAGCTGACTTCTGACGACAGATCGATCTCTAATGAAGCTTGAAAGATCAGCAAATAGGTTCCGACGTCGCGCAGTCGCGTGAGGATGGCTATCTACGTTAGAAGACGAAAAAGAGCTTATTTGCCAATCGCTCTCAGCAACTTCAACGCGACGTTGATGATCAACTACATTTAAACCTAATGCCTTGAACATAAAATTTCACTCAAGCGAAGCTAGAATCAGGAGTGCAGAATCGTTCAGTGCAGTATATGCAATTAAGTGTTCATAAAAGGAATGCAAATATAATTAAATTCGGTTTCCTGAGAGAGAAGTGCAATGTAAACCTGCAGGGTCACTAAATCTCTTGGATAGCCATCCGGTAAACACTCGACTAGTAAAGTGGCAACTTACAGAGAGCCCCTTGGTCACAAAATTGCTCACTTTGTGAGTGCTCGAACTCAGAATCCATTGTAGCAATGAGTTAGAAATTTGAGCTCAAGATGTCATATGTGCAAATTTAAAACTTATATGATTTGATCGGAATCTGAAAATAAAGATCACTTTTTTTTTTAATCTGCCGAAGGGGAGATTCAACACAAAAATCCCGAAAATTGATATAATGAATGTATCGACATGAAATTTTATGTTTAAATTCAAAACCCTATTAGGATGACACCTATTAATTTTCCACGTATTCGGTTGAAGGGAAGAGGGGGATCAGGGAAGGGGACTCGACTCACCTTAAAAACAGTTGATGTAATGAATTTATCAACACACAATTTAGTATAAGATTCAGAGCCACTATGTAGGTCAAATATTGAGTTTTTGCTCAAACGGTCGATTGGTATTGGAGAGAGAGCGAAAACGTTATTGAATAATTCTGGCTGGGGAAGTAAATACCCGATGGTTCCCCTGATATTTATTTTTTATACCCCTGGTATTTATTTTTCATAAACTACAACTGTTCAAAAACTTTGGGTTGTAGTACTTTGTTGGGATAGGCATTCCAAAGGCTGAAGAAAGTGAGGATCCTACGATATGTTTGATGTGTCGCAATTCGGAAATGTTCCTTTAAATGAGGATTTAACAAACGAACAATGTTGGGATAATGAACATTGATATTTGCTCTCCTACTAAACCCATTCCTCGTTGTTCATTTATGAAATTTATGAGACACACAAGAGTGTTCAGTTCCCAAAATTAATATCCCATTGAAAGGAGCCAACTTGTGCGGTTCGAACAGAGTTAAATAGACTTAAGAGTGAGCTAATATTAATGACACGATAATGAGTAGAGAAACGATGCGCTCATATACCATTTTCCAGATAATGGCGAACAGATGTTTACACAGGTTCTGGTTTTATATCCTAAATCCCCAGTTATAAGAAGTTATGTAATCGGTCAGAAATTCAAAACCAGGTACCAAAAAAAAAAGTGTGTATGAACACGATAACACTCGATAGAGTGAATGTATCGACACGAAATTCATATGTGCATCCAGAACTCCATTACACCTGAGTAGTATCCATAATGAGAGTAAGGAAACAGGTAACCTTCCCCGCAGGTTTCCTCATGCCTCCTAGATATCAGTGGTACCTTGAGTCATGCAATCAATTCTATACTCTCCTACATCGATAGAGTGGAAACTGCCGTCTTATTTTCTTATTAAAATGGGGAGGGGAGGAGACGGGTGCCCTTGAACATGGGTATTCATCACAGGGCGAGACTGGATCTAGTTGAGAGGTAAGCATTTGAAGACATGGGGAAGGGGGCTTCTGGATTATGCTTTCGATGTAGAAGAGTATAGAATCGATTGTATGACTCAAGGTACCACTGATATCCAGGAGGCAGTGGATAACCAGCGGGGAGGTTACCTGTTCTCGTACTCTCATTTTGGATACTACTCACCTGTTGATTTTCATCCAAATCAGCTGAAGTGAGGGGGGATTAGAAGAGTAAGACAAAAACTTTAGTAACTGCCACAACGGCATTACAACAATGAATGTATCGACACCAAATTTAGTATTTACGAGAATTCAGAAGCCAATAAGTAAGTCAATTATATATATATATATATATATATATATATATATATATATATATATATATATATATTGTAGCATGTCTACCCTATAGATAATGCTCAGAACTGGCGATGTCTACGAGAGGATCGCGATCGCTAGGAGCAAAGTATGGGTTGTGTGGTGTTGAATAAACGAGAATTGCATTTGGAAGAGCATGCTCGGAACCAATGATGCCTGCGAGAGAATCGCGATCGCTGGGAGCGAAAATAAAGAATAATAGAGACACAATGGAAAGGAAGCCAAGATAATTGTCTACATCCGGTGTATAATGAATAAGCAGTAAGGGTTTTTTTTTTACTCCAGGTTTTCACACAACTAGAGGCAGATGTTAATTGGTAATATGCGATTGGCTGGAAATAAAATGGGCGGAGTCCGACGACCAATCAGACCTCGGGATCCGTTCCCACACCACGATGAGGCACGGAAGTCACTCCCCGTTTTGGCCCAGTCTTCGCTCATGTCTTGGCTGGTCACCACGTTCTTTTTATATTGTACAGTTGAGTTTAAATATGTGAATTGAGTCACTCTGCGTCCATGTCTCGGGTGATCACCACGTATATTATCTGTTTTAATATCAGTTTGAATATGTGAAATTAACAGTCTTCGCTCATGTCTTGGTGGATCACCACGTTCCTTTCTTTGTAAAGTTTAGTTTGAATATGTGAATTAGTCGTAGAGACACACTTTGATTTTGGACGGTGCAAAGTCAGTGGGGGTGTAACTTCTGGTGTGCCCTCGAAACTACGCAGATCTTCAGGGACTATGTGAATAGACGATTTCTACGGGAGGTCCAGAAAGGGTGATCACGCCGTCATTCGCCATGGATATCGTATCGAGGTACCTCGTAATTAAGTTATAATTCAGTCCTTCAGACACACGGCCAAATTATATATATTCAATTGTTGTTTTGTAAATATGTTCTCATTAAAATAAATATGTTAAAGTTATAGGTTTGATTCATTTCATTCCCCCCCACTCATGCTTCTTCTGGTTGACAACAGTAATTAATTATTGTTAATTACTGATGTCAACTAACCGTTAGGAACTTGTAACCGTTCTTCCCGTGGGAGTGCTTTCAGCTATTCAGGCATTGTTTAATTAAAGTCGCGATTTAAATAATTTTCAATTTTAATAATTTTTCGATCTCAATTTTATTTATTTTATTAATTACGTGATTTGCACTCACACAGGGAGGGAAATGGTTATTAATATATATATATAATATTATATATATATATATATATATATTATTTTTATTTTTTTTTTTGTTTATTTTGAATATTTGCAAAAGGTAATATGACCATAATAGGTAATATGATACACACAGTACCCGACACAATACTACCTACTTACATACGGTTTTTTAGAAAACTTTACACACATACAAACCCAGAAATACGGACTTTATATTCACAACACTTCCCACAAAACCCCCCACGAAGGTTGAAGAGAAGATGGAACCGCGACTTACTCCACCTTAAATCTTATTCATTCTTAATTTTTTTTTTTTTTTTTTACAATATTTCCCTTTACTTTTATCATCTTTCTTACCCATCCATCAAAATTGTCTTTCAATTCCTTTTTATTTATTTTTTTTTTTTTTTCTGTTCTTGTCCTAATACTTATGATAAATTTTCGTACCGAGGTAAATGTTACAATTGGGGGAGGTATGTATGTATAAATAAAATAAAAATAATAAATAAATAATAATAATATATAGTACATTACTTATTAATTTTTATTAAGGGTGTCACCAACTAATTTTCCGCGAAATCGGTCGAATATATATATAAAAATTTCAATAACTCCCGGTGTAAATTATTTATCGACTTCTTTTATCTAAATTCAAAGCTCCATAAGGATGTCACCTATTAATTTTCAGCGAAATCGGTCGAAGGGGAGGGGGACAAGAGAAGGGGTCGATTTACGTACCCTAATTTAAATCGACCCCTTTCTCTGGTACACTTTTTCCCTTCTACCGATTACGCGGAAAATTAATAGATGCCATCCTCCATCCATCACAGAGACAGATAGATTTTTATTCATTTTGGATTCAGGAGGTCGGAAAACATGAAATTCCATGAAAAACTGAATTTTGGAGAACTAAAAAATGTATTCAGACAAAACTTTAACTGTAATAAATGAGTAAGGATAATGTAAAATATTTTCCATTTGTAATATTTTTCACGTTTTGTTTTCAACAAGGTGAAAATAACGCTAAAGTAAAATGGAAAGAATGATATCTAGCCTCATTCTTTCTCCAACTTTGGGAATTAATGGAAAGATATTTCACCCCCTATCTCTTCCAGGCTTCAACTTTCAAACTGCATTCTGTCTTTAGGCCATTTGAAAGTTATATTATATTATATGTTCAGTGTCAACTATCCGTAAAATTAATTATCCGTTTATGTAGTCATTTTTTAATGCATACACATGCATCAAAAATTTACTGCATCAACGGTAAATCAATTTTACGGATAATTGACACTGAAGATATAATATAATAAAACTTAAAAAATATATATATATACGATGGGTGATCAAAAAGTTGCAGGACTCTTTGGATTGCGCGCCAACGGAGCGTCGGAGAGCGTACCGCTTTGGCAGCGTTGTGACTTCCTGAGCTCAGCTGTTTTTGTAGATTCTCCACAACCTACTCTGTTGTGAAGTAACAGACATTTTTGTGAAGCAAGTTTTTCTTGTTTGACAATTTTGTGATATTTTGTCAAATTAATTAAAAAGAAGAGCAACGGGTTTGTGTGTACTTTTACAGAAACTTTTCAGATGTTGCAAGAGGCTTCTGGGGATGAATATCTGAGTCGCTCAACACACAAAAACGCTTGACAAGTCAAATTTAATGTCAAGGTCATGCTCACTGTTTTCTTCGACTGGAAAGGTGTTGTGTACTTTCTTCTTGTGTAATTTCTTCCACCGAGATGAGAGAATTAATCGTTTTCGTTACCTTGGAACCCTGAGACATTTGCGCGAGGCTGTGAGGAGGAAGAGACCTGAGCTGTGGCAAAGTGGGGAGTGGTCCCTCCCAAAGAGCGCTCTGGTAGTAGGCGATATGACCTCGTAGTTAAAGCCCGGGCATGACTCATAAAACCTAACCTAACCTATAAAATTTAGAGTGAAATACTGAAAATGTATTTGCTTAATTCATACTAAGGAAGCACAATGCTGGTAATTCACCGATATTTTTTCTTCTTTTATTATATATTATATAGGTATAATAATATATAATATATTTAATTTTATTATTATATTTTTTTTGTGTGATTCAGAGAGCCCGTTCAATTGTGTGAGGTGAACGGCAATTTCATTTGTGCGAGATGCCCGATAAGTGATTCAGAAGGAAGAGAGAAAATAGGATGACCTGCTTGGCAGTCAGGTACCTACCTGATCCTTCGATTATACAGTTCGTATGCAGGACCTCACCTGGTCTAGCTAAGAATATAGTATAGAAGTGTGATCAGATCACACATGGAAGGGTTCCTTGGAACATTGGCACAATAACTGAAATGAACTATTCATATCAATTTGTCTTATAGATAATAATTTTACTTTTTTTTTTATTGTTCTGCCTAAGATTCTAACACTCTTTCATCTTCCACTTAAATCAGTTCATCACAAAGTGTGATAATTTAAAAAAAAATATTTAAATTAATTTAAATAATAAAATTAATTAATAAATAAACAAAATCATAAAATTAAATAAATATTACCGCATTCCCTGTAGAAATTATAGCTGGTCTTTTACTAAACTTTGATTTCTACAGTAGTAGAAAAGGGCCGTAAAAAATATCGAAAGTTCAAGACGTGCAATTTTGAAGAAAGTGCACATACCAATTTAAAAATATTTCAATTAACAAACTTTTCATTTGGATTTCTTCTAAATTTACTAAAGAGATACCATATTGTTTTTCTAAATTAGCAAAAATGTTAAATCTAATCCAAAGGTATAAATTATCTTACTGGATTCACAGGGAAAATGAATAGCATATGTTAAGGCCGAAAGTGAAATGAGAAGAAAATGGGGTATAAGTGGAGGGGGTGACGCCATTAGGGAAGTGTACTTTGTATAGTGGCCAGTAGCGGTCACAGCGGCCATAGTTATTTAGTTAATCTGACCGGTCAGTCAAGTCCAGTCTGGCTGTCTGAATAGAAGTGCCCTCAGCCCTTTGCTGCACATCTCATCACCACTTCAACCAGTGCTGCCCTTAAGAGGCGTATAGACACGCGAGCAACGAGCCGAACATTAGTCAGTGCGCATGCGCTCGACGAACAAGGGAGGCTCGGGGTCTGCTCCACCTGTTGTCGGTTTTTTGACGAACCATCAAAGGAATGTTCGGCTCGGGCTGCGGTGTGTGTGGACTGGTACCAAGCCGAACCGTCCCGACTTGACCCGAGCACTGTTGTTTATAACCAATATTATAACCTTCTCAAATATTTAGGTTTTTGGAAGTGCACGTTCTTTTTTTTTTTAATTAAATATATATTTAAATATTATTCAATAAATTATATTTTATTATGGCTTCTGAAGACTGGTCTCAGGAGCTTCAAATTCAGTTTGCTCAGGCTATGAGACAGTACCTAGTCATATGGGATTTAAAACACAAATTACATTTTAATAAAATAAAGAGATTGGATGCTTGGGAGGAATTATTCAAACACTTTTCCTAAAAAAGTGTTTATTTTAAACAATTTACATGTAAAAATAAATTACGTATCATAATAAATTCGTATCCGTATTAATTGTACTACAAATATGTAAATTAATTACGTAAGTAGCTACATACCTTGAGCATTTTCTGATTATATGATATACAAATAAACGTAAATTTGTTATCTGCAGGTTAACTTGTGCAGGTTATGTTCGTTAGTATGGTTGTGGAGCATCCAAATGCTCGGCTCGTCTCTGTTCGGCTTGGAGTGTGTTCGTTGAAAACTTAAAACGAGCCGAACAGTGCTCGGTTCGTTGCTCGCATGTCTGTACTAGCCTTTAGCCCTTGCTGCAAGTATTGGTCAAGAAGCACGACGACGGATCCTCAGTCCAGCCACTCTGTGACGAGACAACACCTTGGCGTCTCCACTTCACGACCGCCCACATTCCCCGGACATTTTAGTATCATTTATTTTACTATTTCTTAGATTTAATTTGTTTGTTTTGTTTCTATTAGTTTAGTATTTTTTTCCATTATTATAATTTTTTAAATAACCTATATACAGTCCACTTATTTTGTTTTAATTTACCTTCTATCATTTATATCAATTATTTGCAGCAGATATTAACAGCATAGAATAAGAGAACAAATATTTGACTTTATTTTACTTAACCTACATTATAAATCAAATCAAAATATCAATATGAAATAAAAAATCAAATTACTTACAATAAAATTCTTACGAACTAATTTCTACATCCACTTTAATCTCTTATCTTGTTATTTTGGGCATATAAACATATAAATAAATAAAAGTACCTTTGCTCATATTCACTGTTATTTTCACTTCTACATGGTTCACTACACCTTAACCCTAAAAACAACTCTCTCTCTAGACTGTCCACTTCCACATCTCTCCTTAGAGAGTTTCACACTATTTAAAACAGCTGATCGTCGTATTTTGTTCTTCATTCATTGGTTGTTCACATTTCGTTTTAAAACAAAATGCGACTAGTCCATTTGTGTATATTTATTCACTAATTTAGTTAATTTACTCCTAACAGCTGTTTTTATACAAAAAATTGATTCAATAATATATTAATAATCTTAATGTGTGTAAATTTCTTTACATCACACAATACTTATCCGGTGAAAGTCCGTAGTAGATCCGCTGTCTGTATGTCCTGACATTTAGTTACAGTCAGACTAACAGATGGAAAGACAAGTCACCAGATTGTAAAGAGGAACAGTGTAAGTTAATGTTACTTTAACTAAGACTAAAAGACAGTTACAGTGTCCCATGAATAAGGTTCGTTATAATTTACAGGAACTTTTGAGGAACTTTCCTCGTACCAAAATTAAATGGGATTGTAGAAGCTTCGCCAGCCATGTTGTGAAGCTATAAATGTCTTCAATAAATTTTAAAACTTCTAACAAGTTTTCGATGAGTTGCAGGTTTTTTTTTTTTTTTTGAAAATAGTTTTTCAAAAATAATCAAGACTTTTTATTAAAAAATATCTTTATTTTCCCTAATTCATTTGAAAATTTTAAAATGGCCGGGCAGCCCATTACATAATGAACTATGTTGAGAAACGCGGAGATATTGTGGAAACTAGTAATAAATGGTTGCATGGCAAATACTAGCTGTGATGTCTACCCTAGCTCGGCAAATGCTAGCTGTGTGACCACCGTTTCTAGGCAAATACTAGCTGTGATGTCTACCCAAGCTCGGCAAATACTAGTTGAGTGACCACCGTTTCTAGGCAAATACTAGCTGATGCCTGCACTAGCTCGGCAAATACTAGTTAAGTGACCACCGTTTCTAGGCAAATATTAGCTGTGATGTCTATCCTAGCTCGGCAAATACTAGTTAAGTGACCACCGTTTCTAGGCAAATACTAGCTGTGATGTCTACCCAAGCTCGGCAAATACTAGTTAAGTGACTACCGTTTCTAGGCAAATACTAGCTGTGATGTCTATCCTAATTCGGCAAATACTAGCTGAGTGACCACCGTTTCTAGGCAAATACTAGCTGTGATGCCTACCCTAGTTCGGCAAATACTAGCTGAGTGACCACCGTTTCTAGACAAATACTAGCTGTGATGCCTACACTAGCTCGGCAAATACTAGTTAAGTGACCACCGTTTCTAGGCAAATACTAGCTGTGATGTCTACCCAAGGTCGGCAAATACTAGCTGTATGTCCACCGTTTCTAGACAAATATTAGCTGTGATACCTACACTAGCTCGGCAAATACTAGTTAAGTGACCACCGTTTCTAGGCAAATATTAGCTGTGATGCCTACCCTAGTTCGGCAAATACCAGCTGAGTGACCACCGTTTCTAGGCAAATACTAGCTGTGATGCCTACACTAGCTCGGCAAATACTAGTTAAGTGACCACCGTTTCTAGGCAAATACTAGCTGTGATGTCTACCCAAGCTCGGCAAATACTAGCTGTATGTCCACCGTTTCTAGGCAAATACTAACTGTGATGTCTACACTAGCTCGGCAAATACTAGCTGAGTGACCACCGTTTCTAGGCAAATACTAGCTGTGATGCCTACCCTAGTTCGGCAAATACTAGCTGAGTGACCACCGTTTCTAGACAAATACTAGCTGTGATGCCTACACTAGCTCGGCAAATACTAGTTAAGTGACCACCGTTTCTAGGCAAATACTAGCTGTGATGTCTACCCAAGGTCGGCAAATACTAGCTGTATGTCCACCGTTTCTAGACAAATATTAGCTGTGATACCTACACTAGCTCGGCAAATACTAGTTAAGTGACCACCGTTTCTAGGCAAATATTAGCTGTGATGCCTACCCTAGTTCGGCAAATACCAGCTGAGTGACCACCGTTTCTAGGCAAATACTAGCTGTGATGCCTACACTAGCTCGGCAAATACTAGTTAAGTGACCACCGTTTCTAGGCAAATACTAGCTGTGATGTCTACCCAAGCTCGGCAAATACTAGCTGTATGTCCACCGTTTCTAGACAAATATTAGCTGTGATGCCTACACTAGCTCGGCAAATACTAGTTAAGTGACCACCGTTTCTAGGCAAATATTAGCTGTGATGTCTACCCTAGCTCGCCAAATACTAGCTGAGTGACCTTTTTTTTCATTCATGGTATCAGAGGGTCGTAAAACATGAAATTCTGGGGAAAACTCAAGATCGAATTTCTGATCGATTACATAACTTCCCCTATACTTGTTCTAGCTCTGGAAGTGATAACAGCCAGAGTTTGATATATTTCCAACCAAGCACATCCACTGTTTGGGACAACAAATCGATATCTGTTGGACCAAATGAGTTGGTATTTCTTATTAACGTTTGTACAAATATTGTTCATGCTAATTAGGTGTGACCGCTAAAACACAACTCAACAATACAGAAATGACAGAACAAACGTACATTAATTATGTCCGTTGAAAGTCAAATCATCAATCATCAACGAAAACGTTTTAATTATTTTAATATTTCACTTTTTTTATTCCTACTTTTATTTCATTTTTAACCCCCGACGCAAAAGGAGGAGTGTTACAAGTTTGAAGCCTTTGTCTGTGTGCGTATGTCTATTTGTGGTATCGTAGCTCCAAGACGGCTGGGCCGATTTGAAAGCGGTTTTTTCCTTTCAAAAGCTGGTATTTGCGAGATGGTTCTTAGTTATGTTTGGTGGAAATCGGGTATGCCGTCTCCAAGATATTCAGGTTTCATCAGAGCCTGTATAGGGATCTCGGCCTCTATTACAGCTAAAGACTTGGAGTTTGACGTCAAATGTTTCCAAGCCCAAGGCCCCCCTCTTTTAAAAAGGTTTATTTTTTCTGACTGGTTTTTAAAATTTTTCACTTTCCAAGCGACACGACATATAGGGAAAGTAATGTAATTGGTCAAAAATTCGATGAAGCTTGAAGTTCACCGTAATTTCATGTTTTCCAATCTCCGAAACCCTGGTGTGGAGGGCTTTTTTGTGTGTGTGGGGGGGGGGGGGGGGGGGGGGCTTGAAGGGCTGAGGAGGGAAGCTTGGGGTGGGAGGGCTTGACCTTATAAACATTTGAGCTCAAACTCCAAGTCTCTAGCTGTAATAAAGGCCGAGATACTGTCTCTGATGAAACCTGAATATCTTGGAAACGGCATACCCGATTTCCACCAAATATGGCTAAGATCCATCTCGCAAATACCAGCTTTTAAAGCAAAAAAACCGGTTTGAAATCGGTTCAGCCGTCTTGGCGCTACGATGCCACAGACAGACAAACACACTCACACAGACAGAGACAGACTAAGGCTTCAAACTTATAACTCCTTTTGCGTCGGGGGTTAAATAAAAGAGTCACAAGTCCCTGGGCGAAGAATATGAGAAGTACAGACGAGAGAGAAGTCACAGACACACACTCACAATTTCATTTCCATATTTGGAATCTAGAGGTCGGAAAATATGAAATTCCATTAAAAACTCCGTTTCAATTTTTTGATCGATTACATAACTTCCCCTATAGATACTTCGAATAGCTGGGGAACTGAAAAGGGCTTTAAAAACATTATAATAGAGAAATAGTTTATGTGATAAAATAGACAGTAAATATTACTAGAGCTAGTAGTAAGGAATGGAATACGAGATCTGCTATCACAGTGCTTCCTAGTTCAATACCGCATTGCTGAGGTTGTTATCGACTTGCACGACATCACGAATATAGGAAATTTCGACTCTAGAATATATTTAAATATCATTCTATAAATCAGGCCCTTGCGACAAACAAATACTATCGTAGTTCTTCCAGGTATGCTTACAGGAATAATAATATAGTTAGATATTATTTTATTATTTTAGAGTTAGTTATTATGACTCATGCCCGGGCTTTATCTACGACGTCATATCGCCTACTACCAGATTGCTATTTCGTCACTCTTGTGGACATGAGTCCGACTCTACTTTGGCAGCCGACGAGCACCTGACATTGCACAGGCTTGGGACCATCGCTTGCTCAAGGTTTTTTTACCTCCAATATAAAAAACCTAAGGATCTCGGCCGGGTTTCGAACCCGCGATCTTGAGCTCAGTAGACAAGCACGGTACGTCTGAGCTACCGGCTCCTTCAAATGCTGCATGTTATGTTGCCTGAAAGTTAGTCGTCTGTCCAGGTATACACCAAAATATTGTTCTGCTTCGGACCAGTTAACATTTTCTATCTTCTTAATAGCTTTAAGTTTTTTGCTAGTTACTTCACCACATTTAAATTACCCCCAACTACATGAAGTATAGATAGGATTTAACTATCGAATATTATCGATGGGTAGTTATTTTTAATATCGATTGTACTATCGAATTTAAAATTGTGATTTAAAATTAGCGGTCTGTATTTTATAAGTTTACTGAATTTTTGTAAACATTGATATAACTCAAGTAAAGTTTCATATTATTAGAACCTTGGCATTGTCGTGACTGATCTTCGTTTCCGTCGTCTTCAATAGTATTAAAATAAATTACCGTATGTTTTCGTTTGAAGTGATCCTGGAGATTCGACGTGTTAACTGAAGTTCGTTATTCCTTTTTGCATTCTTCACATCGCGCCAATTTCTAAAGCCCAACATCTCTATCGAAATGCTCTCACACATCCGAATGATTTTTCCGTTTCACACCGCTCATGCCTCACACCAGTAATAAAATAAAAAATAAAACGAAGCAAAATCGAACTAAGAATAATATAAAATAAAATTCACTTAGTAAAAAAAAGTAGGTTAACGGAACTGATAATAGTGATTAGGACGAAACCTCTTTTCTTGGTTACTGACAGAATAGCCAACCATACAGAAACCGAACTGTTTTCCCGACAGCGGCGATTGCTTTTCTAGTTCGAAATTCATGACATGACAGTACTATTTACTAAGAACTATCGATACTATCGGTTTGTCACCATTACAATGTAAATCAAATATTGAGCCCAAAGTGTCGAATGACCGAAAAAGTAAGTGATTACTTCGTCCTGTGGAAGTACATAGCCGGTGATTCACCGACTTTTTAATTATTTTAGTGAATTAACTTTTTAAGAACTAATTATTCTCTGACAGTATGAGCTGCACGGGACTTTCTTTAAGGGCTTTAGAAAGTTTCATCTCTCAATTCGAATAAATGAATTGTAGCAGAGTTGAGCATTAATCAATTTGTTGGTGAATTGAATTAAAAATGCAACAATTAATTATACAAAACTAGCTGAACAATTGATTAGTTGACAACTGTTCTATGACAATTACCTAATTAAATGTCAGGTGTTAATCGTCATTTGAAAAATTATTTTCCTAATATTTAGTATAATTATATTGAATCAACTCAAAACGTCCCAATATCTGTCGATATAATGAATATGTACATGACATTTTATATTTTAACTTAAGAATGTCACCTCGGGAATTGTTAACAATGAGATGGTCGACAGTTTGGCAAAGTCAGCTACTGAGTACCAGGAGGTAAGCTCTCGGTATAAAGTCCCAGTGACGACCTATATACGTTTAACCACGAACTCATAGCCGCTTGGCAAAGAGTATATGATGCAAGCGATAAGGGATTATTTTATAAGTCAGTCAATCCACATGTAGGAATACCATCCTGGTTCGGGAAATCTTCCAGATCTCGAAGATTTGTCAAAAATCTCTGCAGAGTCAGATCAAATCACGCACTTTGCCGTAAAAGTGCAAGTATAATTGGCACTTGCCCGATTTTTTTTTTTTTTTTAAGTAATATATAATTTGAATTTCAGAGAGATGCACACCGTAATCCGACTAGAGGATTACAGAGAAAAGAACTTAGTCTAGAAGTCCCTTCGTCTCCCCATCGTTCATAAAGAAAAACAGCCCTTGCTATTCTAGGACAAGAACTGCATCAACACAAAAACCTCTTTTTGAAAATAGAGACTATTCTGGTCCATGGATAGAAAAAGGCGGCCGTCACGAGCGACAAGCGGCTAGGGGCGAGACTATGACAGAGGATTTGTTTTTAGTTCTAAAATTATATTTTTTAAAGTAATAAATTATTAAATTGTGTTTATATCCTAGCATGTGATGATAAACTTCCGCTAGCTAGTCGGTCAGAAATTCGAAATTGTATATTTTGCGACCCCCTGATTATAAAAATAAAAAAAATCGTCTGTCAGTGTGTATTGTGATAATAAAAAATAATATTTAAATAAATAAAACTAATAATAAATTTTTAAAAAAATTATAATAATAAAACTACCACATTTCCTGTAGAAATATTAGCTGATCTTCTACTAAATTTTGATTTCTACAGTAATTTCAGAAAAGGGCCCTAAAAATTTTTCGAAAGTTCAACATGTGCAATTTTTAATAAAGCGCACGCACGTATCTAAAAAAATAATCAATTATTAATTATTTCACTTGGATTTCTTCTAAAAATAATGATGAGGCCAACTTCGATGGTCCCGAGCCTGTACGATGTCAGGTCGTTAAAGAATTCTGCCCTAGGTGAATACAAATTTAGTGTTTTAGGGCACTCATAGTAGAGTCGGGCTCATGTCCACCAGAGCGACGAAAGAGCGCTCTGGTAGCAGGCGATATGACCTTGTATATAAGCCCGGGATTGAGTCATAATAACTAACAGGAAAGTTAGATTATTTGAATATAAAGCGTTCTGAAATTCATTGACTCAGTAAAGCTTCAGTATGACGAAAGCTTAACTAATGCATTTTTGAAATGAATAAAACATAACTGATGGGATGTTTATCAATAAATGAAAATAATAACATCAAAGGTATTGCTGGTCTCTTCTCCCAAAAGGGAATAAATATAAAAAACCAGCTTCAATCGATAGGAAATAAATCTTATATATTATATATATTATACATATATATATATATCATTACGATGTAATAACTGTCGATGTAGTGAAAGTATCGATATGAAATTTTATATTTAATTAGAGGTTAGGTTAGGTTTTATGACTCATGCCCGGGCTTTAACTACGAGGTCATATCGCCTACTACCAGAGCGCTCTTTTCCCTACCCTAAATTTTTATTCATCTAGGGTAGGGGTCTTTAACGAGTACCTGACATCGTACAGGCTCGGGACCATCGCTTAACGTCCCATCCGAAGGACGGCGTGCTTAAGTTTATTTTACCTCCCAGATAAAATAAACTAAGGGCCTCGGTCGGGCTACAAACCCACGACCTTGAGCTCAGAAGTCAAGCACGCATACCACTGAGCTACCGGCGCCCTCTATATTTAATTAGATAACAGCACAGTAACGGGGCCTATCGATTTTCTGATGTCGATGTTATGAACATATCGACAAAAAAGTTTAGTATGAGGATTCAGAAGGGTCTTTCTACGACAATTATTGATTTTTAAACCAAATAATCGATGGTTTTTGAGTGAGAATAATGGTTCGGTATCTGAGCTCAATGTCGGGGGTTCGAATCCCAGCCAGGGCCCTTAGTTTTTTTTTTTTCTTGAAGATTAAAACGTAATTAACGTCCTTCGGGTAAAGCGATGGTCCCGATGTCAGGAACTCGTATTTAGAACTCCCTCATGTTCACCAGAGCGACGATAGAGGGCTCTGGTATTAGGTAGTAGGTAGTTAAAGCCCAGGCCTGAGTCATAATAACTAAGTTTTCAACACAAAAACTTTTCGTTTTATAACTTAGCTTGCCCCTACAATAAACCAAGAGGCTACATAATTATAAATCCCTCTTTCTCGCTCTTTCGTTCTCTTTCTCTCTTACGTTAATAGTCGGTCATTATAGTCCTCAACCTCCTAAGTCCTCTTTCAGGATAATAGCCTGTCACTCTATCCACTGAACAATCACCGTAGCCAAACTCTAACCACTCATCAACCTCCCCCACGTTTCCTCTTTAGTTAAGTAGCCAACGCTAACAACTCACAACCAAATTTTGAGTTTTCATCGAAACTCTGATTCCAAAAATTTAGTTTGTGTGTGAGTACGATAGAATCGGTAGGAAATTTTATATGTGTATCCAAAACCCCATAAGGATGGGCGAAACACAAAAACTCTAATAACTGCCAAAGTAATGAATGTGTCAACACAAAATTTACTATGAGAAGTATGGAGGGAGAGCGAAACTTGATCTATCCAAGGTTTAGCTTGTGTTGCATTGAATAGTTCAAACGGTCCTATCGAATTTGATGTTTTGTTACCTTAAAGCCTAGTCCACACTAGTAGACATGTTGCGCGATTTTGGTCTCTGAGACTTGTCTCAGGTTGTCTACGAGACATGTCTATAGACCAATCCCCGTCTACGGGCCTGTTGTGAGACCAAAAATCGCAGGTCTCCCGATCGGAATAGGAGACCGCATGCAACGTTAGACATATTGCGCAACATTTTGACAGTGTGGACGTCACTCGGCGTCTAGAGGCGAGACATGTCCCAGTCTGTCTCCAGCTTCCGAGTGATATGGTTCGGTTCGGCTCTTTACAGTTATTTTACAAAATTTTACAGTTCTTTTGAAATCATGTGGTCTAACTAGAAAGTTTTAAAACTAATTGAAGATTACCATGCGTCTTATTGTTTGTGGGATGTTACGAGTCCCGACTACAAAAACCGGGTAAAAAGTCAAAACCCCAATAACTGCTGATATATTCAATGTGATGATAATAATAAACGTCTTTATTTCTTTTCCTTTTTACAGATGTACAATAATAATAATAATATTGACAGACAATACTCATGGTCAAAATTTTTGTGAGTTTTGTCATGAAAGTGTCTGCAGGCTCTGTACCTTAGATGAAAAGGACGACCTCCGTGTATCCCCAGGCAAACATTTCTCCACAATCATCTCACCAATAGACCAGAATATTACTCAGAAACATTTGTGCATATTTTAAATAATTTAGACGATTTTTTACCGTTGCTTTGAAAATAAACAATAATTTAATTTAATTTGTTGTAGGGAAGATGGACATATATATATTTTTATTATTATTTTTCATTTATTCATGTCATATCTTATATATCTTTTTATATAATTTTCGAATTGTTTATTAAATGCCTTTTATTATTCATTTTGTAAAAAAAAAATCTTTGGTGCAATAAAAGTTTATCTATCTCTATCTCGGCACCGGTAGCTCAGTGGTGTGCGTGCTTGACTTCTGAGCTCAAGGTCGTGGGTTCGTAACCCGACCGAGGCCCTTAGTTTATTTTATCTGGGAGATAAAATAAACTTAAGCACGCCGTCCTTCGGATGGGACGTTAAGCGATGGTCCCGAGCCTGTACGATGTCAGGTACTCATTAAAGACCCCTGCCCTAGGTGAATAAAAATTTAGGGTAGGCAAAATTTAGGACTCCCCCATAGTAGAGTCGGGCTAATGTCCACTAGAGTGACGAAAGAGCGCTTTGGTAGTAGGCGATATGATCTCGTTGTTAAAGCCCGGGCATGAGTCATAAAACCTAACCTAACCTATCTCTATCTCTATCTCTCTACTTACGGTCAAAATGACCATATCGACATGAAATTGCCCATTTGAAGTCAAAACCCAATGAGGAAATACTGTTTGCCGATGTAATGAATTTATCGACAGTATGAGGATTTAGGAGTCCCCATAATATGTACTATATATATATATTATATATATGTACTATATATAAATATATATATTTCCCCTCCTCCAATTTGTATCTCAGACCCCAGCCAGAGGGGGTATCAAATTTTGTTCTTGCACCAGGCGCCATATTACCTATGTCCGCCCATGCATTTACATCCTAATGGTAAAAAAAAAGTCAGGAAATGGAAAAAGTTTAGCGAAGAGAAAAATCTCCCTTGTAAATATTCCACCCTTAAAAAAAATTGGGTTTAAAGGTATATAATATATTTTTTTCATTTTGTTTTCTAAGACCCTTAGTCTCGTATATCCGATTTATATGAAGCTCCAGGGTCGGAAATTTGAAATTTATGTGAATATTCAAACTGATAATTATGATTTATGCGGTTTATTGAATCGTTCAACAAAAAATAAAATAAAAACAGAAAAAAGTATATATCAAAAATAAATATTAGAATCCAGTATGAAAAATGGTTCTCTTTCCCTCACGTGGAGGAATATATTTCAATGCCATTCACACCAATACGAGCCGATTATTTTCTTCGATATTTTTTTTTCTCCATTTGCAAGACAAGCAAAAATTCAAAATGTCTTTAGTATGATAAAATATGAATTTATACTTCGTGTTTACAGTTCTGGTTGAATAATAATTAAAATTAGTTACATTTGCTGGCGTTAATGATGTCATATCCTCTACACATTTTGCATTTTAAAATGCAAATAATTCCTTTTACAATAAATTTCAATGAGGTTTATAGAATTATGTCAAATGAATCTCTTCGAATAATAACATCTGTTATATCTGCATCACATTGTCGCCGTGCTTGCTTACTGGGATTTTTATCTGGGAGGTGAAGAAAATCGTAAGCCCGCCGACTTTCGACGTTGTCAGGTACTCGTTAAAGATTACATTAAAGATCCCTTACTCTAGGTGAATAAAAATTTAGGCTAGGCAAAATTTAGGAATCTCATAGTAGAGTCGGGCACATGTCCACCAGAGTGACGAAAGAGCTTTCTGGTAGTAGGCGATATGACTTCGTCGTTAAAGCTCGAGCTTGAGTCACAATAACTAGCTAATTATGTTTCGCCCCTCCCCCACATCCACAACTCTTTTCCCTTTCGAAATTTGGAGTAATCATGTTTGAATCGGGCTTATGAGGATGCTAGGTTTGAAATTTGCCTACTACCAGAGCGATCTTTCGTCACTCTAGTGGACATGGGCTCAACTCTACCATGGGAGTCTCCTAAATTGTGCCTACCCTAAATTTTTATTCACCTTGGACTGGGGTCTTGAGTGATTGATGATCAAAATTTCCTTTTGTATCAGAAATATATACATATTTTTTTTGGGGGGTTGCCGATATCTTCTGGAAGCCTCGTCACCCGTTCGCCGAATCGTTGGGGAAAAGAGGGCCTAACAAGTTTATTATCATGAAAGCAAAAAATATAAAAATTTTCCTCCCAGCCCACCTTAATTTCTTTGGCGCTCCGAGAGAGCTCGGGATAGAAGGGGGCGCTCGCTGGCTGTAGTGCGGTGGGGCAACCACCGGCATGCCTGCAGTCGTCCCCGTGCAGGATCATAGAGCTTTCTTCTTTCTCCGCCAGGAGGTGACAAATCAGCTGAACACGCGTAGCCGGTTTCCGTCACCAGGTGCCATAGGTCAGTCCCAGGTGTGGAGTACCACCATAGAGTCCAGACGTACCCGAATTTCCGGAAATATCCATAAGTCGTTCGGCCATCCGATGATCGTGACCGTCCCTGTTGTCATTTCTCCACAATCCATTCCTGGATGTCCTTGCAACGCTCTAATCTGGACTGTCCGCGCATCTCTACCTCCAGGGCTAGACGGGCTCATCTATATCTGCTTCTAAGTGCAAATCGCGTCTACAAAAGTACGAGGCGACAGCCTCATGTCCTATGGGCGGAGCTCCTACCAGCACCTGTAGCGCAGCCGTAGAGACAGCACGATACGTATCAGAGACCTCCCGAGAAGGGTTCTTCTAGTTAATGGGTGCCTGGGATATTAATGAGGTACTATGTGTTACTAATAATGTGTCTTAATGGACCCTTCCTCCATTCTGGTACACTCCAATCTTTCATTGGGTTTTACCTCTCAACAAAGACTTATTCATAAGCTAAGAAACTAGGACACATAAAGAATGGAGCAAACACTATATTATATTAGTGAATGAAAACATAGTGCAACGTATAAATTTTGGACCCCTCTTCCAAATAATCCATCCCGGCTTTGAGAAAAACAAGTTAGAGATACAATCGTTGCTGCGTTAATGACGAATGACAACCAAATGCAAAATTTTTGCGACGAAAGTAACCATTTTAAAACCTTTTTTTTTTTAGTCAACATAAAAGAAATACCGAACCCCATATAATTTGTTGTAACCATAAATTCGCCATTGGGGTGATTATATAGCAACGAAATTCCTGCCACAGATGAGTCAACATTTAGTTGACTGCTGTTAATAAAATTGTATATCTGTTTCAGATAATGAACTGCACATTGATTCTGGAGGACTTCGGCAGATCCACAGGAAACTGTACATGGCTTCTTGAAAATAAAACCTTCTATTTATTTCTGGTAATATATTTTTTAACTTGTACTCGTAATATTAGGTCTCGTTCAAAGGGATCTGCTAGACTCAACGAGTATGCCACATAATGTAGTTCCGATAGGGGCCGAGGACTTCTGGATCTCGCAGGATTCAAAAATGATTAAGGAAAATTATAAAAGTTTATTGGAAAAAATGGAAAACCATCTTATAAGTAAAGATATAAACGCTGCAATCTCCAACTCTTTCAATACCTTTTACAGAAATTACAGTTCTTTTGGCAATAGCGGAAGTTATTTAAAAATTAGGAACCATGTAAGCAAACGGAGAATTATTTCACAATTACGGGTCTCAGAAAAATATACAACTCATTTCAATTTTACAAATTACCCAGCTAAATTTCAGCTTGACTCTGTTTGTCCACTTTGTAACAGTGATAATGATAACATATTCCATCTTATAACTTGTCCAATGTTATACCAATACAAAAACAAATTTATCAATAAATATATTTCACACTATAATACAATCTCCGATGAAATAATTAATTTGCTAAGTATAGCTGACGTAGACGATGAAAAAATCAATAATATATTTATTTTCGTAACTAATAGTTTAAAATTTAGAAAAACAGTTTTATTATGATTTGCCCTCTCGTTTACCTTATACATTTCAATATAACACATTTCACAACCGTTGGTATTTTTCTTTTCTTTACTTCGGCCTATATTTATAATGTTTTATCTTCCAAAACTAATTTTTTGTTTAATTAGGTTTGTATATTTTCTATTTTTAATTATAAGTTGTATTGATATATAAACTTATATATACTCGTATATATAAAAATGTGTTACATTTATGTGTGAACTAGTAAAGCTATGAGATTTGTATCCCTGTAAGCAATAAAGTTTCATTTTATTTCATATTAGGTCTCGGTGTATTATAGTAGTGTTGCGACTGCCGAGTGAAGCGAAGTCTATACTTTCAGTTAAGACTGGACATAGACGATCCTGGTCAACAACAAAAGATAAATGTATAGTTTTTGCTGATTGTTAGTTATTATGACTCATGTCCCAGGGCTTTAACTACGAGATCTTATCGCTTACTACCAGAGCGCTATTTCGTGCCTCTAGTGGACATGAGTCCTAATTTTTGCCTACCCCAGGTTTAGTTACCCAAGATAGTGAGGAGAGGTCTTTACCGGGTACCTGACATCGTGCAGACTCGGGACTTTCGCGTCCATCCGAAGGATGGATTGCTTAAGTTTCGTTTTACCGCCCAGACAAAAAAAACTAAGTGCCTCGATGGGGTTTCGATATTGAGCTCAGGTTAGGTAAGGTTAAATGACTCATGCCCGGGCTTTAACTACGAAGTCATATCGCCTACTACCAGAGCGCTCTTTCGTCACTCTGGTGGACATGAGGCCGACTCTACTGTGGGAGTCCTAAATTTTGCCTACCTTAAATTTTATTCACCTAGGGTAGGGGTCTTTAACGAGTACCTGACATCGTACAGGCTCGGGACAATCGCTTAACGTCCCATCCGAAGGACGGCGTGCTTAAAGTTTATTTTACCTCCCAGATAAAATAAACTAAGGGCCCCGGTCGGGTTTCGAACCCACGATCTTGAGCTCAGAAGACAAGCACGCATACCACTGAGCTACCGGCACCCTCATTAATTGATTTTTATAGTTTCGCTCTGGTCACGTGAGCTCATCTCAACTCAGGTAACTTTTGCCTATCTATGTTTCATTAGGTTAGGAATCTACCTGAGAAGGTATTGGCTCAGAATTCCCATTTAACGTCCCCTCCGAAAGATGGCGTGTTCAATTAAATTAATAGATGCCATCATAATGGGGTTTTGAATTTAAATATAAAATGTCATTATTAAACGTTCATTACATCGGTGGTTATTGGGGTTTGAGATGAACCCCCTCTGATTCTTCTTTTCGGCCGATTCCGCTAAAATGGCGTAGTGTCTTTTTAGTGTTTCTGTATTAAGCCTCCCCCTTAATCCGCCTTCCCGTTGGCCAATTTGGCTGAAATACAATGTGTTTTTAAGCTTCTCTCAGATGATACTAAGTTGATTTTTTTCGTATTTTCTTTTCCTTAAGATCAATGATGGTAAATGTGTTCAAGTTACCTTCACTCTTCGAAGGCAAAACTGTCCACCTGTATCTATGAACAATGCTCTCATTCCAACCTCCAACAATATACGGTACCCTGGATTTTACTTGGACAGCAGACTAACGTGGAATCCCCACACAAGACTCAAACGACAAGAACTCAACAGACGATATGGTCTTTTAAGACGACTACTCGGATCAAAGTCAAAACTATCATACGACCAATATGGACATACGGACTAGAACTATGGAGCTAAGAGTTCCAACATCTACAGAATACAAACTTTTCAGTCAAAAGTCCTACGAAAAATTGTCAATGCTCCCTTTTATGTCACCAACAAAGTCCTACATAAAGATCTCAACATTCCTTATGTTCAAGACCTAATCCAACTCCGCTTCAAGAAATTCCATTCCAAGTTGAATACCCATCCCAATCCTGTCACTCAGCGCATGTCCTCTCCGTCCCATCCCGACAACCCTCCATGCCGCCTAAGACGACGCTGGTCTAGCAATCTTCTTTGAATAACGAGACTGCCTAGGGGAGTGTCAGCACTGGCTGGCTTCTCCCATCAATTGTACATATTTATCTCATGTTCACTTCTACCTATTGTAAATTTTGTACAAATTGTAGAACAATATTTAAAAAAAAAAAAAAAAATCCAGAGTTGCCTTCTTTATGACACTTGCACGACCTGAAATATTGTCAAGAGGAAAAAAAAAATGCCGGAAAAAAATCAACACAATACAATGTTCCTTAGGGGATAGTCGATATTCATATAAAATTTCGTGTGAATATATTCATTCATTCGGGAGTTATCGTGTTCAACAAACACACAAAAATAGAAAGCAATTTTTTTTTTTCATTTTTGGAATGGGGAGGTCGGAAAACGGGGAATTCTGGTGAAAATGAACATAAAATTAAATAACTTCTATAGTTCGTGTGTCTGTGATCTCGATAACTACCGATAGAACAAATGTGTCGACAAGAAATTTTATTGTGTATGCAAAACCCCATAAGTACAATACCTGATCTTCAAACAAATGAGATTCAAAAGACTCTATTTGAAGGCAACTACTAATTTTCAGCGTTGAAGTACATTGGTATAGGGCGCCGGTAACTCAGTGGTATGCGTGCTTGCTTACGCTGGTTCGAAACCCAACCGAGGCCCTTAGTTTATTTTATCTGCGAGGTAAAATAAACTTAAGCACGCCGTCCTTCGGATGGGACGTTAAGCGATGGTCCCGAGCCTGTACGATGTCATATACTCGTTAAAGACCCTTACCCTAGGTGAATAAAAATTTAGGGTAGGCAAAATTTAGGACTCCCATCTAGAGTCGGGCTCATGTCAACCAGAGCTCTGGTAGTAGGCGATATGACCTCGTAGTTAAAGCCCGGGCATGAGTCATAATAACTACACATAAGTACATTGGTGATTTACTGACGACTTTCATATGTATTTATTTATTTTTGCCTGATAGGAAAATCTGCTGGTTCTTAGAAAAGAGAAAAGCAAAGAAAATGAATATATCCGAGTTTGTTCCAGGAAACATGACGCATGACCCGGGACTTATCTCAGATTCTTAGAACGAAAAAAATAAGTTCAAGTTGTATTTGTGCCACGAATTTTCCGGCCATTTTCATTTTGGGTCAAGATGGAATAACATATTTGCACAAAAGTGGTTTCATTAAGCATGGAAGAAGAAAAGCGGAAACAGATTGTGTTATTTTATTCTACAATCTGTACAAAATATACAACGAGTAGAAGTGAACAGAAAATAAAAATGTACAATTGATGGGAGAATCCACGCAGTGCTGACACTCCTTTGGATAGTCTCGATATTTATTCAAAGAAGATCGCGAGGCCAGCGTCGTCTTAGGCGGCGTGGAGGGTTGTCGGGATGAGATTGAGAGAACATGCGCTGAGCGACAGGATTGGGATATGTATTCAACTTGGAATGGAATTTCTTGAAGAGGAGTTGGATTAGGTCTTGGACATAAGGAATGTTGAGGTCTTTGTGTAGGACTTTGTTGGTGACATAAAAGGGAGAATTGACAATTTGTCGTAGGACTTTTAACTGAAAAGTTTGTATTCTGTTGATGTTGGAACTCTTGGCTTAGCCCTTTGTGTTAAATATAAAAACTTGAAATTAAAAATTATGAACATTGTAAATAATCTCGGTAAACAAGAATGCGCATGATGTAAACAAAAATAAATATATTTTTGAGTTTATGTACAGTAGGGTGGAACGAAAATGGCCTTTTAAAATTTTTTTTAGTTATTAGTTTGGTAATAGTGGAGAAAAGTTGCCTTTTAAGTTCAAAAAGAATAAAAAAAAAATTGGTTGCAATACTACAACATCTTGAGGTGCCACAAAGAGCTTAAGCTAACTTTATAGTTTGTAAAAAAATTGAAAAATTTTAAACTTTGATAAATTATTTTTTATGAATTTCTCGTACAGATAATGTTACAAAAAATGGTTTTAAATACATATATAAGCATTAGAATTGGAAAAAATTATTAATTATAAAATATAATAAAAAAAAAAAAATATTTTGTAATGTCAAATTTGTATTTCTTACTTCTGTGTCCTTAATGATTACAAATGTTACAGCTGCAAAATGTTTGTTTCTAGTTCATTGCCACATTAAACTGGTCCTTGCGGCACCTCAAGACCTACTCCAATATTTTTCATATTTTTAATTTATCTTCTCTACACTAAAAGGCAACTTTTCTGCGCTATTTCAAATTAAAATTCACATAATCGAGACACGCAAAAATCTTTGAAAAAGTTCCAAAAAAGTGTGTTTTTATGAAACTTTAAGGTCCTTGCGGCACCTCATACAACTTTTTTTTTTTACTTCCCCAACTATAGATGAACAGGGGAAGTTATGTAATCGGACAGAAAATCTATGTTGAGTTTTCACAGGAATTTCATGTTTGCCAACCTTCTGAATACAAAAATAAAAATAAATGTTATGTCGGTGAGTATGAACACGATAACTCCCGTTAGAATGAATCTATCGACCGAAAAGTATACTTCTTCAGTTACACGGAGTATAGGATAAGTTATGTAATCGTACAGAACTTCGATGTTGAGTTTTCAACAAAATTTCATGTTTTCCAAAAAAAAAGTCTGTTTGTTTAAAAAATGTATACATTTCGAATCCTTCTTTTTTTTGGACCAATTTGGTTGAAAATCAATGCCGTTGCCCTTTTAGGGTTCTGGATACAAATATGTAATATATAGTTTGTGACATGTTCATTATATCGGAAGTTATCGTGTTCACAGACATACACAAACACATACAGACAGGAAATTTTACTCCTCACATCTCAGTCTGTGTGTATATCTTTGAACAGAACCCCATAAGGATGACACATTGATTTTCATCTAAACGCTCAAAAGGTTATTTTTCCAATGAAAGTTCGATTATATGAATATTGGATCATTGGGCATATGTGCCAAATTAGTTCCGTTAATGCCCGCTCTACTATGACTATTTTCAATATTCTGGAGTAAGCAATGAATCTACGGGAGCCCACAATTTGAAATTACCCCACTGCGCCTTAGTTGGGACCCACCCGAACTTTAATTTTTTTATTTATTTTTTTCTGTTTTAGATAATGAACTGCACACTGATTTTAGAAGAGTTTGGAAGATCTATCGAAAACTGTTCCTGGCTTTTTGAAAATAAAACGTTGTCTCCTCAACACGAAAGTAAGTTGAGCTATTTAATTATATATATATATATGCTTCCGCAACTAAAATATAAAAGAATTCAAGTTTTCCAGAACAATATCCTTAGAACTCACCTCGAATTCCCTTCAATAGAAGAATTCATCCACACTTCCGTAAATGCCACGATAGGTTGTCCACTGTTCCAGGTGCTACCACATACAACATCACAACCCACCGCTACACAACATGTCAAATCTAAACTTCCCCAGGACATGTTAATTTGAGGAATTTTACCGAATGTTTTCAATGTAATATTGATGTAAATAGTTAAGGGTATCTCTACTTAGAGACATTCCCTAATCTAATTCCCCATGTTATCCCCACCATGTATAACATACATTTTGCAAACTTCCCTCGTACCCATCGTGTTCGGCCCTGAGGTTGGCCGGTTAAGAGAAAGCCGGTTAATCCGAACATTGTGAAAAAAAAAGGGTGTTCCTCTTATGTATTATCTTATCGTTGGTAGATTGGTTCATGTATTAGTTGTCCCATTTCTTGGTCATTACACCTAAATGTTCTCTCTTACAATTACTGATTTGTTTACAACAAACTTATTTTTGAAATATTGTCTATTCCACTAAAGATATATATAACTACCGGTTTCGGCTTTATACCATCGTCAGGTCTAGTTATGAACTAAGTCAGTTTGCAGAGAGCGACCCTTCTAATACATCTCGGGTGAAAGGGTGCTATTAAAACTTGGGAGTTCCCCGTCTGTACCGTTAGCTAACTCATGAAATATTTCCTAACAAAACCTAGTTCTAAATTTACATAAAACAATATTATATATAATATATATTTAATGTTATCTAAATCTTAATATTATTATTAATTTTATTTCTATTTGTACTTATTTATTTGTTGTTTTGCCACGATTAATCTAGTAATATTGCTTTAAGTAAATTTAGAACTAGGTTTTGTTAGGAAATATTTCATGAGTTAGCTAACGGTACAGCCGGGGGACTCCCAAGTTTTAATAGCACCCTTTCACCCGAGATGTATTAGAAGGGTCGCTGACTTAGTTCATAACTAGACCTGACGATGGTATAAAGCCGAAACCGGTAGTTATATATATATATATATATAATGTAATGATCCATATTGTGCCATTACATGAATATTTAATAAATGGAAAATAAGGTACTAAATTGCAATCATTTTATTAGACCTAAGGAAGGTTACTGGGGGTTATCAAATCGATTTGTACCAGGGTCGATATAGTATCAAAATAGATCAATTCATGCATTTCAATTATGTAATAAAATTAAATGATAAGCTAATAATTAGTTAACAATAAATGTAAGCAATTAGGATTGTATACGGGAATATGAAAGTGTTATAAAAAAACCCAGATGTTTAGTAGTTTAAAGGCTGTAAAAATTGTGGCCAATGAGAGAGCGGAATCCAAAACGAGAGAGAAGTGGTCTGTCCCCTCGTGGTAGATGTATGAGAGAACTGTGCAGAGAGAGATGGTTCAGTGAAAGTGAGTGTAGTGAATAGTAGAAAATGTCAGTGATTTCTTAAAAGCTGTGGTAAGAAGGAAGAAAGGTACTGAGGGGAAGTATCCCGGAGAACTCCAACCACAAAAGAAATGGAGAACACGACGATTATTAGCTAAAACACTTGGAATCCAGAAGAGAGGAGAGGACGTGGCCGCAATTTCGACAACCCATACTCAACTTACCACGTTGGAAACATCATTTCACCAACAGGCACAATAGAAGAAAAGAGAGATGTCCCGCAGGTTTAGTTAAATGTTGTGTAAACAAAAAAGAAATATCTATGTGTGTATATTTCTGTGTCACTAACCCATAAAAACATGTCTTTATGAATTTTAAATATATAAAATGTAACAAATTATTTTAAAGTTATTTTTTTTATTTATAAAAAAATATATAACCAGGTCATATGTTAAGCTCAAATAAGTGAACGTAACAAATGTCGCTTCGAACAGGGACTTGAAACATTAAATTTTTATATGGCGCCCGAAAAGAAATAATAAAAAGACCTTATGTGTAATTTTGTAAAAATATTTGTAAAAATTAATTTCAAAACTGTGTAAAAAGTTAGCGTCCAAAATGGCCGACTATAATAGAGGTTCTCAGAGAACGAATCCGAACAATAATGGCGGACAAAACCTTCAGCCGGAGAGTGAGACGAATGTGAGTTTAAAAACAATGATGGAAATGGTAATAAAAAATATGAACGCAAATCATTCGGAAGTGTTAAATTTGAGGAAGTAAGTGTTAAATTTGAGGAAGTAAGTGTTAAATTTGAGCAACAATCCAAAAATTTTGAGCAACAATCCAAAAATTTCAATGAAATGAAGTTAGAAATAAAGTTAGAACTAAATTCAAAAATTGAGGAATTAAAGGAGGATGTAAGCGTAAAATTTGAAAATATAAAAAAACATGTAAACAAACGTTTCGATCAATTTAATAAAATTGTTGATCTGAAATTTTCTAATATTACCCAAGTAAATTCAAAATCGAAAGAAGATAACGATCAAATGAAATTATATTTTAATGAAAAGTTTGATGAACAAACAGCTAAAATAAATGAAAGTTGCGATAATTTGAATCAAGGATTCGAAAGACAGGAAGTTAAAGTAATTGAAATAAATAATAAGATTGATAAATTTAGTGATCAAAGTTTAGAAATGAATCATAAATGTGAACAATTAAATAATATGATTGTAGATAGACAGGAAAATGGAGAAATAAAGGAAAATAATGAAACACAGAAGAAAATAAAATTCAATAAGAAGATAGACAAATGTAAATTTATTAAAACCATAATAGCTAATGGTATTGTTATAAAGAAACATAATAATAAGATAGAGAAACTAAAAAAACATAAGATAAACAAAATTAAAAGTTATCGAAGAATTGAATATCGAAAAGTAAATGTTATTAAATATAAGAGTAAACATAACAATAACAAGAGTAAAAAACTTAAGTGCAAACATAATTTCAGTAATAATAATAATAAAAATAAGTTGAAAAATAGTAAGACATTACACCTAGGGCATAGAAATGAACTAAATTATAGAAAAATAATAATTATAAACAATAGTCATAGATATCGGAGAAAACACAATCAAAGAATTAATTATAAATATAAGAGAAAGAAATAACATAGGTAGTTTAACCGATGAAATTTTGGATATAAAAAAATTGCTTGTCTAGGATTATGATCTGGAACTATAAAATGTAACATTAAAATTAATAAAAAAAAAAAAATAAACAGAAAGTATCAGGCAATATGTTAAATTTTGTCGAAATTAATAATTGCAAAATAAAATGTTATAATTAAGTTATGGAAAAATGTACCTGAGTTAGTTTGCGTGTAAAATTTGTGTTGATAAAAATCAATAAAAAATTAATGTAAACAAAGAAGTTGTCACTCGAGATGTAAATAGGGTCTAATTAATAAATAATTGAAAGTAAAGAATAAATTAAACTAAAGTTAGAAATAAAAATATGGAGCGTAGTTAACATGATATGTCAACCAAGTCTAGGTTGAGGAGACGAACTGATGAATAGATAAAGGATAAGACAGCTATTAAGAGTCTGTTATGATAAACAACTGATATTTGTAAACAGCCCAACAAATGTCAATATTGGGTGTGTGTATTTTATTTTATGGTATGTCTTGTTATATTTTTAATATGATGTATGCTAGTTTGTTGTATTAGAGTGGTGGTATTATAAAAGTGGTAATAATCACCAATTTTGGGTCTGAGACTGATTAAGAATATGAGAGTGGGTGATGCTCTGTCAAAGAATAAAAATTAAAAAAAAAAAAAAATAATTATAATTAAATTAAATTATATGTAAATAATATGTAGTGTTCTCTGCAATCTGAACAGAATATTTGTGATTTTAAATGTTTTTAAATAAAAACATATTTATTTATTGAAATATTATATTAATGGTGGATGTTGTTATGTTATGGGAGATTTTATATAAGGGTTAGTCTCGAGGTGAACTATTTATTGATATTTATGCATGCGTTTTTTTTTTTTTTGGTATTGGTGATAAAAATAAAAATAATAATAAAAAAAAAAAAATATTAGTTTAAAGGGTTTGTTATTGTTATTAAACCGTAATTGTCAACAACGTGGGCCCTGTTGATTTAAGGAGTTTGGCGTCCTTACGGAAACGAGCTATATTAACCCACAAATGGTTTTTGAGAGCGATAATCGCTAGTAGTCTCAGAATAATAAGTGATGAAATTAGAACATCCACATGGATGCATAGATTACAAACGTCATAAAATTTCAATCATAACCTTGTAAGTAATTCCGTATAATAATATAATAAAAAAAAAATTGTAAGTGAAACGGGAAAATGTTATAAGAATATTTTTTTAAGAATATCATCTTAAAAGCATTATATAAAAATTAGTGCAGTAAATCAATAGGGAAAGTAAGTCGAAATAGTGTAAATAAAAGTAGTAAAAAATTAAAGGATGTTAGGGATAGGATGTTATTAATAATGGAATATTAAAGAAAAAGAAAGATATTATTAATGAAGGAAGTAAATAAGAAAAAGAGGAAATATAAGTGGTAGGATGGAGTGTGGTGTAATTTTAATTAAAATGAAGGAATAATGTATGAATATTAAAAATTTAGTGGCATAGCCGACAGTGTAAGAGAACTTGTGTGAGTATATTTTTTTGAAGTAGGTAAAAATCCAAAGAGATTGGGATGGTTAAAAATTAATACCAAGGAAGATTATCTATTTAATTTTAGATTATATTTAGGAGTGTGGGTAAATTGTATGGCAAATTAATGATTAGTGTTGGAATTTTGAATGTAGAATTTGCGTATGGAGAATAGAGTAGTGGTAGATAGAAGAAATGAGAAGGGTAAAGTAATATATTTCAAGAAAATAAAGTAATATAAGAAAGTAAATCTAATATAACATTATGGTAAGACGTAAACAAAATAAGTAAATTAGATTTGTTACCTAATTGTTGTGTAATATTATTAAAGAGAGTTACCTTGAAGAATGTATTCCATAATAGACAAAAAAATTTGTGTGTAATTAATTAATAATAGAAACTGGGTCACCATGTTATCTTGAGTCGCCAAGTTGTACATGTAACCATAAGATTATGAAATAGTTTGGTACTAAACACTAATGTAAGCAAATGAATGATATATTTTGATATTTTTAGCAGAGGGCAATGTAATGATCCATATTGTGCCATTACATGAATATTTAATAAATGGAAAATAAGGTACTAAATTGCAATCATTTTATTAGACCTAAGGAAGGTTACTGGGGGTTATCAAATCGATTTGTACCAGGGTCGATATAGTATCAAAATAGATCAATTCATGCATTTCAATTATGTAATAAAATTAAATGATAAGCTAATAATTAGTTAACAATAAATGTAAGCAATTAGGATTGTATACGGGAATATGAAAGTGTTATAAAAAAACCCAGATGTTTAGTAGTTTAAAGGCTGTAAAAATTGTGGCCAATGAGAGAGCGGAATCCAAAACGAGAGAGAAGTGGTCTGTCCCCTCGTGGTAGATGTATGAGAGAACTGTGCAGAGAGAGATGGTTCAGTGAAAGTGAGTGTAGTGAATAGTAGAAAATGTCAGTGATTTCTTAAAAGCTGTGGTAAGAAGGAAGAAAGGTACTGAGGGGAAGTATCCCGGAGAACTCCAACCACAAAAGAAATGGAGAACACGACGATTATTAGCTAAAACACTTGGAATCCAGAAGAGAGGAGAGGACGTGGCCGCAATTTCGACAACCCATACTCAACTTACCACGTTGGAAACATCATTTCACCAACAGGCACAATAGAAGAAAAGAGAGATGTCCCGCAGGTTTAGTTAAATGTTGTGTAAACAAAAAAGAAATATCTATGTGTGTATATTTCTGTGTCACTAACCCATAAAAACATGTCTTTATGAATTTTAAATATATAAAATGTAACAAATTATTTTAAAGTTATTTTTTTTATTTATAAAAAAATATATAACCAGGTCATATGTTAAGCTCAAATAAGTGATCGCTACAATATATATCTTTAGTGGAATAGACAATATTTCAAAAATAAGTTTGTTTTATTCATTTATTACAAGTTTCCACAATATGTCCGCGTTCCTCAACTTAGAAGTTGATTTACTTAATTACTTTAATTATTTAATTATTGTTTACCATTTACCAAACCTGTTCGTCTCTCGACTTTAAGGCCTTCCGAAGACGGGGCTCATCATTATATTGAATGACAACTCAGAGAAGGAAAAGATTGTATTTATATACTTTCTCGGATGTATAAGGAACCAATTACCGAGTAGGGATTTGTCAGTATCATCTGTCTCCGCTACGCTGGGGTTATTTCTTCTTGGTCCCGCTAGGCTGCACTACTCTGGGTTCGTCAAACTCTCCAGGTTCACAGGTCAATTCCTTTTTCACACACTTTGACGTCACTAGTTCAAGATTTCGTCAAATTATTTCCTAAAACCAAAGAATATACACAACAAGCAAATGTGCTAAGAAAGAATAAATGGCAATGTCAAAAGAGAAGCAATCACCATTTATGACTGTCACTGTCTGGATCTGAGAAGGTCTCTAGGCCATTGGCGCTCAAGGCGTCGTTCGGCAAGTGTGGCAGACGGAAGGGTATGGACTAGAAAATTAACGTGGGTACTAAAGAAGGAAAATATTTTTTTTTACCTGGATTTTGCTAATTCGGTGACAAAGGGAATATTGAGATCAGTGTGAAGGGTTTTGTTGGAGATGTAATAAGGAGCATTGACTATTGTATAAAGGATTTTGGATTGTAAGGATTGAACCCCATAGTTCGTAAGTCTACATAGATTTGAGTATTGCGTTATATATGTCGTTTTTTGAGAGGGCGCCGGTAGCTCAGTGGTATGCGTGCTTGTCTGAGCTCAAGATCATGGGTTCGAGACCCGACCGAAGCCTTCAGTTTATTTTATCTGGGAGGTAAAATAAACTTAAGCACGCCGTCCTTCGGATGGGTCGTTAAGCGATGGTCCCGAGCCTGTACGATGTTAGGTACTCGTCCCAAGACCCCTGCCCTTGGGTAAATTTAGGGTAGGAAAAATTTAGGACTCCCAGTCGTCGGGCTCATGCCCACCAGAGTGACGAAAGAGCGCTTTGGTAGTAGGCGATATGACCTCGTAGTTAAAGCCCGGGCATGAGTCATAAAACCTAAACCTAACCTATAAGTCGTTTTATTTTCTAAGTTAATTCAGATCCTGACAGTTTGAAACGTTAGTACATTTCTTGTGTGAGGACTCCTCGACAATCGTTTGTCAATTATGAGGTCTAATCAAATAATTTCGTTTATCAGTATAAATAAAATTATAGTTCTACCGATTCATTGACCTAATAATTAAAAAACTGAATCACAATTAATAAATATTGTATTTATTTATTTTTCGTATTTACAGACAATAATAAAGGTGAATCTCCGGCAATGTACTTTCACAGAACAAATTAATCAATTACGTTTCACTGCCCCTCCAATACCATTCTACCGTTTGCGCTAATATTTAACAGTTGACTTACATAAATTCATCGGCAATTATAGGCTTTTTGAATTGAGTCCCTCCCCTAAACCCCTCTTACCTTCTGCCGATTCCGCTGAAAATTAATAACTGTCGTCCTTGGGTTTTTTTAAATTCATATACGAAATTATGTGCCGATGCATTCATTCTATCGATAGTTATTAGAGCATTTATGTTAAGCCTCCCTCTTAATCCCCCGTCCCCTTAGGTCCATGTGACTGAAAAGGTGTCTTCGATAGAAGGTTAGATCAACATATAAAATTTCATGTCGATACATTCATTCTATCAGGAGTTGTGTTCACAGACACAATTTTTTTTTCATATTTGGAATCTAGAGGTTAGGTTAGGTTTTATGACTCATGCCCGGGCTTTAACTACGAGGTCATATCGCCTACTACCAGAGCGCTCTTTCGTCACTCTGGTGGACATGAGGCCGACTCTACTGTGGGAGTCCTAAATTTTGCCTACCCTAAATTTTTATTCATCTAGGGTAAGGGGTCTTTAACGAGTACCTGACATCGTACAGGCTCGGGACCATCGCTCAACGTCCCATCCGAAGGACGGCGTGCTTAAGTTTATTTTACCTCTCAGATAAAATAAACTAAGGGCCTCGGTCGGGCTACGAACCCACGTTCTTGAGCTCAGAAGTCAAGCACGCTTACCACTGAGCTACCGGCGCCCTCTTTTGGAATCTAGAAGTGAAATGAAACATGAAATTCCGTTGAAAACTCGGCATCGAAGTTTTAACCGCTTATATAACTTCCCCTGTACTTCGTAAAGCTGGGGAAGTAATATATTCGAAAACAAAAACTTAACGGGGAAAAAAGTGGGAAAATTGATTTTGTCCCGTATCTTACCAGAAAATAAGGTTAGGTCATTCTACCGAAAGACAGATAAAGCCGTTGGATTTATTCACAACACTGAACTTTCTATCTCCGATCTCTGGGAAAGTCTGTCTTAGAGCTACAATCTTTTTGTGTTGACAAGCCCTTATTCTATTCACCATCTTGGATTACTGCGCGCAATTTATAACAATTTCAGTGAAATAAAAGAATGTTTTTTGGATTTTAAAGTTAGTAATTTTTTTTTTTTAATTTACAAAGAGATATTTACAACTGAAAAAAATATATACAACAAGCAAATATGCTAATACAGAGATAATGGCAATGTCAAAATGTCATGAGGGGAGAAATCACCCAGTGGTGACACTCCCTAGTCACTGTTTTTCTCTTGTTTTTAGCTAATTACTGTCACTGTCACTGCTTCTGATCAGGAGATCTCTAGGCCATTGACACTTAAGCCGTCGTTGGGGAAGTACGGTAGAATGGAGGGCACGGACCAGAGGATTATTGTGGGAACCAAGAAGGGAAAATAATTTTTTATATTTGGATTTAGCGACTTCAATAATGAAAGGTACATTAAGATCAGTGTGAAGGGTTTTGTTGGAGACGTAGTAAGGAGCATTGGCTATTGTACGAAGGATTTTGGATTGAAGGGATTGGATGCGCTGGAACCCCAGAGTTCAAGTCCGTAAGTCCACATAGGTTTGAGTATTGAGTTGTATATAAGTCGTTTTGTTGTCAAAGTTAGTTTGGATCTTTTGTCTAGTAGTCTTAGTAGAAGTTTATAACGTCTGTTCATTTCTTGTCTTTTCAGTCTCGTGTGAGGATTCCAAGTTAGTCGTTTGTCGAGTATGAGGCCTAGATAGCGGACTTCGTTTTTTAAAGGGATAGGATTTTTGTTAGGGTACACTGGAGGGCAGGTATATTTTCGACGAAGGGTGAAGACGATGTGAACTGATTTTGTGTCGTTCAGTTGTTCGTTAGTAATTTCAACTATATTTCAAGCCGATTTTTCAGTAAGTAATAGCTTATGAATTTGTGGAGAAGTTGGAAAATGTATACATTTCGGTTCCCTCAACTTTTAGCTTAATTGAGTGAAATCAAGAGGTGTTATCCTTATAGGGTTCTGGATACAAAAATAAAATTTCATGTCGATACGTTCATTTAATCGGGAGTTATCGTGTTCATACTTACACAGACAGGAAATTCTGCTCCACTAAAGTGTATGTCCAGAACCCCATAAGCATGATACCTCTTCATTTTCAGCCAAATCGACTGAAAGCAAGGGGAGGGAGATTAGAGGGAGGCTCAACTCAAAAACCCCAATAACTGCCTATGTATTCTTCTTTTCCTTTATTTCACCAGCTCAACAAAATGTATGTTATACATGGTAGGGGTAACATGGGGAATTAGATTAGGGAATGTCTCTAAGTAGCGATACCCTTAACTATTTACATCAATATTATATTGAAAACATTCAGTAAAAGTCCTCAAATTAACATGTCCTGGAGAAGTCTAGATTTCAGACGTTGTGTGGCAGTGGGTTGTCCGATGTATGTGGTAGCTCCTGGAACAGTGGACACCTGTCGTGGTATGAATGAATTCTTCTATTGAAGGGAATTCGCGGTGTAATTGGGAGTTTCGAACAAACCAAGGTGAGTTCACAGACAATCTAAGGATTTTGTTCTGGAAAAACTTGATTTCTTTTTTATTTTAGTTGCGGAAGCAGATCCCCAAACTTCACTGCTGTAAGTTAAGAGTGGCCGGAGAATGGATGTGTAGTGTAAGAGACAGTTTTCGAGCTTTAGATTAGATTTCCTGGTCATCATAGGGTAAAGTCATGGAGAGTCGAGCGTAGGCTTTGGTTAGCTTCTTGTTGATGTGGAAGTTCCAGGTGAGCCTTCTGTCAAGTTGGAGTCCCAGGTACTTGACCGACTCTTTACTGGAGTTCCAGTCTAGCTGCTTCATGTCCACTACCAGCTTCTCTGGATCTTGTAGTCTTCTTAACGTGAAAATCATGGCCTCAGGCTTTTGTGCAATCAGTGTTATGGGCCCTATGTATTGAATCTATCTACATGAAATTTCATATTTGAAATCAAACCCTCATGTGGATCATAACTGTGTACTTCAGCAAATTCGGCCAAAGGGAATGGGAGTTTAAGGGAGGAGGCTCAACTCAAACACCGAGGGCGCCGGTAGCTCAGTGGTATGCGTGCTTGCCTTCTGAGCTGTGGGTTCGAAACCCGGCCGAGACTCTTAGTTTATTTTATCTAGGAAGTAAAATCAACTCAAGCACGCAGTCCTTCGGATGGAACGTTAAGCAATGGTCTCGAGCTTGTACGATGTCAGGAACTCGTTAAAGACCCCCCCCGGTAAATAAAAATTTAGGGTAGGCAAAATTTAGAACTCCCACAATAGAGTCGGGCTCATGTCCACCAGAGTGACGAAAGAGCGCGTAATAGGCGATATGACCTCGCAGTTAAAGCCCGGGCATGAGTAATAAAACCTAACCTAACTCAAACACCCTTATATTATCGCCTATTATCAGAGCGCTCTTCTGTCGCTATTTTGGACATGAGCCCGACTCTACTAAGTCATAACTTTTGCCTACCCTAAATTTTTATTCACTTAGAGAATGGGTATTTAACAAGTACCTGACTTGGTACAGGCTCGGGACCATCGCTTAACATCCCATCGACATACTCAAGGATTTTTCATCTCGCATACAAAAAACCTAATACCCTTCCCCTTCTAAATGCGGATGTCATGAATTACCAGGTTTCAGAAGCCCCATATTTAAGTCAACTATTGATTATGGATGTCATGAATTACCAGGTTTTAGAAGCCCCATATTTAAGTCAACTATTGATTATAAGCACAAAAGGTCGACTGGTTTTGGAGGGGGAAAGAAAAGTTATTTTTTCTGGGGAAGTATATAGCTGGTGATTCATTGACGACTTTTCTTTTTTTTTTTTTTCCTGTTGCATAGCTTTTAGAAAATCATGCAAACAAAAAAATGGAAAGTTGTGAACAAACTTTTCTAATTTTCTCTCGACTTGTTGAACGTTCATCAGAGTGTTCTTGGACAATCTGAGCGAGAATTAAACAACCCCCGCAGTTCGTTATCTTAATCAAAATTCACAATTATTGAAAAGCAATTTTCCTTTCATTTAGAATAATTAAAATGTCATCGTTTCAGGCGCCATTAGTCGAATATTCCAAGGGGTCCTTAGAAACCAATATTGCAGACATGCACTCATCGGCCAATAATCCTGAAAAATGTGGGATCTGAATATTTACCCCCATTGAAATTCTATGTTTTGCGAACCCCAACTTCCAAAAATGTAAAAAAATGTATATTACAGTGGCCTTCGATTAGCCGGACCCAGGATGTTAATTAGCGCCATAGAAAAAAAATTATGATATTAATAAATGAATAAATAGAATAAAAATTTAATGTTTGCGGATGTTAAATGATCCAAGAGTACCAAGACCCCTATTTTTATCGAAAATTTATTAAAAATCCCTTTCTTCCCCTATAGTTTAAAGCCCTGCCTAATTCGTAAAAAATTTTTGGAAATAATTTCATTTTTTTTATTTTCATCTTAGTTTTTAATTTTATAATGTAGGTTAAGAAAAAACAAACCTAATATTTGTTCTCTAATTCTATGCTATTCAATTTCCCTATGAGTAAGATAATTTTTACCTTTGGATTGGATTTAAAATTTTTGCAAATTTAGGAAAACTAAATAGCATCTCTTTAATATCTTTAGAAGAAATGCAATTGAAATAATTATTAGTTGAATTTTTTTTTAAATATGTGCACTTTATTCAAAATTGCATGTCTTGAACTTTTGATAATTTTTATTAGGGTCCTTTTCGGAAACTACTGTAGAAATCAAAATTTAGTGGAAGACCAGCTATAATTTCTACAGGAAATGTGGTAATATTATTATTTAATTATATTTAATATTTGTTATTTGTTTATTTATTATTAATTTTATTTATTTTTCATAATTTTCTTCATCACAATGCATTATTCACTTAGTCATTTATTGAGGTATTTGTGTTGAGCCTCCCTCCCCCCTAACACTCCACATTCTCTTCGGCCGATTCAGTTGAAAATTGATGTGTGAAGTTTCTAAAAACTTATGGATTTTCAAATAAAATTGTGTGAGGATATATTGATTACTTGGGAAGTTATAAGGCTTTTTTAGTTGATCCTTCCTTTGATCCCTTCGGCCGATTTCAGTTCTTGTGTTGATCCCACATTCCCTTCGGCCGATTTCAGTTCATCAACGTTTCTCTCTATTATAAACATATTTCAAGATATTTTTCCTTTTCTCTTTCTCACAGTCAGGAGTGGAGAAATAATTACTTTCAGCACCCTTATCATTTTTGCACCACTAGTACCAGAATCCCCAAAACAAACCACAAACGCCCTAAATATAATCAACTGTACACAAAATTAGTACCTGGAAACTGAAGGGACACTACATAAATTGTTCTCAAATTAAAATTTGTATCTGAGAGCCAGATTACAATAAGCCCACGATTTATTCGCTAGATTAAATACCACCCTCTGCCTCTGAGATAAAGAAATGTATTTTTCTGATTTCATTTCCCAAGATTAAATTTTTCACAGCCTTTTCCTGTCGTTTTTTTCTAAAAAAATATGGGTTTTTCTTGTCTACCTATTTTTATTACTATTTTTCTGTTATTTCACACTCTATTCTTGATTAATTTCTCTTATGTATTCTTTTTCATTATTCATTTGAAGATATAAATTAAATTTATCAACCTACAGAAAAAAAAAAGTTTTTATTTATTATTTTTTCATAGAAAATTAATCTGGTTATTACGTTATTTCCGCAGGTCTGTACGTAGTTCCCGCAGGTATCATAGTTCTTCTGTCGGTCTTCTATGGTACTATCTCTGTGGTTGCTGTGGTTGGCAACTTTTTAGTGATGTGGATCGTGGGCACCAGTCGGAGAATGCAGAACGTTACCAATTGTTTCATCGCCAACCTCGCTCTTGCCGATATTGTTATCGGTCTTTTCTCCATACCTTTTCAAGTAAGTAGCCACTTATCCCGGACTGGTAAACTGATCAGGAGTTGCATATAGAGGTCTTATCCTCACTGAGAGAATAATTTGCGACGTTTTTATTTTCAGAATTTACCTAGAGAGATAATTAAAAATAAGCATAAAAGTAACAAAAACAAAAAAAAAACTCTCAATACTTCTTCCAACATTCGTAAAAAAACAGGGCGAGTAAAAAACTCTCAATAATTTGTATATATTTAACTTTGTCAAAAAAAAAATGAAATAAAACTTTTTTTTTATATTGAAAAATCTCACTCTTTTTAAAACGTTTTAAAAATTATTAAATATAAAAAATTGTAACTCATGAGCCAGACAAATTGTAAAAGTGTTTCTGTAGAGACGAAAATTCTATTTTGAAACGTCTATTTTGTTTATATTTTTTATTCTTCTTCCCAAATTTATTCCATGTTTTTCTACATATAAATGTATTTCTCATTGCTCACTTTATGTATAGTTTTTTTTAAAAATATATTTTCAGTATAGTGAGGTTTCGAAATTTCATACTTGAAGTTAGAACCCAATGAGGACCTGTCAAAAATTTTAGCTGAAGGGAATGAGATTCAGAGAAGGGTGCTAAAAACCCTAATACTTCCGATATATTAAATTCATTGGCACAAAATTTCGTATGAGGTTTTACAAGCTTTTATGTAAGTCAACTATTGATTATCATACAAAAGGGTAGATTGGAGGGATAGCAAAAATTTAATTGATTAATTCGTTCTGGGGAAGTACATTGCAGGTGTTTCACGGACGACTTTTTTGTTTGTTTTCCCTTTTTTTGTTTGTTTTCCCTTTTTTTGTTTGTTTTCCCTTTTCCCCTCCCCTCAACTAAAATACTTGTCTCCAACATGAGAAAATTTCAAACAATAATTGAATGAGAAATACATGCTTGGAGGACGGAGAGAGGAATGTTTATCCGACGTCATCATTATGCTAAATGTAGCTAGGAAGAGAGCAGAACCTAGTCTCGAGCCATATTGCTTGAAAGGACTGTCCTATTTTTTTTTCGAAGTAAAACCAGACTCTTGTTATACATACGAGGGTAGTCCCAGAAGTACCCGACCTAACAAAGAAAACACAAAAAAATTTAAGAAAAAATATCTTTATTTCTTAACATAGTCTTCTTCTAGCTCGATACACTTTTCCTAGCGATGTTCAATAACTTCGATACCCTGTTTATAGTGAGAACCATCGAGCTCCTCAAAATAGCCATCAACCGCAGATTCCACCTCTTTTACCACCGAGCCATTTTTTCAGGTTTGGAAAGAGATAATCATAATAATCCGAGGGGGCTAAATCTGGCGAATAGGGTGCGTGATTTTGGCCACCGCGATAACGGATGTGTGAACTGGTGCATTGTCTTGATGACACAACACTTTCTTTTTCGCCAAATGCGGCCATTTTTTCTTGATTTCATTACTCAAACGCCGCAATAAGTTCGCATAATACTCGCCGTTGATTATTTTTCCTTTTTGAAGATAATCAATGAAAATTATCCCACGCGCATCCCAAAATACTGACGCCCTGACCTTGGCTGCAGATGGAACTGTCTTCGCTTTCTTTGGACCCTCTTCTCCCTTTTAGGTCCATTGTTTTGACTGTTCCTTCGTCTCAGGTGTGAAGTGACCCATGTTTTATCCATGGTTATGAATCGCCAAAAAATTTGGTTTTATTGCTGTGAAACATCGCCAAACACTCGATTGCAACATCCTCACGACGCTGTTTTTGTTCCATTGTGAGCAAACGCGGCACCCATCTTGCGCACAGCTTTCTCATGTCCAAATTTTCAATCAATATGCAATGTATAGCACTTTTTGAAAAGCCTACCATGTCTGCTAGCTCGTGCACTTTCAGTCGATGGTCATCCAATACCATTTTGTGGATTTTCTTCACCATTTCTGGGGTTGTCACCTCATTTGCGATGTTCGTCTTGGCAGCTCGTACGGCCTAGTTTAAACTCTGCCACCCAATATTTTACTCTTGTAAACGAAGGAGCAGACTCTCCCAGAGTTTAATCTATCTCGGCTTTGATATTGGTTGGACTGAGACCTTTCGAATGAAAGTATTTTATCACATAACGATGACCAATTTTTTCCATGTTTACAAATTGACTATTGATGACTGCCAAACAAATATTAAACAACGTAGGGTCTTCAAACTTCAAACTTAAGCTTTATAAGGTTCTTAGCCCCATAGTAATTTTTTTCCAAACAACAAGTGCCATCTATACGTCAGGTCGGGTACTTATAGGACCACCCTCGTACTACCAAGTATAGAACAAGTTATATATTAGTCGAAAATGTTGAGTTTTCCTCGGTATTCCAACGTTTTTGACCCTTTACTCCAAAATTTTAAATGTTGAATGATGCCTACCTTTTTTCATTTATAATATACTTCGACCGTTGCAGCCAAGGGCGAAGGAATTATTTCAATGTGACGTAAGTAGGGTAAAAAAAAATAGTTATAGGGTAGTTGCAAAATCTTTGTTCTGAAAATGAAGGAGGAGGAACAATGACGTCAATCCTCTCTTCTTCCACATGATGTCACACGCTATGAATTCATTACTGACACATTTTGTCTTTTCACCGGACTTTCACCTTTTCTGACCCGCTGAATATTATTAAAATTAATGTAATTGTCTTACTTGGAGACAGAACTTCTCCGCTCTCTAATTATAATATGTAGATTCGGAAAGTAACATATAGTTTGCATGGATCTCGCCCACTGCCAATATTGCAAAGATTTTTGAGCTAGAGTATTACAATGACTGTGATTTATAAACAATGTTTTTCACAAGGGGCGACTTCAATGGAGTCCATATCTACAATAGATGCATTATAACTTCATTCAATGGAATAATTTTGTAATTTTATTCTAGCAATGAGGTTGAGTTTCACCATTCTTATGTTCCTCAATTGTTAACGCCGTTCACACTATTAGAACAGCGAATCCTCGCTTGGCTCTATATGTATCCTTACAATTCAATTGTTTGATTTTCGGATGTGCTCGTCGTGTTTGCGTGTTTACCCTCTGTTACAAGGTTATTTGATGAACAAAAAAAAAAAAATAATAAAATAAATGTTATTCGCTACTCCAAATATCGCTCCTGAACCATAGGGGAGTTCTAATTGGAGGACCACCTTTATCCTAATCGGATAAATAAAAACAAAACAAATAAAAAAATAATAAATGAATGAAGAAAAGAAACTTGGATCAGGTATGCTACTACTCCTATGAGTAGAAACCAAATGTTTATTTTGTGAATATTATATATCAATAAACTAAATAAAACAAAAGATAAACTAGATAATGAACTATATGTTACATAAAAATAAATGTCTCACAATGTTGGGGGCAGTGGTGATGGCGGTGATGAGGAGATCGGAGTAGGCGGCGATGAGATGAGCGAAGAGGGTGTTGATGAGGTGAGCGGAGAGAAGAGGATCAAACATAGATGCCAGGAGCAGGTCGTGCTGAGATGAGCTTCATGAGATTGAGCGTCCAAAAGTTGGCCCGAACGGAGCGGGCAAAGATGTACCCCATGGTTAGGATGCAGGTGGACAACTGGGGGGACAACTTCAGGATATAATCCCATTGCTTCTGGTTAATCCTCTACCGCCTGGTTTGTTATTATTGTTCTCGAAGAACTAGTCACCCCCCACCCACCCTAATAGAATATTCACATGTATATGTTACTGTTAATTTGATAAATCTGCTATTATGTATAATCACCGGTTATTTTATATAATAACCAAAAAAACTGGTTAATATGGCAAATTGAAAAAAAAAAATTATTATTTTATCTGGTTATTTTGTAAAATATCCAACGTGAACAGCTAAAGTGATTAATTTAGTTGAATTTACTAAGTTAACTGGTTATTTTGTATAATAGCCAAACTAGTGTGGCTATTATACATAATTGTTGCTATTATAAATAAATAAGACAAATATTAGGTAGGCACTTATTTATTTGAACAAATAAAGATCAGGTACTTATTAATTAGCTCGACCACACCTCAATTTCCATTGTTGTAAGCTGTCTAACAGCGATAATCATTCATCTGGCTACATAAATTCCTAGAACAAACATAAATCGAAATATTACAAAATTTGGGGGCGTATTTGCCGGCGGGACGATATATCTGCCCCTCCCGTCGTTCCTATATTTGAAGTAGTACAGGTTCTAGCTTTAACATATACTTTACCCGTGTAAAGCCACAGGTTTTCAGCTATTATGCATAATAGCCAGTTAATATGATTAATTTGTGACACAATTAAAAAATCTATCATATTAACAAGGTGAGTTTTATATTATGTATAAATTATACTGGTGGTGTTGGAGTAAAGGGGTATATGTCAGTTTTTCTGTTTTCAGTTTTCAGAGAACTCCCATGTTTCTCAGTTGTCCCCCTTTTCACTTCCTTTTTTTTCAATGATGTCATAAGATTCTGACTTATTTCTCTTTACCCCAACATAGAGATTTTACCCATTTTCACAAAAAATTGACATATACCCCTTTACCCAAACAGCACAGTAATAACTGGTTAATATGATAAATATTAAGAAACTGTGAATAATTTGTCATATTAACCAAGAACGGTAGTTATTTTGTAAAATAACCAGTTATTATGTATAATAACTAAATTTATCAAATTAACAGTAACATATACACTATAATATCTAGTACATACTATACTAGTACTATAATAATATAAAACATATAGATAATAATAAAATTTCAAGAACTTAACACCTGCCCACAATGAACACTTCTATTGTAACCTTAATAGGGGGAAAAATTCATAAGTGTTATGCTGCATTAGCCACTATACGAATTCGAGGGAAAGAGACCATTCAAAACAAAACACGTATGTCAGTAAGTCAGTGGCTCGGGCCAAAATAGAGAGTGCTGATGTCGGCATGTTGGCTTGACACATGTCCTATTTTCTCTCAGATTTGTTTCCAACTGAACTTGCTCATATTATTTCTCGAGGGAAATCTCAATGTCATGACCTCTTTTAAAACTGCTTACTGGCTTTTACAAAATAATGAGTTTTTCTTGAGAGATAATTTAAACAATTAACCTTCCCACACCCTATAACTTATTTATATACTCATAATGTGTTTATTATGTAATTCACTTATTAATATTAATATTAGGACTCCATTGTGTGGCCAGCAAGAGTAGCGTGGTCGGTGAGACTGGGTTGAGATGGTGGGGTGGGTTTTCCTCCACCAGGCCGCATAGGCCGCCAGCACATACACGCCATCACATTAGAACCTTGGCTTCTTCCAGAGATTTCTAAGGACTCCATAGATTCCTGTACAGGGACATAGTTCTCCAGTTTTGGAGCAGCGTTTTATAGAGCTGGATCTAGCCTGGTCAACACTCGGGACCTGAAGTGACGGAGCCCGTAGTAGCTTCGATTGGCCGCAGCATCTCTCCAGACTATCTCCTCTCTCACCCCAGGTATACAAAGCGTCGGACAGCCTGGAAAGGGTGCGACCCGATCTTCATTGGTACGTTGGGCTTTACTCCTCTACCTGCTGCCATGAACGTCTTGTCCTCTACAACTTTCTTGGCTGCATTTTCGAGAAAAGGAAGGCCGAAAATCCCACTTGTCCTTCGCGGTGATGTCTATATCGTCCGCATAGGCCAAGTCTTGCACGCACATGTCACTTTCTCACCGCTTTTTCCAGTGCAACTTTGAACAGAAGGAACAACATGCTTTCCTTACTCCATTTATGATGCTCAGTTCTTTGGACATATCCTGAACTCTGATGCAGCATATAGCATCGGCCATGGTGAGTGTGACTACTCGAAGTTTTACTGGGATGGCAATTTCTTGCATCGTTGCAAGGAGCCTTCGTTTCAAGCACTCGTATTTCTTGACACTTTTTTACGATCTGCCAGGCACCCACTGCCCCATTACATTATCTACATTACGCTCATCGCTGATTGATGCAGTAAAATTTAGCTCTCAAGTTACTATTTCGCCAAGAAATTTCTCATAGCATGCATCATTTTCTTTCTGAACATTGAATATGGAATAATCAGTTATGAAAAGTCATCGTCGTGAAGAAAGTTAGTTCCGGTTGTAGATGTTATAAAGATCGCTCCGATATGTACACTCAGGATCGTACAAACCGCGACTTCGGTTAAACCAAGGAGAAGAAATCGCTATTGAAATCCCTTAAAGGAAAAAAGTTGATCAATCATAAAGCCGCAGAGATTTTGTTACAGGATTGACTGGTAATGCAGTGATGAAGGCTTTAAGAAAAGTTACTCAGGGGTAATCTACAAAGGTAAATTTAGGTAGGGTATATAGAGGAAGGAAAGTGGGCTGGATCTGATTGATGTTCTCAGACCCTTTATAAAGGGTAGTCTTGAAGGGCTAGACTTTGAATGATACCACAGAGGAGGGAACCTTACAAATATTAAATATATCATACTTCATTTTACAACCAATAATGTAAAACTTATTTAAAACTGAATCTCGGAAAACCAAACATTTTACTCGTTTTTTCCAGCTTTTCGAAGTATAGGGTAAGTTATGAGATCGGCCAAACATTCGATGCCGAGTTTTCAACGGAATTCTATATTTTCCGATCTCCTGATTCCAAACATATAACAATATGCCGCTCTCTAATAATCTCAATCTTTGCTGCAGCCTCTTCAAAGGACCAAATATTTTTTTTACTTTGTTGACTTTCTTCCATTTTAATAAAAATTGAAAATTAAACAAACAACTTTAATACAAAACTTCAGAAAGTAGGTAACAGTAGCAAAAAGGTTATAATTGAAAGACAAGGTTACTTGCTGCGCATGCCTCAAAACTGTTTTTAACTTACTCCCGTTTCCATAGTATTTTTTCAAAACAGTTTTCAACTCAAAACCAAAAATTTCCTGTCTTAACCTTGAACCAAAACTGTTTCGAAATCACCGTTTCCATCGGGTTTTGAAAACCAAAACAGTTTGGAAGTAGTAAAATAAACTTAAGCACGCCGTCCTTCGGATGGGACGTTAAGCGATGGTCCCGAGCCTGTCAGGTACTCGTTAAAGACCCCTAACCTAGATGAATAAAAATTTAGGGTAGGCAAAATTTAGGACTCCCACAGTAGAGTCGGGCTCATGTCCACCAGAGTGATGAAAGAGCGCTCTGGTAGTAGGCGATATGACCTCGTTGTTAAAAGCCCGGGCATGAGTCATAAAACCTAACCTAACCTATAAAAAAAATAGATGTATGTGTATTTCTAACACGACAATTATATAGAAAAAAAATTATCGACACGAAATTTTATATGTGTATGCAGAACCCTCTAAGGACGCCACCTACTGATTTTCAGTCAAATCGGACAAAAAGAAGGGGATAAGGGGGAGGCTTAACACAAAAACTCCAATAACTGAAGTTGTGATGAATGTATGAAAAAAAAATTTCATATGTACATTCAAAGCCATAGAAGGACGACCTTAATTACAGTAAAACTTTCTTTATAACGCTCCCGTTTATAACGATTTCCCGGATATAACGCTCTTTTTCCTGAGCCCCGGTCCCAGTGGGGAATTTTTCAATGAAAGTTTCTTCGTTGTAACGCTCTGGCGTCCCGTTTATAACGCTCCGATGGAAGGATTAAACACATTTTTTCTAACATTTTAATTTTTTAAAGTAGGCATTATATGATATTATGTCAAAATTAAATTACATTTGTGACACAAAAATAAATTAAGTATAAAATTTAATTAAACAACACGTGCCATGATCTAATGGATTCTGTGAAAATAATTTCTATGAATTTTCTCTTTCCTCTACAAAATGTTTCCATGAATTCAAATAACTTGTGCTTTTACAATACGAATCTAATTTTCCTTTCAGAATTTTATCTTTTTCGGTCCTGTTAACATTGTATAAAATGTCGAGAAAATCATTTTCAATAAAAGAAAAAAATTAATTAATAAAAGAGTTTGATCGATTTACGTAAATTTTGTGTCGATACATTCATTACCTACATTAGCAGTTACTTGGGTGTTTCGAGTCGAGTCTCCTGCTCTGTTTCCCCTCTTCTCTTAGGCCGATTTTGCAAAAAATAGTAAGGATTCGATACAAAATTTCGTTCTTGGGATGAGCCTCCCCCCCCCCCCCCCCTCCCCAATCCTCCATTTTTTTTTTACTCAACTTGGTTGATCAGTAGGTCTTGTTGGGGTTCTGGATACACATACCTCTGAAATTATATATCGATACATTTATTCTATCGAGAGTTATCATGTTCACATACACACACATACACAGACATTTTGGGGATCGGAAACATGAAATTCTGGAACATTTCAATATAAAATAAATAGATACTGTTGGATTTGGTACAGGTTAATGAGAACTTCGAGTAGAACAAGAGATATATTTATTTGGACAACACCCTTATTACAAAACCGCGTGGTAACGAACACAAAGTCAGTTGTTCAATAATAAGTCCCATACCGCGTGGGAACTACACAAGTCACTCACTTACTGTGCTTGGTAACAGACGACTCACTTTATACCCGCGTGGTAATAACCAACTCACTTCCGCATGGTAACTAACGACTCACCTTATACCCGCGTGGTAATAAGCAACTCACTTCCGCATGGTAACTAACGACTCACCTTATACCCGCGTGGTAATAAGGACGAACCCATTCCGCACACCGCGTGCTGGCTCGACCCAGACTCTCAGTCCACCCCGCGTGGCGACCAACTGGTCCCTCTCGTTGTTATGAGACGACTCACTTGTAGTTCAATGAATCACACAAGTCACTCACTACAGGTCGTTCAAGGAACACACCGTAGGTATCGATTCTCGGCGTGTTCCCGAATTCACCCGCTCTGGCTTCCCCTCGCGCGACCCAACAGATACATAAAAATAAATGAACTTAAAATCAATGGATAAAGGATGATATTTCAGAGCACGCATTATACAATTAGTGGATTCTTTTGTGGATTCTCATGATTGGTTCTTGAAATATTTATTAAAACAAATTGAAAATTAATTAAAACAAATACAATTTTCATATTTTAATTAGTCTGGTTTTCAAGTACTCAAATTTAGATAATCAATAATTAAAAACTAATTATTAATCGCTTGAATATATTTTAATTATATATCTATTTATTAACATTTTTTTTTTAATTTAGAAAGCTTTGGAATTACCAACTGATTTTACTCAGACAATAACTTGAGATCTATAGTATTCTTATTATTGCAGTAGTATTACGAAGTATAGGGAGAAATTCGATGTTGGGTTTTCAAGGAAATTTCCAGTTTTCTGACCCTCTAATTCCAAAAATGGGAAAAAAGTCGTCGGTGCATCCAAAATCAATCGACTTGTTGGTTAAGATGAATAGTTGAGATACATACGACTCCTGAATCCTTATATTAAATTTCATGTCGATACATTCATTACAATGGCAGTTATTAGAGTTGTTGTGTTAAGCCTCCCTCCTAATCCTTCCTTCCCTTAAGTCAATTTAGCTGAAAATCAATAGGTCTCGTCGATAGAGATTCATGTCGATACATTCACTCTATCGGGATATATCGTGTTCACACGCAAGCATTTTTTTTAAATATTTGAAATCTAGAGGTTGGAAAACATGAAATTCCGTTGAAAACTTCCGGATCTAATTTTCAACCGATTTCATAACTTCCCCTATACTTTGTATAACTGGGGAAATAACTGAAGCTAGGGTTCTAGCTTGAGGCTAAACTGCGAGAGGCAGTTATATGGAAGTTGAGACTTGGGATGTCAAAGCAGTAGGATCAATCAAATCTAGATTGGCCATTCTGTATGGTGATTGACAAGTTATTGAAACATACATTATGGTACATTCCCCAATACAAAGCAACAACAACAAACCTCAACATCAAACAAATAACCTGTTCCATATTTATATTTTACAAATTCCAAAAATAAATATATACATAAAGTGTAACAGTTTCGCCAAAAGCAATCGCCAGCACAAAGTTCAAAAGTAACATTTAAGTTCGCTAGGTTGTCATATTTATACAATTCTTAGGTTACCTGAGATTACCTAAAATTGTGACAACCTGACTCCTGGGGGTGACCAAGGGGGGAGGGGAGGAGTCTTAACATAACATTTACAAAAATTTGACTCTAATAAAATTATGAAAATACAAAACTAAAAAAATTATAATAGTGAGTTTATAAAAAAAAAAAAGTTTATATAGAATACATATTATATATAAGAAATAAGGACTATGACTTAATATTAAAGTAATAGAAAAAAAGAAAATAGAAATGCGCACAATTATTTTGATGAAAATACGCAATATATTATATTAACTTAGTGGCATTAAAAGGGTTGAGAATTTGAAATTCAATGCCCATTCTTTATAGCTAATAATTTCTAATTTTTTGCTGATGGCGTAAGCCGAAACCGGTACACTTTATGTACATATATATTTTTGTGAAATTTTAATATATGAAGTTAACAAGTTCTTGGTTTATTATTTATTTTATTAGCTTTCTCTACTTCGACATGTATACGAAAAAATGTATTCTAACATTTATAAATGTAATAATATAAATGTTATTTGATATGATACCTGGAAGAAAGGAGATTTTCGAATAATTAAAAATTGCTCTTTTTCTAAAATTCCACTTCTTGAAAATAAAAACAATAAAAAAAAAAATTATATGGCCATTATAAGCCTTTTTATACCAACCACACTTTTACAGATCACAAACATTAACCCTTTCCCCTGTCTCATCACACATTCATTTCATACTGGCATTACTGAGTATATGAAAGTAATGGTTTGGCCTCAGCGGTTTTCTTTGTTCTATTGTACAGCGAATTTCTGAGAGTGAAAACAACTAGTGATGCCGGTTTGAAATGAATTTGAGAGAGTGAAAACAACTAGTAATGCCGGTTTGAAATGAATTTGAGAGAAGAGAGATCTGTAAAAGTGTGGTTGGTGTAAGAGAGTATTTTATAATTCGTTGCTAAGAGAAACACTTTAAACATTACTTCAAAATATTTTCTACGGAAAGTTATTTTACATTCTTTGAGCCGCTATAATTTTGATCGCATTAGTCCCATCTCAAATCTGATGACATATTGGTAATTGAAAATTTATTAAGGAACATTTTCGGTAGGAACTAATTTTTTACCGTTAATATAAAAATATTTTATTAAAAATATGTGTTTCAAAACAATTTCAGGACGGTTTTCATATTATCTATTTAAAAAATACAAAAACTTCTTGGAAATTGCATAAATGATAAAAAGCAGGTGGTAACAAATAAGCTTAGGTCCATCAAAGCAAATGTCGATAAATGGCAAAGCTCCGGAAGGCAGAATTGGCAGGAGGAGGTATGTCTGATGCGGCTCCGTGTAGGCCACACTCGTCTAACCCATGGCTACCTCATCAACAGGGCGATGGCCCCGGGATGTGGCAGGTGTCCTGACCTCTCACAGTAAGCCACATCCTGGAGGAGTGCCCTGGATATGAGGAAATACTAGAGGCCATGGGTTTGCGAACAAGAGACCTACATGAGATGCTCGGAGACGACAACTCATCTATCGAAGCCGTTCTAAGCTCAATGAAGACAACTCACCTCATAGAATTAATTTAATCAAGTATACGAAAATACTTCAAAAATCTATGACATTGGACGCCGATAAATAAACTTATTCTACTCTATTCTAAACCACAATTCTTTACCATTTAGTCATAATATTTTTGTGTAACAGAAAACTATTCTTTTCGATAAGAATTTGCTTTCTTTGTCTGACCTTATGGTCAATTCAATTTACATAATATCTTCAACTTTAGATGTTCAACATTCCCCAATTTCTCACTACAATAGGAAGAATACAATTTATTTCCATTTTCCATGTAGGAAAATGTTTTCCTGTATATATATTAAAATTTTCCTTACAATATAAGTTTGTTTGAAAAAGAGATTTGGGGCTGGTTATGTGAGATTGGAATTGGTGAATGCATTGTGTAGTAGGGAGGCTTGGGAAATAGAATAGAACTGAAAGGGCTTCTCATTCAAAGATTGTGCGACGTATCTTTGTGAATATGCCAATGTTGACATTTCAGAACATTACTCAAATCTCTCACAGGTTGCAAAAAAATAATAATTAGTGAATCGTTGGCTATGTACTTCCTCAGCAAAAATTAATCAATTACTTTCGCAAAATTAATCATTTACTTTTTAATTAATTATTTTCGCTTTTTCTCTAAAGCCAATCGGCCTTAATACTTGACTTACATAGTGGCTTCTTTGTTTCGAGTCCCTCTTCTCTGGTCTCCACTTCTCTTTGACTGATTTCGCGGAAAATTAATAGGTGTTGAGTTTTAAATTTAAATATAAAATTTCATGTCGATAAATTCATTATATCGGTAGTTATTGGGATTTTTGAGTTGTGCCTCTTTCTGATCCCTCCCCCCTTCGGCTAATTCCGTTGAAACTTAATAGCTGTCGTTCTTATTGGGCTTTCAATTTATTGTATTTTATTAAAAATCGTATGTAAACCAAAATATATTAAATATAAATCATTGGAGTATATTTTTTCAAATTCCTTTAATTAATTAGAAATCTGATATTCAGATATATAATTCACTGCAATATTTTATGAGGTTATTTTTATCACAGTGAAAGGATATATACAAATTCTAACTCATATTAAAACTGCATGACATTTAATTATTTTCAAATCGGCTAAAGGTGGTGGGGATTCTAACACGAAGTAACACAACAGGTCTATACAAATCTGCACAAGTCCTTGCAGTCAGTCGGTTCTCGGAAGCAATGTCCGGGCCTTGTCAGAGAACCGTCCTCGGCGACTAAATCGACGTTGGCCGCGCGACCTCCTGCCTGAGGAGGACCCCTGGGGACGCGGTGGTGCTGATTAGCTGCTTCATCAAGAGACTCATATTCTGTTCATATTTTCTTATTTCGACGCATATTCAAAGTCGGAAATTTCCAAAATAAATGTGAAAAAAAAAAAATTACGTTCAATTCTGCTCACTTGCTATGTAAGAGGTTAGTTGATGAAGCTGCACTGGGGAAGTACATTGCCGGTGAATCAGCAGTGACTTTTTTCTTTCTCTCACTCTCTCTCTATCTCTCTCTTTTTTCGGATATTACATATATTTTCCTTTCTCGAGTCGTTCCCTTCCAAGATTGGTTTCACTATGCCCGCGACCGGCCTCGGGCAATCAATATTTCCTCATCTTCCGTGGCTTCTTCTTTCAACAAAAAATTAAAATAGAAATCACTCTCATCGGAATCAATAACCTGATTCTTCAAACTATTATTTGCTTCATAGCTTATCAGAGTGGTGTCACAAAGCCGACTTCTTAACGAAAATAGAAAATTCTGACTAAATATAGGTTTTGAAAATATTCAGTTTCTCCCGAAGGAATCTTGAAAAATTTGTAGTCCTGATCAAAAAGACAAGATTTTATTTTTACTATATTATACATTTGAACAAGGAAAGCTCATTGGAAAGCTCATCCAGGACCTTTTAACGGCGACATCTATTGTTTTTCAGCCAAATCGATCAAAGGGAATAGGGGGAGGCTAAACATTTAGGACTCTCACAGTAGAGTCGGGCTCATATCCACCAGAGCGACGAAAGAGCCCTCTGGTAGTAGGCGATATGACCTTGTAGTTAAAGCCCAGACATAAGTCACAATAACCAACCAACCAACTTATCACAGAGACGGTGGCTTCGATCTTCACTGTGGAGGTCCGATGCGTCCCTCTATTATGATAACTTTGTCGCTAACTTACCAGAACTTCGTTCTAGTCAACAATTGAAGTAGGTAACTTATCGTTATATTATAGAGAAATTAATCGAATATTGTGCATTCGAAAAGTGGGAAAGGGCTCAACGACATTTAATTGATTTAACTGAGAGTACTTGGAAACATTGATCACAGTTGTGTCGAACCACAGTCTCCCTTCCTGGTTAGCATTGCTAAAGACTGGATGGATGTAGCACTAGAGACCTCAGGGGGGGTACTTTGTGGTTTCATGAAAGGTTATAAAGTGCAAATGAGGTGCTTCAAGAACAAAGGAACCGCATCCTGTTAGAGAACCGCATGAGAGAACACACCTTTTGTGCAACCCTCCCACCACTAATCTCTTGGTCCGTTTTAACAAGATTTCCTTTACACAGATTGGCATGATGCTCTTCATAGTTTTCGGTAAAATCGTTTGTAAATCACTCGTAATGTACTTCCCCAACACGAATTAAGTTTTGATGGACTTCTGAATCCTCATACGAAATTTTGTATCGATACATTCATTATATCAGCAGTTATTGGTTTTTTACAAGCTTTTGATGTGTAAACTTCTTAGCTCTCGGTAGGGACTATGTCAGACCGTCAGAGCGTAAGTTTCGTTGATGGGCATGTGTAAGTGTGTATGTAACGCAGCGCACACACACAACTACACACTTCTTTATCTGTGATGTCAGCTGTTTTTGAGCATTTCTACGTTCGCGGAATGTTTAGATTTAACAGAGATGTATACATGCGTCGTAATAGGTGTCCTTATGTGGTTCCGGATACATATATAAGATTCTGTGTCGATACATTTATTCAGTAAGGAGATATCGTTTCCACGGACACACACACACAGTAAGATAGATTTACTTTATATAAAAATAATAATAAAAAATAAATAATTTACTTTTCATTTATAATAAAAATTGGATTCTTAAGTTTAGCCCCCCTCTGATCCCCCCTTTCTTTCTGTCCATTCCGCAGAAAATTGATAGGTGTTGTAAAGTTTTAAATTTACAAATAAAATTTCGTCTCGATACATTCATTACAACGACAGTTATTAGAGTGTTTGTGTTAAGTCTCCCCTCTAATCCCATTCTTCCCTTTATTCGATTTGTCGAAAAAATAATAGGTGTCGTCCATATGAAGTTCTAGATATTCATATAAAATTTAATTTCGATATATCCATTATTTAAGGAGTTACCCACCATATATATATATAACACTGTGTGTGACTTTTTTTTTTTTTTTCTGGAATCAGGGGTTGGAATACCTGAAATTCCGGTAAAAAGTGAACTTCGAATTTCTGTACGATTACATAACTTCTCCCGTACATCGTATAGCTGAGGAAATAATAGCTCTTAATATCAGACCAGTCCTGGCCACTTCTAGGGACCTCTGTAATCTACTTACTCTGTAACACAGAAAACCCCCGGAAATTAAACAGCCTGTAGATATTTTTAGTGACGTTCCAGGATTGTCTCCTAAATAAGGTTATTTTTATTTATTTTTACTTCTCCAGTTATACGAAGTATAGAGGAAGGTATGTAATCGGTCAGAAATTCCATGTTAAATTTTCTGACATGCCCACCTCCATCCTCACAATAACATCTACATACGCCGATGACACCGCCATCTTAGCTGTTGCTGAACTTCACATACACGCCTCATTCACACTACAACACCATCTCACACAAATCGAAAACTGGTATAACACATGGAAAATAAAACTTAATACAGATAAATCACAGCACATCACATTTACACTTCGACGAGAAACATGCCCCCCCGTTTATATCTACGATAAGCCCCTCCCTCAAACTAATACTGTACGATACCTAGGACATAAAATCGAAGACTGACATGGAACCCTCACATACACCTCACAAAATACTCTACGGACTTCTAAATCGACGATCAAAATTAAACATGACACAAAAACGAAACTATTACAGTTTACATATTCCGTATACATACGGATCACAGATATACGGCTCAGCAAAAACATCCAACATCAAATCGAATTCAGGCGTTTCAGTCAAAAACCCTCAGATGAACACAGTGCCCATAATACATAAACAACAGAACACTTCATAACGATCTCATGTTACAATACAAACTACTTACATACGGTTTTTTAGCAAACTTTACACAAATACAAAACCAGAAATACGTACAATATCTTCACAACATTTACCACATAACCCCCACGAAGGTTGAAGAGATGGAACCGCGACTTACTGCCACCTTGAATCATATTCGTTATTAATATTTTTTACAATATTTTCCTTTACTTTTATTATCTCTCTTACTACCCATCCATCAAAATTGTCTTTAATTTTTTTTTTTTTTTTTTCTTAATAATTAAGATAAATTCTCATCCCGAGGAACTACCACTGGGTGGCCTTCCTCACACATGCCCTTCACGCCAACATATCAATACCATCATAGATGCTGGTTGTTGCACGGTAGCAACAGTTGTATCTTTATAAATAAAAGAAAAAAATTTTTTCACCGGAATTTTATATTTTTCAACCACCTGATTCCAAACATGATAAAAAGAAATGTCTGTGTCTATGAACACAATACTGAAGAACGCTTATAACGTCTGATTGAATACATTTATTTAGACTAAATTTCGCAAGTAAATTCAAAACCTCATTATGATAATACCCATTAATTTTCTGCTGAATTGGTTGAATGGAAGGGAATGATCAATGGGGGAGATCAACCCCAGACAAGGTGGACACGACTCAAACACCCTAATAACTGCCGAAGTAATGAACCTATTGAAAATTTAGTATGAGGATTCAGAAGCCACTATAGTCAATTGATTTTTTAGGTCGGTCGGTTATGGAAGAAAATCATAAAACTTAATTATTTCTTAATTAATCTCTTCTTAATTAATCATAAAACTTAATTAATTCAAAAGATCGGCGAACACTCAACTATAAATGAACTAATTAAATTAATATAACTTCCTCTATGCGAGGTCGGTTTCAAAATAACGGGCATTTTCGGTTTTTGAAAAGAATTTTATTTATTCGTCTACATCAATGTTATCCTCTTCAAAATAGTCCCCATTAGATATTATACCGTTATGCCAGCGCTTTTTCAAATCCCCGAAACACTTCTGAAACTCGATCTTTGGGATAGCATTTAGCTTCTCAGCGATGCGCTTTTCATCTCATCTATGCTTGTGAAACGACTGCCCTTTAAGGTTCTCTTTATTGTTGGGAACAGAAAAAAGTCACATGGAGCCATGTCTGGAGAATATGGAGGCTGGGGCATCATTATAGTGTTGTTTCTGGCCAAAAATTCACGAACATAATCCACGAAGTATGAGCAGGTGCCTTATCGTGGTGCAAAAGCCATGAATTGTTTCTCCACAAATCCGGGGTTTTTTTTTGGATTGCTTCATGCAAACGGCGTTGCACTTGTAGGTAGTACTCATTATTGATCGTTTGACCTTGTGGCAAGAACTCATGATGGACTATGCCGTTAAAATCGAAAAACACAGTGAGCATGACCTTCACATTCGACCGCATTCGTCGAGCTTTTATACCTACTCATAAACCTTAGTTTAGACTCACCAAAAGCAATATTTAACATTTCTAAAACTTTGCTGCACTTTATTCCGTTATTATAGCAAAATTTAATGCAAATTCTCTGATCCATTTTGTAAACAAATAAATAATCGCCGATCGTACCAAAACACATGTATTCTCCTTGACAGCTGACAGCAGAATAAACACCCGGTTTGGCTAACAATGTACAGATACTTTTCAGACATGTTTAGCAACACTACAACGAAAAAATCGCGCGAATCGGACTAATACAACCCTCGAAATTACAAAATTACCATTATTTTTTTAACACACTTCGTACTTCATATAGCAGAGGATGTATGATCTTGTAACGCCAACGTGGAGTCAAGTAGACTCCCTGCCTTCTAAGAAAACAACTGGCAGCGCCACCTTCTGTCTTCGCGTGTGTTCCCTTTCAGTAAGCTAATCGTTTAAATCATAGCGGAATAATCACTGTCGGTGGGGAGCTGTGACTGTTCAATTTCTTGGAGTATGACTGGCATTCTGGGGGGAAGTAAAAGCAGCTTCATAGACCAATCAAGGAAGAACATAACACAAAGAGCATCCTATAACAAGCTTGGCGCCAGACTCAACTTTTACACCCTACTTAGCTTTAGGTTTATGTTTAAGGCCATAGTGTGGAGAGTGCCTAGTTGACTGGCAACTCTAAAGATGTCTCAAAAGGAGCTTTTAGCATTAACTCAATTGAAAGGTTTAGTAGTTTGAACAGAGGGCAGACTTCCTCAGTGAGATGACAAGACAGGACTGGAAATGCACACAATGAGAAGCAGCTTCCAGAGCAGAATTAGTCGAATAATGCTGAAAGAGGATAACTGGCGACTCCATAATAATAATAATATATGTGCTTGCTTCATGAGTTCAAGATCGCGGGTTCAATACCCGGCCAATGCCCTTAGTTTATTCTATCTAATAGGTGAAAAAAACCTTGAGCATGCTTCGGATGGGACGTTAAGCGAAGGTCCCGAGTCTGTACGATGTCAGGTACTCGACCCTAGGTGAATAAAAATTTGGGCTAGGCAAAATTTAGGACTCTCATAGTTTAGTCTGGCTCATGTCCAACAGAGTGTCGAAAGAGCGCTCTGGTGGTAAAATGACATTGTAGTTAAAGCTAAACTAATTAACAGCTATATTCTTCTCCCAATAATTTTTTTTCTTTCTTCAACCTAACTAAAGGTTTGAAACAGAAGGCTTCTCGTGAAATAAGTTTCAGCAAAAAGAATATGTAAGTCTGTTTTAAAGATTTTATTATTCAGAGAATAATTAAATTACAAGTCAACAAACTATAACCTCTTCTTACAGCTGTCCCTGAAGTCGTTCCTAGCGCCGTCACTAGGGAGCAGGAGAGTTTACATCTTTACACCTCCCCCTCCAAGGTCAGCACGCAGCAGGAGTCAGCTTATTGCTGTGAAAAAAATTCAAGTTTTTTCTGCGATGTCCACAGAAACAGGACGATATGCGACGCACAATAGGAAAAGGCCCTATCCTTGAGTAATATACTCCCATTCTCAATATACACTAAGTCTCCTACGTTAAAGGAATGTTGTCGTCGTGTTTTGTCTACTCTCGCTTTGTTTATTTCAAAATTGTGCATGGAGTTCAAGAATGCCTGTTTTCTGTCATCTTCCAGTGTATTAGTAGTAGGAACATCAATGGGAGAAATACTAGAACGCTTTCCAAGAAGGAAAGCTGGGGCAAACTTCATAGAGCTATGAAATGTACTTGTATTCAGCTGTGCATTTCTCGACTATCGTAGACCAAGCTGTTTTATGATCAGAGCTATTTATCTGGCAACGTATTCTGTTCACAAGCGTTTGGTTAAGCCGTTCATTAAGTCCATTCGACTTTGCACAGTCAACGCTCGTAAATATAAGTTATATATTCATCTTATCCATATATCTTTTCAGTTCTTCAGACTGTATGCCTGTATATTGGTCGGTCAACAACATATAAAAATATAATGACCAAAATAAAAAATTTGTTTACATAAATTCTAGATACTGATATTGAGAGTACTTCCCAAACGTCTATATTGTTGCTAGTTTGTAAAAACCAAAAACATTAATAGGAGAAGAATATAGCCTAGAAAAGTATATGATTATAAATTTAGAATCTACTTATAAAACCCAAAAAGTAATAATAAAGTATATGATTATAAATTCAGAACCTCCTTATAAAACCCAAAAAGTAATAATAAAGTATATGATTATAAATTCAGAACCTCCTTATAAAACCCAAAAAGTAATAATAAAGTATATGATTATAAATTCAGAATCTCCTTATAAAACACAAAAAGTAATAATAAAGTATATGATTATAAATTCAGAATCTCCTTATAAAACCCAAAAAGTAATAATAAAGTATATGATTATAAATTCAGAACCTCCTTATAAAACCCAAAAAGTAATAATAAAGTATATGATTATAAATTCAGAACCTCCTTATAAAACCCAAAAAGTAATAATAAAGTATATGATTATAAATTCAGAACCTCCTTATAAAACCCAAAAAGTAATAATAAAGTATATGATTATAAATTCAGAACCTCCTTATAAAACACAAAAAGTAATAATAAAGTATATGATTATAAATTCAGAACCTCCTTATAAAACCCAAAAAGTAATAATAAAGTATATGATTATAAATTCAGAACCTCCTTATAAAACACAAAAAGTAATAATAAAGTATATGATTATAAATTCAGAATCTCCTTATAAAACCCAAAAAGTAATAATAAAGTATATGATTATAAATTCAGAATCTCCTTATAAAACCCAAAAAGTAATAATAAAGTATATGATTATAAATTCAGAACCTCCTTATAAAACCCAAAAAGTAATAATAAAGTATATGATTATAAATTCAGAACCTCCTTATAAAACCCAAAAAGTAATAATAAAGTATATGATTATAAATTCAGAACCTCCTTATAAAACCCAAAAAGTAATAATAAAGTATATGATTATAAATTTAGAATCTACTTATAAAACCCAAAAAGTAATAATAAAGTATATGATTATAAATTCAGAACCTCCTTATAAAACCCAAAAAGTAATAATAAAGTATATGATTATAAATTCAGAATCTCCTTATAAAACACAAAAAGTAATAATAAAGTATATGATTATAAATTCAGAATCTCCTTATAAAACCCAAAAAGTAATAATAAAGTATATGATTATAAATTCAGAACCTCCTTATAAAACCCAAAAAGTAATAATAAAGTATATGATTATAAATTCAGAACCTCCTTATAAAACACAAAAAGTAATAATAAAGTATATGATTATAAATTCAGAATCTCCTTATAAAACACAAAAAGTAATAATAAAGTATATGATTATAAATTCAGAATCTCCTTATAAAACCCAAAAAGTAATAATAAAGTATATGATTATAAATTCAGAATCTCCTTATAAAACCCAAAAAGTAATAATAAAGTATATGATTATAAATTCAGAACCTCCTTATAAAACCCAAAAAGTAATAATAAAGTATATGATTATAAATTCAGAACCTCCTTATAAAACCCAAAAAGTAATAATAAAGTATATGATTATAAATTCAGAATCTCCTTATAAAACACAAAAAGTAATAATAAAGTATATGATTATAAATTCAGAATCTCCTTATAAAACCCAAAAAGTAATAATAAAGTATATGATTATAAATTCAGAACCTCCTTATAAAACCCAAAAAGTAATAATAAAGTATATGATTATAAATTCAGAACCTCCTTATAAAACACAAAAAGTAATAATAAAGTATATGATTATAAATTCAGAATCTCCTTATAAAACACAAAAAGTAATAATAAAGTATATGATTATAAATTCAGAATCTCCTTATAAAACCCAAAAAGTAATAATAAAGTATATGATTATAAATTCAGAATCTCCTTATAAAACCCAAAAAGTAATAATAAAGTATATGATTATAAATTCAGAACCTCCTTATAAAACCCAAAAAGTAATAATAAAGTATATGATTATAAATTCAGAACCTCCTTATAAAACCCAAAAAGTAATAATAAAGTATATGATTATAAATTCAGAACCTCCTTATAAAACCCAAAAAGTAATAATAAAGTATATGATTATAAATTTAGAATCTACTTATAAAACCCAAAAAGTAATAATAAAGTATATGATTATAAATTCAGAACCTCCTTATAAAACCCAAAAAGTAATAATAAAGTATATGATTATAAATTCAGAATCTCCTTATAAAACACAAAAAGTAATAATAAAGTATATGATTATAAATTCAGAATCTCCTTATAAAACCCAAAAAGTAATAATAAAGTATATGATTATAAATTCAGAACCTCCTTATAAAACCCAAAAAGTAATAATAAAGTATATGATTATAAATTCAGAACCTCCTTATAAAACACAAAAAGTAATAATAAAGTATATGATTATAAATTCAGAATCTCCTTATAAAACACAAAAAGTAATAATAAAGTATATGATTATAAATTCAGAATCTCCTTATAAAACCCAAAAAGTAATAATAAAGTATATGATTATAAATTCAGAATCTCCTTATAAAACCCAAAAAGTAATAATAAAGTATATGATTATAAATTCAGAACCTCCTTATAAAACCCAAAAAGTAATAATAAAGTATATGATTATAAATTCAGAACCTCCTTATAAAACCCAAAAAGTAATAATAAAGTATATGATTATAAATTCAGAATCTCCTTATAAAACACAAAAAGTAATAATAAAGTATATGATTATAAATTCAGAATCTCCTTATAAAACCCAAAAAGTAATAATAAAGTATATGATTATAAATTCAGAACCTCCTTATAAAACCCAAAAAGTAATAATAAAGTATATGATTATAAATTCAGAACCTCCTTATAAAACACAAAAAGTAATAATAAAGTATATGATTATAAATTCAGAATCTCCTTATAAAACACAAAAAGTAATAATAAAGTATATGATTATAAATTCAGAATCTCCTTATAAAACCCAAAAAGTAATAATAAAGTATATGATTATAAATTCAGAACCTCCTTATAAAACCCAAAAAGTAATAATAAAGTATATGATTATAAATTCAGAGTCTTTTATAAAACCCAAAAAGTAATAATAAAGTATATGATTATAAATTCAGAATCTCCTTATAAAACCCAAAAAGTAATAATAAAGTATATGATTATAAATTCAGAATCTCCTTATAAAACCCAAAAAGTAATAATAAAGTATATGATTATAAATTCAGAATCTCCTTATAAAACACAAAAAGTAATAATAAAGTATATGATTATAAATTCAGAATCTCCTTATAAAACCCAAAAAGTAATAATAAAGTATATGATTATAAATTCAGAATCTCCTTATAAAACCCAAAAAGTAATAATAAAGTATATGATTATAAATTCAGAACCTCCTTATAAAACCCAAAAAGTAATAATAAAGTATATGATTATAAATTCAGAACCTCCTTATAAAACCCAAAAAGTAATAATAAAGTATATGATTATAAATTCAGAACCTCCTTATAAAACCCAAAAAGTAATAATAAAGTATATGATTATAAATTTAGAATCTACTTATAAAACCCAAAAAGTAATAATAAAGTATATGATTATAAATTCAGAACCTCCTTATAAAACCCAAAAAGTAATAATAAAGTATATGATTATAAATTTAGAATCTACTTATAAAACCCAAAAAGTAATAATAAAGTATATGATTATAAATTCAGAACCTCCTTATAAAACCCAAAAAGTAATAATAAAGTATATGATTATAAATTTAGAATCTCCTTATAAAACCCAAAAAGTAATAATAAAGTATATGATTATAAATTCAGAACCTCCTTATAAAACCCAAAAAGTAATAATAAAGTATATGATTATAAATTCAGAACCTCCTTATAAAACCCAAAAAGTAATAATAAAGTATATGATTATAAATTCAGAACCTCCTTATAAAACCCAAAAAGTAATAATAAAGTATATGATTATAAATTCAGAATCTACTTATAAAACACAAAAAGTAATAATAAAGTATATGATTATAAATTCAGAACCTCCTTATAAAACCCAAAAAGTAATAATAAAGTATATGATTATAAATTCAGAACCTCCTTATAAAACCCAAAAAGTAATAATAAAGTATATGATTATAAATTCAGAACCTCCTTATAAAACCCAAAAAGTAATAATAAAGTATATGATTATAAATTCAGAGTCTTTTATAAAACCCAAAAAGTGATAATAAAGTATATATTTCCATGAAACGAATTTTTATTATGTTATTAGAATACATCATACAAATGTAGACTCTTACATAAGTTATGAACTTCATAACGTCCGCTGTTTGACCAGGTCAGGGTGGAGTTCATTCGCCTCAGGAACGGACTTTTTTTTTTTTCATTTTATATCTGTTTTATTTTGTATTTATATTTATTTATTTCTACAGGCGAAGCCTATTATTACACAAAATAAAATGGTTTACAAATAACCTCATAAAATACATCGTAATTAAACAAAAAGTAAAATAAATTATTTTGATTTGCACAAATATGACAATTATTTAAAATTTACTCTTATTAACAAACACTTGAATATTACTACAATTTGGTTATAAAATTAACACTATATTAATAATTATGGGTACAATAAAAGAAAAACTGGTAATAGCTAGAAATAAAAATAAATCCAGAATCTAAAAAACAAAAAAATCCAGAGTGTAAAAAACAAACAAAGAAAATTTATATTATTTAATCGAGTTGAACACACTACAGTATTAATTATAAAAATATAATAATAAAATAAAATTATTACATAAATAATAATATACTAATACCTATTACGATAAACATTGTAGGTATATACTTCTAAAGGTCTTTATGACGATATTTCAGGACTTTCATAATGAAAATAAAATAAATAGGTAAATAAATTATCAAAATTAATATTAGTATTAGAAATTTTTATTTTTTCCAAAATATAATTAGTATCTATTGTAATAGGGATTTTATTTTCATGTATCTTCCATTATTTATTTATTTATTTTCAAAAAGAACATATAAATATTATTATTATTATCGTATGAATTTGTATTCTAAGATTTAATATCGTTGGTGTATGTATATAATTAGAAGTTATTTTGTTGTGTAAAATTGTTTGACATCTCCAATTAAGAATTAGAAATAAATTTTATTTCCGTTAAACCATAACGTAATTGGAGATGTATTTAATATTATTATTTTCGATGCTCTGGTGGACATGAGCCCAACTACTCTGGGAATGCTACATTTTGCCTACCCAGGATTAGTTAGGGGTGTCTTGGAAGAATAACAGGGTGATTGTTAGTTATAATAACTAACAAGTGAGCATAATGACTCATGTTAGGGGATTTAATATATCGCCTACTACCAGAGTGCTCTTCCGTCACTCTGGTGGACATGAGCCCGACTCTATTATGGGAGTTGCCTATCCTAAATTTTTATTCACCTAGGGTAGTAAGTTGTCTTTATCGATTACCTGACATCGCACAGCCTCGGGACCATCAATTAACATCCCATTCAAAGAACAGCGTGCTCAAAGTTTTTTTTACTTCCCAGTAAAACACCTATGTGTCTCGGCCGGGTTTCGAACCCGCGATCATGAGCTCAGTAAGCAAGCACGTATACCACTGAGCTAACGGCACCCTCTAGGGTAACGGGGCATCATTGGAAATAATTCAAGCAACAAACAATATTAATAATAATAATATTTATTTACATAAAATGAGCGAAGAATATTAAATTCTCTTTTAAAAAATATTCTTTGTCTCTTAAAAAAGTTTATGAAAAGAACCTCATTAAACGTTTCCTGGGCTTCAAGATCCATTAATTTGGTTGTTTTAAAAAAAAAACTTTCATCATTCTTTTTCTCAAATTAAAAAAAAAAAAAAAAACTGAATTGTGCAGCAACACGTTTTTATATGGAAAATAATGATTGTTAACGTTTTTGTAAAGCAAAAAAAAATATGAGAAAAAATATGTTTTCGCTTTTGTGTCTCAGGAGTTATATAACGAAACTCGTGATGTACATTTAATGGTACTTTATTAATGTATATATATATATATATTTTTTTACTTATTTCAAATTGACAACCGGAAAGCACACTGTGTTCAGAATTTGTTTTTATTTAGTTAATTTTTATTTTTATTTTATTTGGGCCGAGCTTCGAAAAGACTTATATAGAATAATATTAAGAAACTACTGCAATATGGAATATAGGGAACGAAATCGGTCTATAAATTATTATATCAGAGACAAAATCGAAAACTTCTAGCTCTGCGGACTTATTAATAACGCAATAATTATGATAATATGATAATAATTATTATCAATTTATCAGTAGAGTGTAATTATTATACTCTTTCTCGACAGAGATTGGGGAGGCAGCCACCCTTCTCTCCATCCATCGAACTTTACATACATATATGGATGACTAGCTATAGATTGGCCCTTTCCCTCGAGTTTAAGGGCGGTACCTATCGATATTGTGTTAATAATTGGATTGTCGATCTATCAGTATTATGATCATTTTGTATACCAACATCAAGTTGTTGTGCAGGAATTGAGTTGTCCTAGGTCCTCTAAGAATAAAAACATAAATAGTCAAATACAGTAGACTCTCCCTTATCCGGCGCTCGCAAAATAATATCAAATTGGTTAAACTAAAATTATATTAAATTATTAGATTATCAATTATATGAGCCACGTGTGTTTATGAGCACATAATATTTACGTAACTCACGAATCTTTTATGTATTTTTATTGTACATAATGTACAAATACATTGTATTTATAATGAAGGGAACGCTAATACAATATTTTATTACTTCACTAATATCCTATAAATAAATTATAATAAATACATAATATATATAAAAAATGTTTCCTATAATAGAAAAACAAAGGTACATCTTATAAATAATAATAGGTAAATCTTATCGGGAAATGAACACTTAACTAGAAAAGTCAAAGTTTAATTTTTTTCCACAGAAACCCTTCAAAATATCTTTTTAATGCTTGGATAAATACATGTACATATGTACGTACATATAATAAACCAAAGTTCAGTATGTACATATTTGTCAATTTAATAAATGTTATCAACAAAATACATACGTGTTTTATTCCTTAGCTCACCTAAAAACACTTTTCTTTACGCTTTAATTGATATATTTTTTCTCATTAATTGATGATTTCCGTTATCCGGCGCTTTCTGTTATCCGGCATTACGTCAGTCCCGGCAACGCCGGATAAGGGAGAGTCTACTGTAGAAAAGTATACCATAATAAATAACATAAACAACTTAATTAAGAGGAAAACAATTATATCTATAAAAAAAACAGAGACGAGAAGGTGATAAATTAAAAATATAGGAGAAAGAGAAAGGTTGACCAGACGGACTCAAATAATATTAATTTAATGAAAACTGACATTATTGCAGAGATATTGTGAAATAATTCAAATGAACTTGAAAGAAATAAAAGTTGTTTATTTATGATATTGTCTAATTTCACTAACTATATTTACATGGGAGTACTTTCGGTATTTCTACCATCCTCAGCCAAAAGCATATCTTAAAGCAGTCTTATCTCTTATGCTTTTGGCTGAGGATGGTAGAAATACCGAAAGTACTCCCATGTAAATATAGTTGGTGAAATTAGACAATATTGGGTCGCGCGAGGGGAAGCCAGAGCGGGTGAATTCGGGAACACGCCGAGAATCGATACCTGCGGTGTGTTCCTTGAACGACCTGTGGTGAGTGACTTGTGTGATTCATTGAACTACAAGTCAGTCGTCTCTTAACAACGACAGGGACCAGTTGGTCGCCACGCGGGGTGGACTGAGAGTCTGGGTCGAGCCAGCACGCGGTGTGCGGAATGGATTCGTCCTTATTACCACGCGGGTATAAGATGAGTCGTTAGTTACCATGCGGAAGTGAGTTGGTTACTACCACGCGGGTATAAAGTGAGTCGTCTCTTAACAACGAGAGGGACCAGTTGGTCGCCACGCGGGGTGGACTGAGAGTCTGGGTCGAGCCAGCACGCGGTGTGCGGAATGGATTCGTCCTTATTACCACGCGGGTATAAGGTGAGTCGTTAGTTACCATGCGGAAGTGAGTTGGTTATTACCACGCGGGTATAAAGTGAGTCGTCTGTTACCAAGCACAGTAAGTGAGTGACTTGTGTAGTTCCCACGCGGTATGGGACTTATTATTGAACAACTGACTTTGTGTTCGTTACCACGCGGTTTTGTAATAAGGGTGTTGACCAAATAAATATATCTGTTGCTCTACTCTAAGTTCTCATTAACCTGTACCCAAACCCAACAGACAATATCATAAATAAACAACTTTTATTTCTTTCAAGTTCATATTAATTTAAGAAAAAATGATGTACTGAAAAAAAAAAATCGTCTGTGAATCACCGGAAATGTACTTCCCCAGTAAAAATTAATCAATTATGTTTTTGCTCCAGCTCCGATTTGGCTTAATCATGAATTTTCATAATAAATTTCATGTTGATATATTTATTTTATCACTACAATTTTATCAACCCCTCCTCTGATCCCTCTCTTTCCTTTCAGGAAGTTTCAAATTTTCATATGAAATTTTATGTCCATACATTCATTACAACGGCAGTTATTAAATTTTTTGTGTTAATCCACCCCCCTAATCTTTTTTTTCCCACTGACTGATTTGTCTGTTAAATCGATAGCTGTCGTTCTCACAGGGTACTGAACACAAATATAAAACTTCGCTGTTGAAACGTTATTTGCAAAAAGATTGGTGGTATAGACAATATTAAGGCCCATTTACATTATGTCACTTTTAATGAACATTCGTAGTGAATCATCCAAAGTGAATCATCCTTGTTTACATATTTTCATCTAGTTATGTGTTTTCACTGCTCCGTGTTCCTCATAATTTCGCGTCTGTGTGCCCTCTTCGCGTATAGTGCCAGAATATGTCTCGTTTGAGAAGGAACTCAAGAGTTGTGCGTGCAGGCATTGATTTAATTTTAAGCGGACTACTTCATGAACCGAATGCAAGCCTAACAGTAAGTGGTCGTGCTCAAAGACGTTGGTGGGTGAAACCATGGGTTTCAAGGAGAGAAAGTGTGGGTTAGGGTGGAACGAAAAATCACCTTTTGATTTTTAATTTGCAATAGCGCGGAAAAGTTGCCTTTTAGTGTAGATAAGATAAATAAAAAATATGAAAAATATTGGAGTACGTCTTGAGGTGCCGCAAGGACCTTAAAGTTTCATGAAAACACACTTTTTTGGAACTTTTTCAAAGATTTTTGCGAGTCTCGATTATGTGATTTTTAATTTGAAATAGCGCAGAAAAGTTGCCTTTTAGTGTAGATAAGATAAATTAAAAATATGAAAAATATTGGAGTACGTCTTGAGGTGCCGCAAGGACCAGTTTAATGTGGCAATGAAGTAGAAACAAACATTTTGCAGCTGTAACATTTGTAATCATTAAGGATACAGAAGTAAGAAATACAAAGTTTGACATTACAAAATATTTTTTTATTTTTATTATAATTTATAATTAATAATTTTTCCAATTCTAATGCTTATATATGTATTTAAAACCATTTTTTGTAACATTATCTGTACGAGAAATTCATAAAAAATAATTTATCAAAGTTTAAAATTTTTCAATTTTTTTACAAACTTAAGCTCTTTGCGGCACCTCAAGATGTTGTAGTATTGCAACCTTTTTTTTTTTAAATTCTTTTAATAACTAAAAAAAATTTTAAAAGGCCATTTTCGTTCCACCCTAGTGTGGGTGCCTCGTCAACGCTGTTCGTAGAATGGGCAGAAGAAAATCCTGAGGAGTACAGGAACCATTTAAGAATGGACGAAAACCAATTCGCGAAATCTTTATAATAACAAGTCTCACTACAGACGGGGTTCGACTGGCAATGTGAAATACAGAACAGTGAAGAGTGAATGCAAAGAGGGGACGTTTGTTTACATTTGTCACTGCGCCTTCACTCTGGATGAATCATCGGTTGGAGGAACGACTGTTTCATCAAAAGTTAGTAGGCGGTCAACTTCTTTCATCGTTCACTTTCGATGTTCAGATGATCCTCCAAAGTGACAAATGTAAATGGGCCTTTATCTGTAAAATCTTCTGCGTGACGTGAAAGATTTGGGCAATTAAATCGATATAACGTTAAATTTTCCATTTTTAAAATTGATTGTTTAAGAAAAAAAGTTAAAACTTGATCACTAGTTTGTTGAAAGTCGTGCTAATTCGTTTTTTAAAAAGATTTGGTCGTAACTGATTCTTTTCTACCGTGATTTTTTATTATCTAAAAGTAAATGGGATTATTGTAAAATAGTAAACAATTTTTCGGAATTGTAGAATAGAATATTTGATGATTAAAAAACAAAAATCAAATACTTACCACTTTTAACTCCATTTTCACTTGTTTTTTTATTTTTTTTCATTGTATTGTGTACAATAAAAGCAAAAATATAAAATTAATTCGTTTTTCGTTCGGATGATGATAACCATATAAAATTTCGTGTCGATACATTCATTCGTGATAGTGGAGAGAATATGGGATGGTGCACAGTGGTCAGGAACAGAGAAAGATGGAATAAATGTGTTACAGTACTTGTTTAGTCGTGGAGAGCGGGTGAATTCGGGAACACGCCGAGAATCGATACCTACGGTGTGTTCCTTGAACGACCTGTGGTGAGTGAGTGGTGTGATTGATTGAACTACTTGTGTCGTTCTGTTTGTTGATTCGCGGTCTGTCTTTTGTGTGAAAAAAAGGTGAAAAAAACTAAGTTCGCGGTGATAAAGGGACTTATTGTGAATAGTAACATTGTATTCGTCATTACGCGGTTTGTTAAGGGACTTATTGTGAATAGTAACATTGTATTCGTCAGTACGCGGTTTGTTAATAAAGGTGTTGTCTAAATATATATATTAAGTGTTCCAAGCGGCTTATTCTTTAACCTATTTTCCCAGATGCAACAGTACTATTTAAGAAATAATCCTCATTTTTAGACTTTAACTTTAACTTTTTTTTTTGTTTTACCTTGTTTTATTTTTATTTTATTTTTAATCAAGAAGTAACAGTTTTACTTAAGAAATAATTTAATTTAATCGTTAAATTATTTTCTGGCTTTTGTTCTAAAAGAATGTCAATAAAGCTATTTTATTTTATTTTACATTCATTCTATCGTGAGTTATCGTGTTTACAGACACACAGAAACACATTTTTTTTTCATTTTTGGCATCTTCATGTAATGAAGTTCCGTTGGAAGTTCAATTTTGAATTTCTGAACAATGATAAACATCCCCTATATATTTTGTGTAGCTGCGGAAGTAATAAAATGAATAAATAAATAAAGAGGTTGAAGAGGAGGAAAACAAAAAGGAAATGAAAGGCTATTCAAAGAGCTGCGGCCTACGATAAGGAAAACAAACTTTATGTAAATTTTCAGATTTTCTAGGAATCATTTTGGTATTAGATCGTCTGTGGGCTCATTCACTACAGTATGTCATTTTCATCATTTAAAACAAAATTATTAGCTTTTCAAACTCTAAATGTTTCTGAACAATATTATTTTCACATACATTTCCCTAGTAATATTCGGTAGCGATGACAATGTGACAGCTCTTTATCACTGTGTATACAGTGGTCCACTATGTTTGATAACAACAGAACCCTCATTCAGTTTGGACTGAAAGTTGGCCTTTTAGTTGAAACTTTAATAGAATGGCTTTCTGTGTCCCATTTGAATAGTTAGCGTCAAATAGTATAAAGCCTCTTGCTCTTTGACAAAGAGCTGTTTTCCCGCAGACTTGTCTGAGGGTAGTTCACCCTCGAGAGGAGTATAAGTAGCACAGAGGGATGAAATTTAAAGCATTGAGGCGCCATAGTCAACCACAAGATGTACAAGTAAGGCTCTATTGCTGTTAGTTATGTGACTCATGCCAGAGCATTAACTACGAAGACATACCACCTACTACCAGAGCGCTCTTTCATCACTCTGGTTGACATGAGTCACACGTGCTAACATATATCTGATTAGAGTTAGTTATTATGACTCATGCTCGGGCTTTAACTACGAGGTCATATCGCCTACTACCAGAGCGCTCTTTCATCACTCTGGTTGACATGAGTCACATGTGCTAACATAGATCAGATTAGAGTTAGTTAGTTATTATGACCCATGCCCGGGCTTTAACTAAGAGAACATACCACCTACTACCAGAGCGCTCTTTCATCACTCTGATGGACATGAGCCCGACTCTACTATCGGAGTCCTAAATTTTTATTCACCTAGGGCAGGGGTCTTTAACAAGTGCCTGACATCGTACAGGCTCGGGACCATCGCTTAACATACCATCCGCAGGACGGAGTGCTTAGTTGGTGCTTAATGTTTCGAACCCACGACCTTGAGCTCGGAAGGCAAGCATGCATACCACTGAGCTACCGGCGCCCTCTGATCTGATTAGATTTTAAAGAAAGTTCAGACCATTTTACTTTTGGGCCTGAGTACCACTTATATTTATGCCCTAATCAAAAATCCCTTCAAATAAAAGTTGTAGAAAATTCTAAAAGGCAAATTGTAAAAGGGATACGATTTTTCGCAGGTTGCACAGTTTGCGAGATAAATTCCAACCTCTTAAAATATAATTTTGAAAGCCATTTTGTTAGACATTTGCTTGGTATGCGCGAAAACGGTTCATCCTATGGAAAAATTATTTGTACCAAAAATGTTCCTTACTAAATTTCCAATCTATTTTTATTTAAAAAAAAAAAAATGAAAAATAAAATATATGTGCCCACATCAGGACTTTCTTATATCAACCACTTTTTTAAAGATCACTCTCTGTACAACGAAACAAAGAAAACTGCTGATGCCAAAACATCACTTTTATATAGTCAGTGCCGTCAATCCTGTTCTCCCGTCATCATTAACAACATCCTCATTCCCTCTTCAAACCAAGTTCGCTATCTCGGGTTTTACCTAGACAGTAGACTTACGTGGAACCCACATACACGACAAGAGCTGAATCGAAGATACGGACTGTTACGTCGACTACTTGGACCAAAATCGAAACTGACGACTAACTACAAACTTACGATTTACAAGACCATTATACGTCCAATTTGGATTTACGGACTCGAACTTTGGGGTGCAGCTAAACAATCCAACATCAATCGTATCCAAGCATTCCAGTCCAAACTCCTCCGACGAATTGTCAACGCTCCTTTCTTTGTCACCGATAAAGTCCTACACAGAGATCTCAGTATTCCCACTGTAAATGAATTAATCAAATCCCGATTTCAATCATTCCACAGAAACCTTTCTTCCCATTCAAATCCTCTCGCACAAGACCTTTCCTCTCATTCCCATCCTGACAATCCTTGAACAGGAGGTGGCCTCGCGATCTTCTCTCGGAGGATAGTGAATAATGACAATTAACTTTCGAGGGAGTGTCAGCGCTGGCTGGCTTCTCCTATCAAGTGACGTTATATTTTTCTTTTACCCCACATATTTGCTTATTATGTATATATTGTATATAGATTGCAAATAGAATTTAAAAAAATATACATATATATATAGTCAGTATGAAATGAATTTGAGCGGGGGATGGTGGAGGGAAAGTGGTTTGTAAAAACGTGGTTGGTTTAGGAAAGTCCTATAATGGCCACATCTCAATATATTTTATTTACAGGTATATGGCACCAATTAACTAATATAAGTGTTCATATCAGGTATTTTCTATACCAATCACTTTCTCGCAGATTTTTTACACTCTTATATACCCAGTAATGCTAGTATGAAATAAAATTGAGGGGGGGAAGAGGGGAGAGTTATTTGTAAAAATGTAATTGGTATAAAGAAGTCGTGTTATGGGTCACATGACAATATACTAATATGTTCTGTTCCAGTTCCAGGCAGCTCTGCTACAGAGGTGGAACCTCCCCGAGTTCATGTGTCAGTTTTGTCCCTTCGTCCAAGTGCTGAGTGTCAATGTGAGTGTGTTCACACTCACTGCCATTGCTGTAGACCGACATCGAGCTGTGCTCAGTCCCCTCAGGTAATTGGCAATAACTATAGATAAATGGGTGTACTTTCCCCTTGTGAAAGCCGTTAAAGAATTGTTCTATTCACTGTTATAATCAAACACTAACACTAAGATAATGATAGCTTACACTATTTGTATCTTGTTAGTGAAATGTGTGTTTCTAATGGGAATTTATATTCTGCGCAATTCGCACTACATAAATAGGATATATCAGTCTACCACATTCATCACCACAAATTTAAGACATTCAAATACGTTAGTTGCTATTATATACTAGGTGGATTGGTAAGACCTAGGGACCTAAGATCTTCCTCCTTACCTTCGTTTTTCTGGAAATACCAATTTCTTCATGAAGTGTCTAGTATCCCAGTTTCCTTAGCAAATAAACCATTCCAATCTTCTAAAATATTTCTCTATCGTTATACATCAGTACTCGAATGCTATTAATACCTAGGGACCTAAGCATCCAGGCGCTGGGCTTCTTTCTTATCTTGTCGTCTTGTCCCTAGTGCTTGTTCTTCATGAAGTGCCTAGTATCCCTGTTTCCTTAGCAAATATATGCATACTTCCGTGGTCTAATTTTCTAAAATATTTCTCTATCGTTATACATCAGTACTCGAGTGCTACTAATACATTTGTTGGTACTTGGGTACAGGTTAAATGATAATACGTCACTTGAGCAATAAATATATTTGTTTAGTTAACACCTTTATTATCAAACCGCGTTGTAACGAATACAATGTCAATTGTTCGATGATATGTCCTTCTAACACCGCGAAACTTAGTTTGTACACTTTTTCTCAACACAAAGAAACTGTCCGCGAAATAACAAGTGACTGAGTCATGTAGTTCAATCAACACCACAATCGATAGTTTTGGCGAGTTCCCGAAATCACCATCACACTCAACCCGCGACTCAACAACATTTGTACCTAGGGACCTAAGCATCCAGGCGCTGGGCTTCTTTCTTACCTTGTCGTCTTGTCCCTAGTCCTTGTTCCTCATGAAGTGCCTAGTATCCCTGTTTCCTTTGCACTTCTCAGATCTCGAGCTCCCTGTTCAAAGATGAACGGCTGATGTTGCACACGTGCAAGGTGCACCCAAAATCAGTAAAGGTATTTAAAAAAAAAAGAGTAATTTAATATAAAAAAAGGTTTTGTAGTAGAATACATAAAAAATAAAATAAAATAAAAATGCTTACAATCTTCATTTAAATATGATAACCTAGCAAACTTTAATGTCACTAGTGAACTTTGTGATGTCGATGACGTAAGTATATTTATTTATTTTAGTGGAATCAGACAATATAAAAGTTTAACAAGTTCTTCGCTTTTATTTTTTTTATTAGCTTTCCACTACATCGGCATAGGTCGCAGAAATGTATTCTGACAGTTCTCTTTATTTCCTTCTCTGGGACGTGAAAGAAGGAGACGGTGTAAGGGTCCTTCTTCCGCAAGAATGTACTAAATAAACGAACACAATATGTCTTCCAGATGGTTCAATGTCAGTCCTATAGTTTTACATTTGTTAAAAGACGCGAACAAAGTGTCTGTAATATCTCACTGGATCTCCCTTCTGGCTCATGATGTAGTCAACATATCTTCGTCTATCTTAAAATAATCTCCGAAATTGCACTCATTCAAATCCACTCTTTGATAGCCTCCCAGTATCTGCAGAGTTTGAGTCAAGAGGCATGCAGGTACAATCATATCGTCTACATACATGAAACACACTGTGTCCTTAATCGCTGCCATATCCATTAACAGTACGTTGCGGTGCCTTAGCTAGCCCTAATGCCTATTGTTGTTAGTTTTAATAATAATAATAATCATTTATTTTCGCTGAATCATAAAAAGGTATTTTTGTTTGTCAAAATAGCTTATAAATTTTAGTTAGTTTTATCCTAAAACAATTCTTTTTTGTATTTATTTATTTTAAGCCACAACTATGCAAACAATGCATAACCAGCGGCTGGGCTGACATACACTATAAAAAAAGTAAAAAAATAAAATAATATAATAAAAATAAAATGGAATAATAAAATAAATATGACATGAGAGGCTTGAGAGAGGAAAAATACACAGCGGTGAACCCTCATGACATCACTTCATACCAGGAGATCTCCATACCAAACTCTCTTTAATCTTCTTGGGGGATTGTGAGGTTAATTGGGATTTAAGATTTTGCCAACTTCCGGATTGGTGTGTAAGTAAATTTTGTAGTAGAAAAATTGGTACAAATGTTTAATGGTTGTGTCTATGGATGTGACGTTCAAGTCGCGGTGTAAAGTCTTGTTGCTAACGTATGGTGGGCATTGCGTGATCAGTCGGAGAGTCTTGGATTGAAATACCTGCATTCTTTTTATGTTCGAAGTCTTGGCTGTACCATATATTTGTAAGCCATAGGTCCAGAGAGGTCGGAAAAAAATTAGTTCTGAAATGTGACTGTTACTTCCTCAGTTGTACGAAGTATAGGGGAAGTTCTGTAATCGGTCAAAAATCCAATGCGGAGTTTTCAACGGAATTTCATGTTTTCCGACCTCTGGATTCCAAATTTTATCTGTGCATCTGTTATGTGAAGATTAAAAAAGGCCTTCACCACTTGTGAAGATTAAAAAAGACTGTATTTGTAAATAATATAATTTAAGAGAATGTTAGGTGAATAATAAGAATGACTGTCTTTACTTTAATTTAAGGTATGGTGCTTCACTCACCAAACCGGGATCTTAACTTAATGGTACTTGATAATTCTAGGGGGTTTCAATAATAACACCAATTAGGCTGTTGAATAACTTCTTAGAAAATGTATTTTAAATGTCAGAACTCATGACAGATAATAAGATATGACAAGAACAGTTTAACACTTGGAAACATAAACAATAGGAATTCGACTTACGTCCAGAAGTAGAGAGAGAGCAGTCCACACGGCTGACCAGGTTCCAGAATCTGACCACAACGCATCTCCTCATCGGTATTTAACCTTTGAGGAGCGGAAGTGTTTACCTTGGTCAAGATCAAATATCCTGTTTACGGGTCAACACTCTCGATGTCACAATCGCGGTTCCTTGGCCGAGCCAATCTCAATAAACGGGGAACAAAGATTTGTTTTTCCTGAACTCTTTCGAGTTTTCTGACAAAGTCCCCTTCACCGCCTTCTCACATACTTCCCCCTCCAATCCAGAAGTCACGCCCTCGTGACGAGACACAACCGGGAGGAGCTGCCAATCTGCAAAGCGCTGCATACAAAGTTGATGGAATGTTGTTGTTATTTCTAGAAGTTCGTCTGTAGAGTTCTCGTAGTTTCTCCTCTCTCTTTCTCTGACTAAAGTAAACTCCTAAAGTCCTGATTCCAAGTGTTAAATTCATGTTTAGTACAGATAAATATATAAATATAAAGTACAACATATATCGACTACTTTCTGAGAAAAAGAAAATGTAAACTTCAATTTTCATTAACAAAACAAAATTATACTTAAAACTTATCAACAAAATCAAAAATAAATGAGTTAACATAACAAACCAACTTAATAATGTGTATACTGTAAAAGATTTAGTGATATGCTAAGGCGTATAAAACAATGTTTATATGTATATTCTTTTTTTTTTTTTTTCGAATGACGTAAATACCAATATATATGTATACAACTTAAAATAAATGAATATTACTAAACAAGTCTATTTGCAATAACATAAAAAAATCAAAATAGATTGGAAACACATTCCTTTTTTTTTTTTTCAAACGACGTAACAACCAATATGTATGTATACAATTAAAATAAATAAATAAGTTTATAAAAAAAATCAAAATAGATTGGAAACACATTCCTTTTTTTTTTTTGAGATTCTCGCTATAAAATAGTTATAGGTACATCTAATTATACTCCTCTATGAGACCAAATAAAAAAAATTATTGAATACAACAGAAATGTTTTTATAAACACTTCGAAAAATTCACTTAACGAATCACAAAACAAATCAAAACAAAAACAAAATATATAGGAGAGAACAATGGACTCTTCTTCCAATATTTACTAATAACAATAAAAAAAATTGAACACAATCAATTATTTAATAAACTATTATTTTGTATTCCTATGCAGTCTGCATAATGTTGCTAACGAACAACTAAGACTCTAAATAAAAAAAAAAAAAAAAAAAAAAAAAAAAAAAAAAAAAAAAAAAAAAATTTTATTGGCTCAGCACACTTAGTGCTCTACACATTAAAAGAGAAACAAATCATATTATATACAAGAGCAAGGGTTATATAATGTCCTGGTATAGCCGAGGTTTGAGTCGCCTGTTGGGGGTGATCCGACCGAGGGTGAAGAAGGTAGCGGCCGGCACATCGACAAGACCATCGTGGAACTGCTGTGTAACCTGGGTGATATGGTCTGCAACTTCCGGCACTCCCAGCTCACGCCGGATTTGACTGTTTCGGACGAACCAAGGGGCCTTTACTGCCAGTCGGAGAACCTTGTTTTCAAACTTCCTTAATTTGTTAATGTTTGTTTTGCTGGCCCCCAGCCAGACAGGGCAAGCGTATGTGAGCAGTGGTCGGAGTAATGAGGTGTAAAGAAGTGTAGTACATTTGTGCTTGAGTGGAGTGTTTCTGTTTATGAGTGGGTATAATTGTGTCAGTCGGGTGTATGCTCGTGTGAGTTGTTTGTTTATGTGTTGGGTCCAAGTAAGTTTAGTGTCGAAGTGTATGCCGAGATATCTGACTGTTTGGTCATTGGGTGTCCAATGTATGTCTGTATTATTGACTTTGAGTGGTGTTAGTGTGTTAGTGTTAATTTTACGAAGTGAGAAAACTTTGGCCTCCGTCTTGGCAGTATTGAGCTTCAAGTTCCACCTGTCGAACCACTCTGTGACACTCTCCACACTCCGCCGAAGGGCTACTGCGGCCAAAGACAGATCCTTGTGTTGAGACACAAGCATCGTATCGTCGGCATAAGTAGCCAACAGCGTAGATGGAGAGTCTGGCATGTCGTAACAGTAGAGGTTGAACAGTATCGGACTTAGAATTGCCCCCTGTGGTACTCCGGAATGTATGAACGTCTTCCCACTGATGGAGGAGTTCACTCTGACCTGAAACGTCCGCTCAGAGAGGAACCCGATGATGATCCGTTGGAGGTACAGAGGAACTCCCGTCCTCCAAAGCTTGTAGATAAGGCCGTCGTGCCATACGCTGTCGAATGCAGCAGCCACATCGAGGAAGAGTCCTACAGAGTACTCCTTCTTCTCGAAGCCGGTGACAATGTATTCTGTGACTCGCTGCAGCTGGTGAACAGTCGAGTGTTTCGGCTTGAATCCAAATTGGTGGTGGGGAATACAGTTGGTGTCTTGGAGGAAGCATAACAGCCGACGGTAGATAACCCTCTCGAACAACTTTGAGAGAGTGTTAAGGAGACTTATAGGTCGGTAGCTAGATGCTTCGTCCTTGGGCTTGCCGCTCTTGTGGAATACAGTGACAATGGCATTCTTCCACTGTTGTGGGAAGTACCCGTACCGAAGACAACCATTGAAAACGCTGGTCAGGTACGCCACAGCCTTTGAAGACAGATTCTTGAGAACCAGATTTGGAATCAGGTCATCGCCTGGCGCCTTCCGAAGAGGTAATTTGTGAAGTAATTGTTCGATTTCTGAAGGTGTTGTAAATTGTAAAGGTGACTCTACTGTGTATGGGGGGTGTGTCTTGAAGTATGTGATTTCCGGCGTGTAGTAATTGCTGATGATGGTGGGTGTAAACGTGTTTTCGAGATGTCGCGCTATAACATTACATTTTTCGTCGTCAGTCACAGCGATGCCGTCAGTCCGTTTTAATGGAGGGATGGAGTTGGTCTGTCTTAGTATCCGTTTCGTCTCTCGCCACAGATTTGGGTCTCCTGGAGTTATGTCCTGTAAGTGCTGGCGATAGTTGTCAATTCGTAGATAGTCCAGTTCCCATTTCACTTGACGTGTCAGTCGGTTCAGTTGTTGTTTAGTGTTTGGGTCTCTGGTACGTTGCCAGTTATGTCGTAATCTGTTTTTGTCTTGAATTAGTTTTAGTATGTAGTTTGGAATGGGATGATGTAGTCGTTGTCTCTTGTCACTATTTTTCTTGACTGTTGCACTGGCTATGGATGATTTGATATGCTGCGTAAAGTCAGTTATAGCTTTTTCAAGTTTGTCTGTCACGTTGTAATCTCTTGGTATGTGTAAAGACTTGTCTAGTTCATTTCGAAATGTGTCCCAGTCTATTTTGCCATTGATTAGTTGAGGGAGAGTTGGAGCTATCTGTATTTTGTTATCAAAAGTAATGATAACGGGTACATGATCGGAGTCAAGTTCGGGAACTGTTGTGTGAAAAAGAGGTGTGTTGAAGTCTTGAATTAGTGTAATGTCGAGTATGTCCGGTAAATAGCGATGTTGTGATGGGAAGTGTGTTGGTTCGGAAGGCGCCGAAACGAGGATCCCAAGTCCGCCGCAAAAGTCCATAAGACGCCGTCCGCTTGTGTTGCTCAGCCTGCATCCCCAGATCTGGTTCTTGCTGTTCAGGTCGCCTGCCATGATGGTAGGATGTCCCGTGAAGAGTTGCTCCAGGTCGGTCTGAACCAGAAGATGATGGGGGGCCTTATATGCAGCTACAATGTTCAATCTAGTGTTGTTGTCCCTAATCACACTAATACCCGTAGCCTCCAAATGCAGCATCCGCCCCAACAAGAGTTCGGAATGGGAAATATTCTTCTTGATAAGGATGCCAACGCCCCCAGAACGAGAGTTGTTGTCCTTTCTGTAGAGCTTGTATCCTGTGATTCTAAGACTCTCGGAGGGGTCGAGGTGAGTCTCCGTGATGCATGCAACATCAATCTCATATCTGCGTAGAAATTCGATTAGAACCGAGCGTTGACGTTTCAGACCGTCCGCATTCCAATTTAGTAGTTTGATATTGGAGACGTATTTTCTATGGGGAAGCATTGTGAGAGATGGATTGATTGAAGAGTGAAGTTAGAAATGTTGTGAAGAATGATTGAATTTGTGGTATAAATGGTTTTATTATGTTAAGAATGATGTCAGTGAACATGGTGAGAGTGGGGTCAGACTGGGTGTTGTGTGGAGCGGTGTGAGAATGTTCCGGGGTTTTGGGTCGCGAAAAGGGCCGGTTCTGATTCTTGGTGAACCAGGGATTATCGAGAGGGGGTGGGGCTGCCTCTGTCCGGGTTTGGCCAACTGACTCCACGGTTGGTCGTTTGGCAGGCTGTCTTGCAGTTAGCAGTTTCTGGCGAGTTATACAGCCTCGGTAATTCGCGGTATGATTCCCCTGGCAGTTTACGCACTTTGGGGTCGGGGTGATTTTTAAGGGACAGTTGGTGAAATGATGGTCCTGGGCGCATTTGACGCATCTAGGATCTAAATGACAAAAATTCTTGGTATGACCGTAAAGCTGACAGTTGGTACACTGAGGGATGTTGTGGGACTTCCGTCGGGGCTCCACCTGTACCACTGTATAGAACATTCGGGTTAATTGGAAAATAGCTTTCCCGGCCTCATTGTTTTCCAATTCTAGAGCTACTAATGGAGTTGGATTCTGCTCTCGATTGAGAAGTCTCGTTGCTCTGACCACTGGATAATTTAGCGAAAGTTCCTCCAATATTTCTTTATCGGATAAAGAATAAGGCACTCCGCGAATTATGACTGAAAGTTTCCTATCTTCAGGATTAATGAATGTGTAATATTTTACGTCTGAGCTGTCATAGAATTTCGTAAGTTTTCGAAAGTCGTCTATGGAAGTCAGGGATATTCTAATTTTTGTATTGTATAATTTTGTTTCGAAAGGTGAAGTTACTACTTTTTTTATATCAATAATAATTTCTTGATAATTGTCAGCCTGAATGAGAAATATTGGAGGAACTTTCGGTTTGGTGATTGTGTTTGTTTCAGTGGTGTTAGTGTTTATTTTGGGCTGTGTTGTGAGTGATGGAGGGTCGTTGGGTAATGTTGAGAGCACTGAGTATCTGTTTCGTGTTGTGATTGGTGTAGGCTCTAATTGGTACTTGTGCCGTTTCGGCCTGGGCTGCGGCATGTCATCTTGCTCGGTAGAATGCGGAAGGTCCACTAACATGGCACCTTCTGTTTGCGGCTGAGGCCGTGCAAGTTTGACACTACCTTCCTTAGGCAAGGACCTCTTCGACTTATCATTAGTTATTTTCTTCTTATTATTATTACGTCCTATTATCTCACCTGAAAACTCTTCATCACTGCTTGGAAGCTCGTCCATCCATGGGGTAAGGTTAGCTTCTTTCATATGTATTAATTTTATATTGTGATGTTTGATAGGGGAGGGTTTCATTATTGTCTTTGGAGGGGGGGTTAAATAGTTCTCAAAAAGCACAATTGCACTATTTAAAATACTAATTAAACCACTTTTCACAATAATTTAAATTTTACATTTTTTATAGCTACTTTACCATGCCGGTCAAACCTCTAAATAAATTATTGACAGAAAGAAAAGAGAAAAAAAAACAATATCTATAATAAAGTTAACCTATTGACTAAACTCCGTTCCATGAGCTATGGGCTGTGTAATGTATTTATTCAACTAAAGTTACACAGAGGCCCTTCTAGGGGCTAACATCATTATTGTATTTTCTTTTTGTCTTGTAGATTTAAAATATCTGGCTACCAACATTTCAAAAAAAATATATAGAAGCAATAAAGACAATGTATGTTACCTGTATATAGCTCATGGAAGGAAGTGATCAAATTCTGGACCTGCCTTTCTCAAGAAAGCGCTAGTCTTCACTCCCTCCACTCAGTTTATGTTTCCATTCAATCTGTTCCTGTTTCTGTTTTCACACTTTTGTTATTGTAAACTGCATCCTATCTCAACAATATCCTTGACAAACCCAAAACACGGATGTGTCTAGTCAATGAACTCCAAAATTATTTCTAAATTTCTTATCCCTAACGTGGATTTTGCCTATAATCTCCCTTAATTGAGCTTAAATATCGCAATTATCTCCCAAAAATCTCCCTAAATTGCGTCTTATTCTTTATCTCTTTTTTTTCTCTTAATACAAGTATCTCTCTTAATGTGCGCTTAAATGTCGCATTTGTCTCCCATAAATCTCCCTAAATTGCGTCTACTTCTTTATCTCCTTTTTTTTTTTCAAATAATTTCCCTTCTTTTTTTTTTTAAAGGCTCCGTGAACAGGCGACCGCGTTTTCAAACTCAACCGGTGCTTTATCTAACACGAAGCCTCAGCTTCTCTAATTACTCTCTTTTACTTTTTATATTTTCCACCGCGCGACGTTTTGCGCTAAATTCCTTGTTCTACCAATTACTTAACATTTGCGCATAGTATATATATCTTCCAAAAAAAAATTCTCCCATAATTGTGCTTAAATATCTCTATCATCTCTCTCAAAAATCTCCTTAAATTGCGCACAATATTTATATTTATCATTAAAATCTCCCTTAATTTGCGCTCAATATATATATCCCATATTCACTTTTATTCTCTTTGACGCGTAATTATCTACCTCTTTTATTTTATTTTTTATTTTTTTTTTTTAAATATTTTCTTTCTATAGCACAATGTTTGAAATCTTTCCTTTTTCCCTTTTCAATCAAGAAGGTCATATCAGAGGACAAGGAGGAAGGGTTCTCCTTGGCGCTGTATGCCTCTTATCCTTACGTGTGCCCCTTCATGCACACACGGTAGTTCGAAAAAGAGAGAAAGGATAGATACATGGGCTACTTTACTTTAATTTAAACATTATCTGTGGTAGTATTTCTTCATCCTTTTTATATGAAAAACATCGTCCACTAACTTCCCAGCTTTATAAACCTGAATAACATAATTCAACTTGTTTAGGCGCTTCTGGACAACAAAAGGTCCCTTATATTTCGGCTGTAATTTTCTTGATTTACTCGGATCAAAACAAAATTCTCTTAATAGAACTAGATCGCCCTCTTTAAATTCCACAAAGCTGTGCTTTTTATCGTAATTTTCTTTTTGAATTAGCTGAGGCTTTTTTAAAATTTCCGGGATTGTTTTTCTTATAACTTGCAACTCCTCTATAGTTTTAATTACGTCCGCCTCATAAGTGTGCGGAACTAGAACGACGTCCAAAGGAATCTTAGGCCTATAACCGTGCATCAAGAAAAACGGTTCGTAACCCGTACTTGCTTGTTTAGACGTATTATAAGAGAAGAGAACATGGTCCAAATGTGTGCTCCAATTATTTATATTTTTATTAACGTAATGTGACAACATTTGAATAAGTGTGTGATTGAATCGTTCTACAATGCCTTGAGCGCATGGGTTAAAAGCCGTACTTTTTTTGTGATAAATTCCCAAGGCTGCTTTAAATTGTAACAAGGACTTCTCCAAAAAATGTGTCCCTCTGTCTGATGAGACTATACTCGGGACCCCAAAACGATTTACCATATTCAATAAAAATTTTGCCGTAGATTTGGCATCTGCAGACCTAGTGGCTTTTGCCATGACAAATTTTGTTGTTGTGCAAGTTGCTACTATAATGTACTTGTTCCCATGAGAGCTTGTTAATGGCCCCAAGTAATCTATAACTACATGTGAAAAAGGGGTCGTGGATGGAATGATGGGGCTGAGATCCCCCTGGGGCAAACTTTTTGGAATTTTTTCTCTTTGACATGAGTCACACGATTGTATGTATGTCGTAATTTCGGATAGCATAGAGGGCCAAAAGTAATTAGTTAGTAATCTACCATAAGTTTTAGCGATACCTAGGTGTCCTAAATCGTCATGGCAAGAGTGCAACAATTCTCTTTTTAAAGAATCAGGCACTAAAATTAAATTTCTTCGTTCCTTAGGGGTAAAGTATTTGTAATAAATTATATCGTCGTCCGAATTTAATACATAATTTCGCGATTTACGACGTATTGATTTATCGCCGAATTCGTTGTCCGTCAAGGCCTGGTAAATTTGTGAACAAAATTTATCTAATTTTTGCAATTTCGCAATATTTATTATTTTTATTTCATTTACCGCTTTAAGTGCGGACCATCAATTACCGATTTAAAGTTCATAAATCCGTATGATGTCCCGAATGACTTTAAAAAAATCTCATGTACCTACTTAGTTCCGAGCATTACCCAAAATGAAAAGTATGAAACGATTATTAAAAAAAAAATTAAAATGAATCCATTTTATCGAATACAATCTGTGTGATTAGTTAAATGGGGCAGGATACATCCGCCTTCGTTGCACATTCCCAGATGTCAGCATAGTTATTGTAACCCAGTTTGTCTCATTGACCGACTTGACTTCCCTTCTACACAGAAAATGTTTTCAAATAGGTATAATTTTTTTTTTTCATCTCGAATATTTTTTGTTTTCATTGAGAAGCAGTTACCTAACCTTAACTGAATTATAAATATTGTCTATTAAGGTGTCTGAAGTGTCTATTAAGAACAAAATCCAACCAAAGAAAATAATTGACCCTTTTTTTTTTTTAATTACAATATTCTAACGCGTAATCTAATTCTTGTAAAGAAGTTTTTATGTCTTCTAAATCTAATTGAGCTTTCAGTTGGACCACGTTTTCTACACAATAATCCCTTAATCTTTTCCTCAAAATATTTGCATTATCTTCCTCAGAAAAAACTATATTTAAAATCTTTAGCAATTCAAGTACCTGTCGCTTTTGTAATGAATAAATCCAACTTGAGTAAAATTGCGTTTTCCCCTCCTCAGAGGTTGATATGTTCTGAAGGAACGTTTCCCACAATGTCATCTATACCCGGAGAGATATGTGAGATAGCAGTCAATAAAAATAGAAATTTAATGGTGAAAAATATGAGTTCTGAATTTAATAGTTCTCAAGAAGTTAAAAAAACGGCGCCTCCACCACTTGTGAAGATTAAAAATGGGGTGCTCACTACTTGTGAAGAATAAAAAAGACTGTATTTGTAAATAATATAATTTAAGAGAATGTTAGGTGAATAATAAGAATGACTGTCTTTACTTTAATTTAAGGTATGGTGCTTCACTCACCAAACCGGGATCTTAACTTAATGGTACTTGATAATTCTAGGGGGTTTCAATAATAACACCAATTAGGCTGTTGAATAACTTCTTAGAAAATGTATTTTAAATGTCAGAACTCATGACAGATAATAAGATATGACAAGAACAGTTTAACACTTGGAAACATAAACAATAGGAATTCGACTTACGTCCAGAAGTAGAGAGAGAGCAGTCCACACGTCTGACCAGGTTCCAGAATCTGACCACAACGCATCTCCTCATCGGTATTTAACCTTTGAGGAGCGGAAGTGTTTACCTTGGTCAAGATCAAATATCCTGTTTACGGGTCAACACTCTCGATGTCACAATCGCGGTTCCTTGGCCGAGCCAATCTCAATAAACGGGGAACAAAGATTTGTTTTTCCTGAACTCTTTCGAGTTTTCTGACAAAGTCCCCTTCACCGCCTTCTCACAGTTATGTAAACATAACTCCCGATAGAATAAATGAATCGAGACTAAATTGTATATGTGAATCCACAACCCTCTAACGACAACACCTATTGTTTTTCAGCCAAATCGACCAAAGGGAATGGGGGATTAGGAGAAGGATTAAGGTAAATAGTTTAAGAACTGCCGATAGAATGAATATATCGTCACGAAATTATATATGTGTGACCAAAACCCCATATGGACAAAACCTATCAAGTTTCAACAAAATCGGTCAAAAGGGAGAGGGGGATTGGTGGAGAGGCTTAACTCAAAAACCTCAATAACTGCCGATGTAATGAATTTATTGGCACAAAAGTTAGTATAAGGAGCCCTTATGTAAGTCAAACGTAAAATATTAGCGCAAACGGTCTACTAGTATTGGAGGAGGAGCGAAAAATTAATTGATTAATTCGTTCTGAGGAAGTACATTGCCGGTGATTCACCGACCACCGTTTTTTGTTGTTGTTTTTGTTTTTTCGTCCTTTTGCAATTCACCTAATATTCTTGTCAACATGCTTCATTTTCGTCTTACTCTACACAACATTAAAAACACACATAATTTATATTTTGAAAAATTGTGAGATTTGTTAATTTCAATATCTTAAATCAATAAAACCGACTTATGTAAATTATGCGCACATTCCTAGATGAGTTCAGAATCTTTATGCCATTTATACTTTCTTATACCTTTAGTATAAGAAGGTATTGTAATCCTGGGAAAATCCGAGATCCAACGGTATTTCACGCTTTAAAGTCCCCTAAACATGTTTTGTTCATTTTCGCGTCTATTTACGTCTGTGAATATGCTTGGAACTTGGGAGTAATTTTTACATCTCCCGCCGCCAATATATATTATCGAATCAAAACTCTTTTCAAATAGTTGTGAAGAAAACTGAAAGACAGATTTTTTCGAAGATCACTCGGTGATCCCATCCCGGACCCATCACCGGTTTGCGAGATATATATCGACATCTTAAAATGATATCTCGAAATACTTTCTTTTCCGTTTCCTTGATTCAATCGAACATTTCACATAATTTACATTTCACATAAAATACGATTTTTCGCAGGTCTCCCGGTATTAAGCTCACTTAAATTTGTAAAAATAAAATACATTTTATTTTTACAAATTTAAGTGAGCTTCCACTAAAGTTATTTATAAAAATAAAACTACCGGTTTCGGCCTTAGTTATGAACTAAACCTGACGATGGTGTAAGGCCGAAACCGGTAGTTGTATTTTTATAAATAACTTTAGTGGAATAGACAATATTTCAAAAAATAAGTTTGTTTTATTTATTACAAATTCCACAATATGTCCGCGTTCCTCAACTTAGAAGTAATCACTATTATTACAAAAATATATACTAAAAATATTGAAATTTAAAACTAGAGAAGTGTAGACAATCTTATCTTCTTCCCATGTTGAATCGTCTGAAATAATACAATTGTCACTTACAGTCGTGTTACTGTACAATGCATGTGGATCTATTAACCAGTTATCCGCTAGCTACTATGCTGTACGGGTAGGATGTGGCACTGATGATGACGCTGTTGCTTTGAAAAACCGGTTCTGGTCTAAAATAAAATAGTGGGGTGACAGAGTCTTTTATTTCTATGAGTAATGAATTTATCGACACAAAATTCGCGCAGACTGGTTTTGGAAGGGAGGGGGGATGCGAAAAGTTAATAAATTAATTCTTTCTGGGGAAGTACATTGTCGGTGATTCACCAACGACTTTTTTGTATTCATACCCCGGTTTTTCTTGTTATTCCTTTATCCCATTTAAAAACGAACTGCCCCATGTACTATTCCAGAGAGTAATAATTTATGAACAATATAATGGACAAATACATATATATGTCAGCTCCCCGAGACATATGTACGATGAATTACTCTGTTTGCCAATACAATGTTTTGAATTGAAATGACAAACGACATTAAAAACTGTCACTGATGATAAAATATTTTTCTGAAAATATTCAAATTTATTAAATTACGCGCTGGTAAACCCGGCGTTGCCGGTAGGTAACTTTTTGTATTCTAACTTAGCTTGCCCCTGCATTAAATCAAAGTGCAACAAAATTAGTATACATCTTAAAAACGTATTCCCAGTAATGCCAGTTTGAAATGAATTCGAGAGAGGGTATTGCAAGAGAGATACGATCTGTAAAAAGGGATTGGTATAATCATGTCCACCAGAGTGACGAAAGAGCACTCTGGTAGTAGGCGATATGACCTCGTAGTTAAAGCACGGGCATGAGTCATAAAAACTAACCTAACCAAATAATAACATGATTTAAATTTTATTGCTATGCGTTACAATTTAAACATTACTTGTCCAGGTACTAGTTAAAGATCCCTGCTTATTGAAATAAAAAAAAAAAAAAATTGGTTAAGCAAAATTTGGAACTCCCATTGTCGAGTCGGGCTCATATCCACCAGAGCGACGAAAGAGCACTCTGGTAGTAGGCGATATGACCTCAATGTTAAAGCCCGGGCATGAGTCATAATAACTAACGAAATATATCTTAATTTTTGGGGCGTTATAACTTCGTTCGTATTGGTATTATCTCAAATATAGATGGAAATTTAATAAAATAATTAATTTTTTGATAGGACTAACCATTTTTGCATAAATCAAGCGATCGTTTAAAAAAATGAGTTTAAAAACTAGATTTTAGGACAGTTTTTTGCATTTATCTGGCAAGCAAGCAACCGACGAAAAAAAAAAGTATCATACAAAATGGGCTAACTCTACAACTTTTATTTGAATCAATACCATATTTTATGTGTAAATTCAAAACACCTAACGAGACGACACCTAATAATTTTCAGTCAAGGAGGTTGATGAGAAGGGGGAATCTACTAAAAAATTGTAACTTCAGATGTAAAGAGAATAGCGATACAAAATTTACTATGAGTGTTCACAGAAGCTTTGTCAAACATTGAATTTTAGCCCCAATGTTCGATTGGCTTTGGAGGAAGGGCGAAAAATTAATTGATTAATCCGTACTACCGGAGATTTACTTACTTTTTTTTTTACTTTATGTCCCTGAGTCAATTTAATTAGAAGATATTTGTTTGATGTTGGTTTTACTGTTTCTGTCATTTGTTCAGTTTATTTGAAAGTTACCTGGAACGTTCTCAGTAAGGTACTTACCAAGCCTTCTTGGAAATATTCAGGAAACACTTACTTATTCAAAAGTTGGATTATCAACAAGATTTTCCTCTCTTGTTTCTACCCCTGTGTATATCGATGTGCAGGGGAATCAAAAAGGTAGCGTGCTAGCTACTGAGTTCAAGATCGCGGGTTCGAAGTCCGGCCGAGACTCTTAAAAAACCTTAAGGATGACGTCGAATGGTTAAATAAATAATTAGATATATCAGTCCAACATATTTTTTTATTTTTATCACAACTAGTTTCGGCAATTTGCCATCTTCAGGTGGTGAATCTGAACATACATAAACCAAAAATTAGATTAGAATTTACGAGCTTTTACAGTTCATGTCAATCATTAACTAATAAATAAATAAGTTAAAAAGAAAAATAACAATTTAAAAATACGTAACAATTACCAAAAGTACAATAAGTTACAATATTTGAATTAAAAACAGTACAATAAATTAAAATATTCTGAATTAAAATACCTTTCTAGAGAAGAGGTCAAGGGACACGTTCGAGTATCATCAGGGACCAGCTGGACACTGGCTGACTGGAAGACTCCCACTCCCCAAAACAAAGCTCAGGAAGGGGGGGGGGGGGGGGGGGGGGGTTCAAATTATCTTATTTAAGCAGAGGTCTTTTTTTTTGTTTCTTAATTTATAGGTAATGATTGACATGAACTGTAAAAGCTCGTAAATTCTAATATAATTTTGGTTTATGTATGTTCAGATTCACCACCTGAAGATGGCAAATTGCCGAAACTAGTTGTGGTAAAAATAAAAAAAATATGTTGGACTGATATATCTAATTACTTATTTAACAAGATAGCTATCATCTGCCTACCACCAAGTAATATATCGAATGGTTAAGTTCAGAATCTAATTCTGAAGATAACGACAATGAAGTAATTGTTTTTAAGTAATGTTTAAATAAGTTGTGTGAATATGTACTCAGTAGTAAAATGTTTGTGTTTAAAGAAACTTAAATAAACAATCCCTATATATTAGGTGTTTTTTATTTACTTGGCCATAATGTTTAGAAATTCCTTCGGCCAAAGGTGATCTACGAAACTCTATTAGCGAGTGTTTGTTGTTTGTCTCTACGAAATCTTTATATTAAATTTTGCGTCGATACATTCATTACGTCGGCTGAATATTAATAGGTGTCCTTCCTTATGGGGGTTTGAATTTGCGTATGAAATTTCGTGTCAATACATCCGTTTTTCGAGTTTTTGTGTTAATCTCATCCCTAATTCTAACATTTCCTTTGTCCTATTCCGCTGAAATAGAATAGGTGACGCATTTTTGGGGTTCTAGACATACATATAAAATTTCGTTTCATTCATTCAATTCGAATTTATCCTGTTCCCGGACAAACACGATTTTTTATTTCATTTTTTTTTTAAAGCAGGCTAAATAGGAAAACATGGAGTTTTTGTGAAAACTCAACGTACATTTTCTAACCAATTACATAACTTCACCTATAAAAGGAAAGCCGAATGGTACACTAATCCATTTATACTGGGCGTTGAAAAAACCTAGAGCACGCCGTCCTTTCGACGGGACCGATGGTTCCAAGCCTGTACGATGTCAAGAACTCCTTTAAAGACCCCTTATCCTAAGTGAATAAAACTTTACCGTAGATAAAACTAAGCACTCCCATAGTAGAGTCGGACTCATGTCCAGCAGAGCGACGAAAGAGCGCTCTGTTAGTAGGCAATATGTCCTTGTTAATAAATCCCAGGCATGAGTCATAATATTAATAAATATACTTACTTACTCTTACTCCGTTGGCGACGAACCCTAAAGATCCTTCGCCGCCCACACTAGCCTTCTCCACCTCGATCTGTCGTGCGCCACTGGTCGCCAATTCACCACGTGGTGTTCCACAGCCTACAATTAATTGTATACACCATTTTCAGTTTTCGTCCAGTGTATATTTTGCTTACAATCTATGAAATGTTTTAACGCTTGGACAAATTTTCATAAAATTCCATACATAGCATCCTTCGAAGCCTCGTTCCAACCTAAGCGTGAAATTTTAAAATTTAAAATATGAGGTTTTGTTGTCAGGAGTCAAAGCACGGTTAATAGTATATTCAGGAAAAGTGCAGGATATTCCAAGGTTAGTCCAACTTGGATCACTTCACCCAAAACGTGTATTTATGCCTATGAGGGCGAATAAGTGCACTACTTCTGCAGTTTCAAAATCATTGATAACCATAATCATCTCAGTTACATTTACTAATTGGGCAGATAATGTTAACCTGGCAACGCCCAGTTTTCTGCTAGTTGTCAATAAATTTGATATGACTTGGAATATCGTTATTTTAACCCGCCTCCTCCCCTTGTTCTCAACCCGACCCAGTTCTATCATCCAGACACCTCCGAAAACATATGATATCCCTTCAATCCTGGTACAAAAGTGGAGAGTGAACATGAATAAGAAGTCAATTCACATCGTCTTCACTCTTTGTCGCAAATATAACTCCAGTGTAACTTATCAATAATAATTCTTTAGAAAACCAAATTCGCTATCTCGGTCTTATCTTGACAAAGGACTAATTTGGAAAACCCACGCTCGACTGAAAAGACAAGAAATGAACAGACGTTAAAAACTTTTACTAAGACTACTAGACAAAAGATCTAAATTAACTTTGAAAAACGACTTACAGTGTAAACTCTATTTAACGCCACTCGATTAAACGACAAACTCCCTAAAACACCGAAATTACTTAAATCTGGTTGGTTTACCTTGTTGTTCCTACAATGATACACTCTATGAAGCATCACACTCACTCTAAATAACGACAACAATTTGTCATTACTAAGCAATAAACAGTACTTTCAAGTTGCCGAAATTAATAAGAATTGCAGCTGCGTACGCTCTTTTGTTTGTTATTTGGTTGCTTTATTGTCTACCACAATTTACCTTGACTGTCGGCATCATATGTACCGAAGATTCTAAGAAATTCGTTCGACAGCCTGGCTACAACAGCTTCAGTTATAGATGAAGAAATTCTGGGTTCGGTGAGAAAAACTGAGGAACAACAACAAGGGGCTGAAGAAGATGAGACGGATGATGCTGAGCCTCCACCAAGCATTAAACAAGCACTCGATGCAGCGAAATTATTAGAAAAATACTTTTTGTATAACCAAGTTGATCCCACAGTATCCCAAGATATGAATAAAATACATATGAGAATATAATTAAAATACTGGAGTAGCAAAAAACGTCAGACGAAGATAACAGACTATACGCAATAAGCGTTGTTATTTGTATCAATATTAATCTTTGTTGAAAACTGACATTATTGCAGAGGTATTGTGAAATAATTCAAATGGACTTGAAAAAATAAAATAAAACTTGTTTATTTAAGATATTGTCTAATTTCACTAACTATATATACATGGGAGTACTTTCGGTATTTCTACCATCCTCAGCCAAAAGCATAAGAGATAAGACAGTCTTATCTCTTATGCTTTTGGCTGAGGATGGTAGAAATACCGAAAGTACTCCCATGTAAATATAGTTAGTGAAATTAGACAATATCTTAAATAAACAAGTTTTATTTTATTTTTTCAAGTCCATTAATCTTTGTTATTTGTAAATTTTATACTTTATTAGTAAATACATATTATAATAGTAAAATACTATTGAATGCAATGTAATATGTATTGATTTTTCTTCTCTTCATTTAACGACAGCTCTCAATAACGCCATAAAATGTGCAGTCCCTTAAGTGTCGCTATATAGAGTTTACACTGTATATACAACGAGGGCGCCGGTAGCTCAATATCGTGCGTTCGAAACCCGGCTTAGGCTCTTAGGTTTTTTTTCTGGAAGGTGAAAAATCCTTGAGCATGCCGTCCTTCAGATGGGACGTTAAGAGATGGTCCCGAGCTCGTGCGATGTCGTTACTCGTTAAAGACTCCAACCTAGGTAAATATAAATTTAGGACTTCCATAATAGAGCCAGGTTCGTAGTAGACGATATGACCTCATAGTTAAGTCCGGGCATGAGTCATAATATCTAACTACAACGCAAAACTGAAACCTACAGTCCCTTTATGGGGACTTATGGACTTTAACAAGGCTTCTTATCTTCAGCGCATCCAATCCTTTCAATCCAAAATCCTTTTTACAATAGCTAATGCTCCTTATTACATCTCCAACAAAACTCTCCGTAATCCGTAAGTCCGTGCCCAACATTCTGCCACACAAAAGCGGCTCAAGCACCAAGGCTTAGAGACTTTCTTAGCACAGAAGTGAAAGTGATTAGCTACAAATGGGAGTAACTCAAAGAGTTCTCCCCTCTTGACATTGTCATTATCTCTCTCTTAGCACATTTGCTTGTATATATTTTTTATATAGCTGTAAATATCTATGTGTAAATAACATATACATATATATATGCCTACCTTAAGAACATTATGAAATGATCAGAAAAAAAGAACAGTAAATTTGAGCTGTAAAATACTTATCATTATTTATATTGAATTCAGGATCAGCCAAGTATACGAATCGGAGAAAACTCGATGGTTTTCAGATAAGGGCCTAGAGGAAACCTCAATGTCTCGATAAACCGATTTATACATTAATGATGAATCGATTATAGATTATGCAACGATGAAATCCACTTTGATAAGCAGGTTCCTGTATCTGCTTATCCTTTTTCCCCTGTTACCGATGGATAAGTAACTTCCTGACAGAACTTTGATTTATTTCTTATTTTCTTTTACCTTTAGTGTAAGAAAGATGTCGATAACTACATCATTAGCTAGCTATCTGCATATTTTCTATTTATTTGAAAGAAGCAATGATTAAATCAAAATTTTAATTATCAAAAAGTCCATAATATGTATATGGTATATACAGTAGAACCTCTATAAGTCGAACATCAAGGGAGACGCCAAAAAATTCGAGTTATAGAGATTTCAACTTATGGAGGATTTCGACTTAGGCGGATTTTGATTCGACTTGTAGAGGTTAAGATTCATTCTAAGTAATTTTGAGTTAGTGAGGTGAAATAAATAAAAATTCAAGTTACAGAGGTAACAAACATATTTATATTTACATATTATAAATCAACATTATTTCAAAACATGAAATGATTCTTACTTACTTTGATTTATATTATTCCTTCTTTAATTCATAAATCTATAAAAAAAAACAGGGGTGGCATTCTTTTCTTATTTAGAGTGCTTATGTGAAAATAAAGGAAAAATGATAACTACAATTTTTAAATCATAATGTTTTATAAGTGTATATTTTTAATTTCTTTTTTGTAAATGGTTAAAAAAAAAGGTTACGGGGTTAGTGAACTATTATAAATTTTTTGACAATACATGAAATAAACCTCTTATGAGTTAATTTAGACAGACAAAATGTACTCTTGGCAAATGACACAAACTAGATGATTATAAACATGGATTAGAAATTTCTGGCAACTCACGGCACACTATATCCTCTTTTGAATCTTTCCTTCTTCGTCACCCTCCTCTCAGCCTTATCCTCCTTCCATATATAAAATGTAACTTCTCGGGATTTTTCTTTCTTTCACTTCCACGGCACTCCTTTATATAAATTTGCTACCTTCCATCTTCTACGCTCCGTCTACACTCTTCAAAACACCCGACATCTCCTCCAAGTTCCTCCAAACACACAGACTAGACCTCCTCCAAGATGCTACAAAAACTCTACTGCCACGAGTCGGCTCCTTCTGCCCTTCTCGCCATCTTTTCCCCCACCCCATGTCATCAGGTTAGTCTTTTCTTTTACAATTAATCATATTCTTTTTTTCTTGCTTTTAATATCTTTTGCCAAGATGTACCTACATTTTTATTTATTTGTACTTACTATCTTTTTTTTTCCTACTATATTTATAAAGAATAACAATTTCTTTTATTCTTTGTGACCCCCCCATTCTACACGTCACATATCCCCTTCCTATATATAAAGAAATCTGTTATTCTTTACAGCCCTATGCATACAAATACTTTGAACCTTTTGACACATATTTTATGTAAACATTTTTTTTTTTTTTTTTTTTTTTTTTCAATAATACAATATTTTCTTTCTAACATTTTTAAATACTTATGCAATCAATCCTCTAACCAATATTATAATTATAACATGTGCAATTTCATAGAAACCATTTTTTTTTTTTTTTTTTTTTTTTTTTATATAAAGGTAACTAACAAACAAATTTTTTTTTTTTTTAAAGCAATAATACATTAACTAGCAAACAAATTTTTTTTTTTTTTTTTTTTTTATATTAAATTTTTTTTTTTTTTTTTTTTTTTTTTTTTTTTTTTTTTTCAAAATATAATATAATTTCAATAAATAATTTTGTTTTTTTTATCATAAAAAAACATTAAAATATCAAAATTTTGTTCAGAGTGGAGAAGGCACTAAACATTTTTTTTTTTTTTTTAACAATATCACATATAACCATAAAATTTAAGAACATGTATAACCAAAAAAACAAATTCAATTTCATAAACTAAGAAAAAAAACACATATGATTGAGCGAGGCTTATATGACCCAGACAAGCCGATCCACACACACATGGAGCAAGGTCTCTCATGATTTTAACATATAAGAGGTCATACTTGATCAAAACAAAATTGCCATAGCAAAGACCGACAAGTCACATAATGATAATCATTATGTTATTATTATTATTTTTACAACATGACACAAGATTTCAATAAATTCTCTCTACATCACAAATTCACAAAATATCAAGAATCGAATTATATTACAATTTTTTTAGCTAGATATCGGTCATTAGGTCAGACCTACATGCATTGTTTATATGGGTCAAACTATCATAATCCTATTTGAAGTGTGTACTACCTCTCTGTCCCACAGGATCCCGTTAGTTGCAGTCCGTCTCTCCACCAGAATCTATCTTCCATCAACATGTTGGTTTAGTGATATCAGTTTTATAAGTGACCGTACTACCAATTCGGATTTTATTATATTTTGATTTTCATATTTCAATAGTTTCGACTTCTCAATTTAAGATTTTTTTTAAATCTTTATTTCCAAGCTGAGAAACACACAACAAAGCTATTATTTGATACTTCGTAATAAAAACAATTTATTCATTAGCTGATTACTTTTAATTTATAATTTTATTTTATTTTTAATTATTATGATTTAAGAAAAATATATTTAAAAAACACAAACCATAGCCATGAATCCATTACAAAAATCCAATTTCTAGTTCCTTGTTATCAAAAATAATCCATCGGTTTATCTGAAGGAAACTTTTTTTTTTTTTTAAATTTCTTGTGATTTTTAATTTTCTTTAATTTAGTGTGATTTTTAATTAACTTTATTAGTTCTGGGATTTTAAAGTGCTTACTTTGTTTCTGTTTATTTCCATATTTGTCCCAATTTATTTGCCGATATCTAATTCTCCTCGACTTTGGCTGCAACATTACTTTAGCTTTTCTTTTATTAGTTTTCTTTAATTTTTTCTTATCCCAACTGACTTGGCAAATATGGCCCAAATTTCCTTTACAAATATTCTTATAATTGATTTCTGTTAATTTTACTTTCAAGATAACAATATTTTTGTTTTTTATTTTATCTTCGGATATTTTTGAAAATTTAAAATTTTTTTTAATAAAACCTAGCCGACATAATGCATTAAACGGAATATAATCTTTATTCATTTCTTTGTTCAATTCTATTTTTCTATTTTCCTTTCTATTTTTGTTCCTATTTGATTTGCTTTTACTTATTTCTAATTCATTTTTCTGAGCATTACCTATTTCATTTAATTTCTTTTTCTCATCTGTTATTAATTTATTTTCACATTTATTTTCAACTTCAATAAGATCTGTTTTTGTCTCCACTATTATTTCATTCGTGTTATTATTTTGTTGTTCCCCCCTTAGTTGCTCTATATTTTTACTTATTTGTATTTCAAAAAACCCAAACCTTTGCTCAACCGACTCGATGATTTCTTTTTTACTATTTTCTATCTTACAACTTAACTGTTCCAATTGATGATCCATCTTTTCGAATGTTTTTTGCATGATACGATCCATCATTTGCTCAAATTGACTCGGATTATCGTCTTTATTTTTACTTGCATCCTCATCCCCCGAATTCGACCTTCCTATAAGCGGACTCGTGACTATCATAGAATTTTCTCCCGTTCCTTCTACAAATCCAGATTCCCGAACATCGCTATCTACGTTCCGGAGTCCTAATCCGCCGAGGCCACTCCCGATTCCGTCCATTCCTGCAGCTAATTCTCCCGCCTCCCCATCGTAAACAAACTCCGGACCTTGCTCTCCCGCCATGCTATGGGTCGACTCACCTGTGTCCTCGTCCGCCATCTTGCTTCACAATGCTACTTATTCAACAAAAAAAATTACAAGATATTACAGATCAAAAAATATTCTTAATTCTAATCAAATTAAAATGTACTGAACTACATTAAACATAGAAATCTATATATTTTCACTTTAATTGTTAGATTTCCCTTTATTCGCACACTCTAATTGGCCACTTAGTTGGGCGCCAATGAAATGGTTCTTATTTCTATGAATTTAATTTTATTTTTTAAATTGCCCCACGTTGGGCGCCAATGAAATGATTCTTACTTCTATGAATTGGTTATCTGTTCATTTTTTTAAACAAATGCCCCACGTTACTCGTTAAAGACTCCAACCTAGGTAAATATAAATTTAGGACTTCCATAATAGAGCCAGGTTCGTAGTAGACGATATGACCTCATAGTTAAGTCCGGGCATGAGTCATAATATCTAACTACAACGCAAAACTGAAACCTACAGTCCCTTTATGGGGACTTATGGACTTTAACAAGGCTTCTTATCTTCAGCGCATCCAATCCTTTCAATCCAAAATCCTTTTTACAATAGCTAATGCTCCTTATTACATCTCCAACAAAACTCTCCGTAATCCGTAAGTCCGTGCCCAACATTCTGCCACACAAAAGCGGCTCAAGCACCAAGGCTTAGAGACTTTCTTAGCACAGAAGTGAAAGTGATTAGCTACAAATGGGAGTAACTCAAAGAGTTCTCCCCTCTTGACATTGTCATTATCTCTCTCTTAGCACATTTGCTTGTATATATTTTTTATATAGCTGTAAATATCTATGTGTAAATAACATATACATATATATATGCCTACCTTAAGAACATTATGAAATGATCAGAAAAAAAGAACAGTAAATTTGAGCTGTAAAATACTTATCATTATTTATATTGAATTCAGGATCAGCCAAGTATACGAATCGGAGAAAACTCGATGGTTTTCAGATAAGGGCCTAGAGGAAACCTCAATGTCTCGATAAACCGATTTATACATTAATGATGAATCGATTATAGATTATGCAACGATGAAATCCACTTTGATAAGCAGGTTCCTGTATCTGCTTATCCTTTTTCCCCTGTTACCGATGGATAAGTAACTTCCTGACAGAACTTTGATTTATTTCTTATTTTCTTTTACCTTTAGTGTAAGAAAGATGTCGATAACTACATCATTAGCTAGCTATCTGCATATTTTCTATTTATTTGAAAGAAGCAATGATTAAATCAAAATTTTAATTATCAAAAAGTCCATAATATGTATATGGTATATACAGTAGAACCTCTATAAGTCGAACATCAAGGGAGACGCCAAAAAATTCGAGTTATAGAGATTTCAACTTATGGAGGATTTCGACTTAGGCGGATTTTGATTCGACTTGTAGAGGTTAAGATTCATTCTAAGTAATTTTGAGTTAGTGAGGTGAAATAAATAAAAATTCAAGTTACAGAGGTAACAAACATATTTATATTTACATATTATAAATCAACATTATTTCAAAACATCCTTAAAATAAAAAGTCAGTAATTTTTTTTTTTGCTTTAGATAATTGGTAATCCTATTTATTGTATACTCCTAAATTGTTTTCTAAGAAACAATGGTGGTATATTGTCGGCAAATTCTTAAAGTCGGTAACTTATTTTTCTTCGAGCTATAGAGGTAATAAGTTTCAAATAATCGAGTTGTAAAGGTTGTAAAATAAAACATTGCGATGTTCTAGATACAGAGGTCCAATTAATTTTTTCGAGTTATAGAGGGAAAATATGTACCAAAATGGCTTGTAGGGACTCACTGATTATTTCGACTAATAGAGGGTTGAGATTTCGAGTAATGGAGGTTTTGGGGCTTGAAGGGAAAGGAACAAAAATTTTTTTCGAGTTTTGGAGGTTTTCGACTTATCGAGGTTCGACTTAAAGAGGTTCTACTGTATTATATTTTATATACTCACATTAATATTATTCAAATTATTATTATATATGTTTTATTTTTAACCTCTACCGGGAAATTTCTTATCGACTCAATGTTTGATTTTCTCTTGAACTAACTTTGTAGAGACTGTAGGAAAATAAATAAATAAAAAACCTTTTAACGCTGATGAATTCGGTCATGTGTTTACATCTGAAGAGGGTGGTCTATAAGGTTCCCAGTTGAAAAAACAAATATTTCTCACATAGGGATGCTGTAAAATATTATAACCAACTTAAAACTTTAAAAAATATCGCTAATGATCCTGTAATCTATTTTCCCAATCATACGAAGTATAGAGGAAATAGGTCAGAAATTTGATGTTTTCCAACCCCTGAATCCAAAAATATAAAAACAATTTCTTGTCTGTCTGGATGTGTGTCTATACAAGATAGTTCCTGATCGAATGAATATATCGATATGTGTCTCCAGAACTCCATAAGGACGACAATTATTGATTTTCAGCCAATACGGCCAAAGGGAAGGGGTATGACTTTAGAGGGAAAACGTAATAGATTATTTCGTTCTGGGGAAGTACATACCCGGTGCTTCACCGACAATTAGTGACAATAAGGCTAATTTCCTAATATTCAGTTGGGTGTGGCCTAAAATTTCAAATAGTTTAGAAATATGAAAAATGAGAAGGACATTACAAGGCTAGAAATAAATAGAATTATAAATATTACATCATATCATGTTAAACACGCAAAATTTAAAAACACTCCATTAATTAAATGCTTGCATGGCCTCCTGGATATCGCATACTATCTGAATTTAGTACGAATTTTTGATGTTGTACTTTCCAACCTCTACAAATCATACACAAATATGTTTTTACGATAAGGATGGAGGAACGCATTTGTATATATACAGATAAAAAATAACATCATATTGAGAAACATGAAATTTATATATTTCAGGGTTTCCTAGAAACCCATTTTGTTAAGAGAGTCTAAGAAAACAATATTAATAATTGAAGAGCACGGGCAAAGAACCAGGTTTTTCACCAGACGTTGAAATTGAGAAAACTGAAATTTAATGTTTGAAAGTCCGTATCAATCAATTCCCCGCACGTCATATTTTCAGCTTCCGCTTTCGTAGTGACAAAACGTCTTTTTGAAGCTCGTAACGATGGTGAATCGTGAAATATGTTTAATATACTACACTGTAGTGGCGGTATCTCACATTCGAGAGAAAAGTGACAAACCTGGTTCTTTCCCCGTGCTCTTCAATTATTATTACCTAATTATTATGTTGATTATAATCAACAACAAGCACATCCAGTCCCTTCAATCCAAAGTCCTAAGAACCATCCTTGATGATCCCTATTATGTATCCAACCTTACCCTTCATAAAGTTGTCACCGCCTTTATTAAGTCCCGTATCTCAAAGTTTCACTCCAATCTTTCCTTCCATCATAATCCCTATGCTCAATCTTTATCTTCACATTCCCACCCAGACGATCCTCAACGAAGACTGAGGCGGTGCCGGCCGAGAGACTAGATAAGACCAGTTTTTTCCCTCATTGACGTCTCTCTTTAGCTCTCCTGTCCCTTTCGCTCTGCCTCCACTGCTAGTCAGACCAACCTCGTCCCCTTGACCTCCTCTTCTTACATTTAGTTGTAGGAACGAGGACAGTATCTTGCGAGGGTGTTCCGGGGGTTTCGGAGCTGAAGTCACATCATTCTGTAAATAGTTTCTTTTTTTTTTTCTTAATTTTGTTCTAGTCTATGTTTTCATAGTTGTCTCACATTGTACGGGCTGAATTTCGCAGCAACGCGATGCATCTTCAATTTTTTGGTCAAAATCTCTTGACAATATCCAACTGATATCCCACACTCTTCACCAAGCTCCCTGACGGTCAGACGTCAATTTGCCCGCACCAGGGGTGTTGATTTTGTCGACTTGTGGGTCATAGCAACATCACTGTAAATTGTGTTGTGTAAAATGTTGTGTAAATTCTGTAAAAATGTAAAAAGCTGTGTTGAGCATAGCAAATGTTTCAGTCGCAGATTTTCCAAGTTTAACACAAAATATCACAGCAAGTCGTTGCTCATTCAGGTCATTCATTCTGATTTTCGAAAAACGAAAAAGTCGTACTCTACTAAAAATCGCGTAACTAATCACCAAATGAAGATATCTGCAAGGAAACATCGTTATCATCAGCTGATCTGTACAAACCTAGAGACGGGAAAGTGGATTCCCCTGGAACCAACTGGAGCCGCGCAATTCAAACCGTACGCGTATTTTTCGAACAGACCTCGTAGATTTACATAAAGGCTTCTGAATCATACTCAATTTTCTTTCGAAACGATCATTACATCGGCAGTTATTAGGGTTTTTGAGTTGAGCCATTATCTGATCTTCCTCTTCCTTTCGGGTGATTCCGCTGAAAATTATTAGATGTCATCCATCTTGGGTTTTGAATTTTCCTATAAAATTTCGTGTTTATACATTCATTCTATCGAGAGTTATCGTCTTCTCAGACACGCATCCTTTTTTTGTCATATTTGGATTCTAGGGTTTGGTAAAAATGAAATTTTGATAGAAACTCAATATCGAATTTCTGACCGATTACTTAACTTCCCCTATACTTCTTATGCCTGTGGATGTAAAAAAATTAAACTATTTATTCTACAAGATGAAATGTCGGGATGGATTAAAACACTTAGTTTTAGTGCTATCTAGGAAAACAGTATTAATAACACTTCTTAAGTTACAAATGGATTATTAAAGTTCCTAACGTTGTAATTCTAGTCAAAAACTGTCTGCATAGATCTAATAATTAGGTGTTTTTTTACTTCCCCAGCGGTATCAACGGAACTTAATGTTTTCCGACCTTTAACAACCGATTCAATAATGAAAAAAAAGTCTGCCTGTGTGACTGTAAACACGATAACTCCCAATAGAACTAATGTATCGATTTTCCAGGACCCTCTAACGACAACACCTATTGTTTTTCAGTCAAATCGACCAAAGGGAATGGAGGATTAGGAGAAAGACTTAAGATAAATACTTTAGGAACTTCCGATAGAATGAATAAATCGTCACGAAATTATATATGTGTGACCAAAACCCCATATGGACAAAACATATCGAGTTTCAGCCAAATCGGTCAAAAAGGAGAGGGGGATTGGTGGAGAGGCTTAACTCAAAAACTCCAATAACTGCCGATGTAATGAATTTATCGGCACAATATTTGATATGTGAATTCAAAACACCATGAGGGCGACACATATTAATTTTTAGCGGAATCGCGAGACAGGAAGGAAAGATCAGAGAGGGGAACTGCCGATGTAATGAATATATCGACATGAAATTTCATATCTAAAGTCAAAAACCAACGAAAGAAAAACCTGTCAAATTTCAGCAATAACGGCTAAAGGGTAGGAGGGATTCATGGAAGCGGGCTCAATTCAAAAACCCTAATAACTGCCAAAATTTAGTTTGAGGATTTAGGAGCCTCTATGTAACTGTTGAATATTAGCGCAAACGTTCAACTGGTTTTGGAGGAGGAGCAAAAAGTGTAATGATTAATTGGTAATCTTTTTTTTCCCCGCATTTTTTTTCCTTTGAGAAACACTTGACTGCCTCTAAAACACAATTGTTGCTTCCACGAAAGTTTATCGAACTATAAAGAATATATTTTTTTAATGGTAACTGGGGAAAACAAATATATGAACGTAATTCTTTTGAAAAAATATTCATAATTATTATTCAATATAAATATAAAAGATAATGAAATTTAAAATATACAAGTTGAATATAAAATTCATTTATATCGAAAAGCAAGATAATATTTATTTATAGAGATGGAGGGGAGAGGAAGACATCTTAGGTAATGATGAAAGATGCATAAATTCTAGACTTTCAAATTTTAATTATTGAATAATTTTGGGAACATTTCGATGGGCTAAACTCATCAACGGGCTGATGATGTATCGCCTATGTCACAATAAGTAAAGGAGCAGATGGTGATGTGACCTATCACAAGGATGAGATGTCACTAACACTAAATTGTTGTGGAAGAAACACATTTCTTTTTTCGTTTGCTTGATTTACGCGAAAACGGTTAATCCTGTTGTTACGTAAAATGTTCCTTATTACAACAAGTCTTGATTGTCTTTGTGTTTCTGTAAAACACTATTTCATATAAGTATTCAGAACCCCATAAGGATGACACCTATTAATTTTCTGCGGAATCAGCAGAAGGAGAAGATCTAAAGTGGTGCTCAACTCAAAAACCTCTATAACTGCTGATGTCATGTATCGACATGAAATTTAATAATTGATTTCAAAATCCTATTAGAACGGATCCTATTAATTTTCAACGGAAGGAAGGGTTCAGGGGGATCAAAATTGAGTATGGAGGATTTATGATTTTGCCAACGATCAATTTTTTTTTGTAGGGAGAGCGAAAAATCAATTGTTGAATTTATGCTAGGAAAGTACATTACAGTGTCATTGACATTGATATAATATAATCCTTCAGTGCCTGTGTGTACGTACTAACTTCCTCAAAAAACTGTGTATCTTATCATTTTATAGGTTAGGTTTTATGACTCATGCCCGGGCTTTAACTACTTTGTCATCACCTACTACCAGAGCGCTCTTTCGTCACTCTGGTGCACATGAGCCCGACTCTTCTGTGGGAGTCCTAAATTTTGCCTACCCTAAATTTTTATTCATTTAGGGTAGGGGTCTTTAACGAGTATCTGACATCGTACAGGCTCGGAACCATCGCTTAACGTCCCATCCGAAGGACGGCGTGCTTAAGTTTATTTTACCTCCCAGATAAAATAAACTGAGGGCCTCGGTCGGGTTTCGAACCCACGATCTTGAGCTCAGAAGACAAGCACGCATACCACTGAGCTACCGGCGCCCTCCCTCTTTATTTTATATATTTTAATTTGTATTCATATATTTATTATTGTCATTTTCGATTTATTTCATATATGCATATATATTTGTATTTTAATCAGCACATGCTATTTCAAAATTGTTCTTTTATTGTTAAGACTTCAATTCGAGACGAAATTGTATTTTTAACTTTTTCCATTTTTAAGACTTAACTGTACAGGAGGTACAAGGAAAAACTCAGTGAGGGCTGAAAAAACGGTACCATTTGGATTGTAAACTAGTTGAACTTCCATTTAGTATTTGTTAAGTCGTGGCTGAAGATGGTAGCAATACCGAAAGTACTCCCATAATATATGTATATATATATATATATGTATATTTATATGTATTTTGTGAAATAGTCAATTTTTTGGAAAATTCACGAATTTTAGCTCAAACGATCGATTGTTTTTGGAGGGAGAGCGAAAACTTAATTGATTAATTCTTGTTGGGAAAGTACATTATGGTGTCATTGTCATTCTTCTCTAAAGGGTGTGATATCCTGGAAATTGAGGATGATGGAACTGTGGAACGCCTGGATTTCAGGCTCTGTATTGATTATCGGATCTAACCTACCTGATAGTCTAGTTGACATAGGTAATTATATCGGTCTGGTTCGTGTTTCATCGGGAACCACAGCCTATGTCTACACCGACACTCCAGACAGACTAGATAAGATTCCTTCAAAACAGCAAGCACTGACTAAAGCCAGGGGTACATGAGCGTCCTGACATCCTTTCGCGTCTTTCTCCTTTATAACAAAATGTTAACAACATCGATCAAAGTTGAAAGAACCTTGACCATGCCGTCCTTCGGATTGGACGTTAAGTGATGGTCCGTTACAATTTAAACATTACTTTGAGATATTTCCTACGTCAAGCGATGGTCTCGAGCCTGTACGATGTCAGGTATTTGCTAAAGACCCCTACCCTAGGCGGTTGGCAACATCATAATAACTAATCAACTAATTAATTATTAATTTGTTGAATAACTACAAATGAACAATTAATTTTATGAAAAAAATTTCATATTCGCATTCCCCTACTCTTTTAAACGTGAAGGAATGAAAAAGTTCAGAATATGTGCAAAAACGTATACGGTTTGCACCAAAATTAACCTTGGGATGAAAACACGGGTGACGTATCACTCGAGTCAGGGAAATATTTCATTGTTTTGTTGGTATCACTGCTTGATAGTGTCTCCGGAACCAGCTAATCCTTGCTTTAATCAGACTCGTTTGATTGATGTCCTTAAAACTCTCGTTCGGTTCTTGTTTGTTATCGTTTTACAGTGTTGGAGGTGATGTGTTATCCCCGTTGGCGTAGCTAGGAGGGGGGGGGGGGGCACGCCCCCCTCCCCCTCCCAGAATGCCCCCCCCAGAAAAGTGCGATCTAATGAATAAATTATGAATATAACGACAACTCCACTATAGACATTCGGTTATTCGGATTCAAATGACGCTTTCTTAAAGTTTGGACTTCAACGAATGCTGCCAATTGGCGAAGTATGAGAGTTTACCGAACGCATTGTCGTGCAAGTCACAACAAAACGCGCGACAATTTTTACCGGCGGTGCAATGTTAACCTGTAGAAAGACTGTAAAATAAAAATATTATTAACACTAACTGCATATTTTAGAATGTATTCAATGAAAGCCGTAAAAAGGGAAAATAATTGTTTTTTAGAGTACATTTAGTGCTATCAGCTGAACGAGAATGAAATAGTAAAAAATAAACTTCAGCTGAAAAAGTGTTGGACCGATTTGCTAAAAAAAAATTAAGGTTTATTCAATTGAGGATACTTACTACTACTTATGTATAAGATTGGACGACTAGACTGATGAAAATTTTAATGGTTGATTTTTTGTGTTAATTATTTTGTTATAACATACTAATATTTTGTGTATGGTACCTGATTAAACTTAAACTAAAAATATGATTGTGAAATATAAACTATTGTTAGGGCTGTTCACAAACTACGTCACACGCCTAGGGGGGGAGGGGGGGGGTGGGGGGAGGGAGTTTATAACTTATGTGATGATTGTGACGGTGGGGAGGGGGGGACTAAACAAAAAAAATGACGTCACGTTTATTATTACACTTTAAAATAAGGGCGTAGACAATTTTCTAAAAATTATTTTCATGCAAATTTTTTTAACGTTAGTATTTTAATAAATGCATGTTATTAAAGTAAAATAACACATTTAAATAAAGTACCCTGAAGTTTTCAAGGGCACAAGGAAGTTCCTTACGATATAGGATGCCCATCTGTGCAAGGAGACATAAAGCGGAAGACTTGCAAAAAGTGTGGCGTGTACTTGGGGTCTTTGACATATTTAAAACGTCACTCGAAACAGTGCAATACGGAGGCACCGGTAGTTAAAGTTAGACCGGTTCGGTTTGCAGCTAGACGTTCAACGAGAAATGTTGGCCATCATAAAAAACATCGAGGATCAAGAAGAAGCCGAGTGGTTCGATGACGACATGATAGACAGTAATAGGGAAATACCTGAACCTTCTGACAGTGATCAATGTGAAATACCAATCATAACTATAGATGAACATTTAAAACCGATTTGGGAGGAATCGTAATATTCCTGTCTTTTTTCATGATATGGATTATCTCGCTTGAATAATCGAAATGTTAAATACTTAAATCACTGTTCTTTTATTTAATTTATGAATACAGATTAATATAATATGTATGTTGTATTTATGATAAATTGAAGTTTTATTATTTTTATACAATTAAGTAACTACTTTTCTTTTAAAAAACATTCAAATTGGGGGGGGGGGGGGGGGGGGGGGGGGGGGGTGTCACGAAAAAATGACGTCACATTTAGGGGGGGGTCATGAAAAAATGACGTCACATTTAGGGGGGGGGGCATGAAAAAATAACGTCACATTTAGGGGGGGGGGGGGGTAAAAACACCTCAAAATTGCGTGACAAGGTTTGTGAACGGTCCCTATTTTATTATCTCGGTCGTGTTGTTTGTTTACCGAGAACCCAATAAGGACGACACCTATTAACTTTCCGCGGAAACAGCCAAAAGGAGGGGGCAATTCAAAAACCCTGCCCCAAATTCAATGTGATCAATCTATCGACACTAAATGTAACATGAAGGTTCATGACGTTTAGCCCAAACGGTCGATTGGTTTTGAAAGGAGAGCAAAAACATTATTGATTAATTCGTACTGGGGAAGTACACTGCCGACGATTTACCTACTATTTTATTTTTTTATTTTAAAAACGGCGGTCGGAAAACTTTAAATTCAAATGAAAATTCGACATCGAATTTTTGATCAATTACATTATATAACTGGAGAAGTAAAATCTACAGACAGAAAACCTATTTTCCTTATGTTTTTAGGAACAAGCCTTAATCTCTGACACTTCTTAGAAACTTGGAGGTAAAAACATCCGATAATAACGAAATATTCTTTGCCTTGTTTCTGTGATGCTTGGAATGTTCCCTGTCGAAGTTTATTGCCGTCTTTGTTGATCATTGGAATGTTTCCGAACATGAAGAAAGGAGGATTTTCCTGATATTTATTGTCTTTGGTATGCCTTCATCTCAAAAAGAGAGTATATATAATATTGTAGCTGGCGTTCGCTCACCTCATCTTGACTAAATTATGTAAAACAGAATGCACGTACATGAATTCAACAAAAAGCCGTATATTATTATATTGAATAATACATTTTTATTGAATAATACATTTTATTTCCGTTAAACCAATACATGGTAATAGGATACGTCAAAAGAATTTATACATGAAGATAGATAGCTTATATATTAGATATATAACTACTTGAGTCCTATGATTAGTAGTAGTAACAAAACTATTAAAAAAAGTAAAACGAAATTAATAACAACTGAACAAATAAATACTTGAAAATATATGAGTATATAAAAAAATAAATACAAAATACTTTTATAATAAGTAGACACATTTTTCAATTTTTTTTTTTTTTGTTTTTTGCATTGGAGGGGGAAATGCTGTGACGCACATCCAGGGAAGGTAGCCCTGGATAGTGTGGGACTCGAGCCAATTCACCATACCCACTAAAACCCCCTCCTTCCCGATCCTGATTCCCTTCCGCGGAACTGACGATCTGTCATTACTTCGCGGAAGGGAGGAAGGGTGGCTGGTAACGCCCCTTCTTCTGTTTTATTACCGCTACTGTTCCTTGTCAGCCCTCTCCTGGAGGGCCAACCCGCCCATGATGAGCGCTACAAAATCGCAGCCTTCATCCCACGACTCCTGGGAGCGCAGCATAGCGTCCACGTAACTGGTAGCAGTCAGTGGGGCGCCCATGCTGCACTCCAGATTTTTCCTTCCCTCCTCAAATCTGGGGCATTTGAGGAGGACATGCTCCGCCGACTCCGTCTCACCAAGGCACGCGGGGCAGTCTGGTGTTGTTGCTGCCCCGATTTTGTGGAGGTACCCCCGGAACCCACCGTGTCCCGTGAGTACCTGGGTGAGGTGGTAATTCACTTCCCCCATGCTTCCTGGTGAGCCAAGGCTTTTTTCAATTTAATAAAAATTAAGATAACTATTTTTCAAATAAACTCTTCGGAAGTGTCTTTATCCCAACGATGTTTCGGGACGTTCTTACGTCTCATCATCAGGTCCCAAATTGCGAGATATAGAAAAGAAAGAAAAACAATGTTACTATAACAATATATGAAAAATAATATATATAATATAATCTATATTATAGATTAATCAATTATAAATGAATATATATATAAAAAAGTCTAAATAAATAAAAAATTATAAATGAATATATATATAAAAAAGTCTAAATAAATAAAAAATTATAAATGAATATATATATAAAAAAGTCTAAATAAATAAAAAATTATAAATGAATATATATATAAAAAAGTCTAAATAAATAAAAAATTATAAATGAATATATATATAAAAAAGTCTAAATAAATAAAAAATTATAAATGAATATATATATAAAAAAGTCTAAATAAATAAAAAATTATAAATGAATATATATATAAAAAAGTCTAAATAAATAAAAAATTATAAATGAATATATATATATATAAAAGTCTAAATAAATAAAAAATTATAAATGAATATATATATAAAAAAGTCTAAATAAATAAAAAATTATAAATGAATATATATATAAAAAAGTCTAAATAAATAAAAAATTATAAATGAATATATATATAAAAAAGTCTAAATAAATAAAAAATTATAAATGAATATATATATAAAAAAGTCTAAATAAATAAAAAATTATAAATGAATAAATGAAACAAACATTCGACTGACCTTGCGAAACATTGTTTCGGAGCAAATTTGTTCTGATATATTATTCCGCGTCCAAAAGGCCCTCAAACCAACTAGTCTCAAAATGTCTTCGGAAGTAGCAGTTGCTACTGCCACTGGCGCATTTCTCGTCATTTTAGAAGAAAATAGAAATGGAAATTGACTTCATACTACCTCTACAATTGTTCCCAGAAGCTCCGAAACAAATTTCGTGACTACTTCTTGTCTCCGGAGGGGAAAATTTCTTGGCAATACAGATGGCAAAAAGAGGGCCCCGCGATCTTGAATTCAGTAAGCAAATACGCATCCATTGAGCTACTGGCGCCCTCTATAAGTAATATAATAAAATACATTTTGTATTTCACCCTTGCTATTTTTCAAAGAAGAAATGTCAATCGTATTTTTTATGAATACAGTTAGGTGGTGGATATTTGAGGATGTCATTTCCAAACGTTCGTTCTCAAATTTTTCAAATAGAATTGGTTTAGACATGTGTATCGAGTTGACACAAGTGTTTTTTTTTATACATTTTATTACGACGGAAAAACCAAATTTTTATAAAAATACATTTCTGATTTCCCCTTTCACATGACCAAATTCCAAGTTTTACTTCTCCAAATACACAAACTGTAAGGGAATTTACGTAATCGGCCAAAAATTTGAATGAATGAAATGAAAAAAAAATTTATTAGAAATTTTATTATTCTGGGATTGAGGACCCCTAAGAATAACATACAGAATATAGAGAAGGAACAATGAAAAATAGTATCAGTATTTTGTAAAATGATATAAATAAAATAGTGCTACATTGAAGAAAACTAGAAATTAATAATATATAAATATACAAAAGATTGACATGAAATAACAAAAAATTGGCAGGTTAATTATGAAGAAAAAATAAAATAAAAGTATCTACTGTATGAATAAAAGAGAATATATAAAAAAAAATACAAAAAACTGTATATAGATAAGAAAAAATTCCAAAGATTAATAAAAACGACAGAGCATAATACTGTGATGGTTGATTATGAAAGAGAGGGGAGGATGCCCAGACAAGGTTTGAAATAAAATTAATTTTAGACAGTAGAAGCTAAAGAGTGTGAGGAGAAGGAAGAAAAATAAAAATACATAATAAAATAAAAAATAAATAAATGCTTGATGAAAAATATATATAAAAATATATAAAGAAAATAGAAAGAGAAAAAAAAATGGGATAAGTAAATAATTTAAATGATTAGAATAATGAGGTTGTCTAATTAGAGAATACGGGGAGAGAAATTTGTTGTTAAGTTCGAAATTTCATGTTTTCAGACCTCCTGATTGCAAAAATTAAAAAAAAATCGTACATCCCCAGCAATGGCATCGGCAGTTATTAGGTTATTTGAGTCTAAATCCTTCTCTGGTCCTCCCTACCCTTTTTTTTTTTTTTTTTTTTTTGGCTTTATGTACGGTGCATATTAGCCATGTCAATGTGTTATATATAATTATTTAAGACATCCATGGCCCCGGGAGGGAGTTCTATCTACGAAATAAAACTCACTCCCGGACGGGATTCGAACCCGCAAACCATGGTGAGACCATGCGACCAAAGCCCTACGCTCTAGCCCGCACGGCCACCATGGCCCCCAAATGTTTTTGCCCATTTCAGGAAATACCAAACAGCTTATTTCATTTTTAAATGACAAACTTAAACTACAAATGAAACTACAGCATTTCAACAACAAATTCGAAAACTACCATCATCGCTGTATTCTCGCGGTGTTTAGAGACACTACAATCACAGTTGTGTATATCTTATTTTAGCTATCACAAATCTATAATTTCATATATAAAAGAAATTGAAGAATAATAAATTTGAAAGTTTGATTCCTCATACTACTTTTCTTATTGTAGTATCATTATAAAACAAATTTTAATTAAAATCAGTGCACGACAGCAAGTTTTTGAAACTAAAGCAGATGTTTACACATCAATTCTCATGAGTACCGCATCACTCACACATTTGTTTTTTTGTAATAGATTATTTTCCCATAGAACTACCGTTTTCGCACCCCTACCCTTCATCGTATTTCATGGAAAATTAATAGGTGTTGGGGGCCAGCAAATCGCAAGCAAAACGCTTGAAATTATCAAAAGTATACAGCAAACCAATAATGATGTAGTAATTTTGAAGTGACAGAGGTGAAATTTTGGACAGATAAACATTTTTGTAAAAAGTGTTTAATTATACTTTTTGGGTTGTATAATGAGCTTCTGAATTTATAACCAATACATTTATCACAGCTGCCATTTATCACTCTCTAGGTTTAGGTTAGGTTTTATGACTCATGCCGGGGCTTTAACTACAAGGTCATATCGCATACTACAAGAGCTCTTTCGTCACTCTGGTGGACATGAGCCCGACTCTAGTCTGGGGGTCCTAAATTTTCCCTACCCTAAATTTTTTATTCACCTAGGGCAGGGGTCTGTAACGAGTACCTGACATCGTACAGGCTCAGGACCATCGCTTAACGTCCCATACGAAGGACGGCATGCTTACCTGGGAGGTAAAATAAACTAAGGGCCTCGGTCGGGTTTCGAACCCACGATCTTGAGCTCAGAAGACAAGCACGCATACCACTGAGCTACCGGCGCCCTCTATCACTCTCTATCTATAATAGTTGATATTGATGTTATTTGATTGTACTATTAGGACGGATAAAGATCACAGACATGATACAGTCAGTTATTATGACTCATGCCCGGGCTTTAACTACGAGGTCATATCGCCTACTACTAGAGCGCTCTTTCGTCACTCTCGTGAACATGAGCCCGATTTTACTATGGGAGTCCGAAATTTTGCCTACTCAGGTTTATTCACCAAGAGTAGGGGGACGCACAAGCTTGGGACCATCCAAAGGACGACGTGCTCAAGGTTTTCTCATCTTCCTACCGCTCAGTAACTAACTGATATATTATATAATTTTTTTTAAAAATTATTTGTTTCAGTGCACCACCTTCGAAATTACGGGCAAAAATTCTTCTAGCTTTTATATGGGTGTTGTCCGCAATTTTGGCAACGCCAATGGCCATAGCTTTGAGTGTTACTTACGAAGAAGTGGAAGATTCAAGTAACTATAATTCAATTTTTTTTTTTTCTTTTTAAGTAAGTTTTACTAAATATTTTTACTATGATAATCCCATGTATATATTTAAGCTGGTCACATCCACACGAAGCCTTTCTGCCACAATACCCGATTCCCCGATGACGGGATGATGGCTTACCGAATGATCCTCGTCTCAGTGCAGTACTTCACACCGCTCTGCATTATCTCGTACGCCTACACCCGGATGGCCTACAGACTCTGGGGTTCTCGTGCCCCGGGGAATGCTCAACACTCCAGAGATGCAACACTCATGAAGAACAAGAAAAAGGTAATATTACTTTCTCAGTTGTATGCAGAGGGGAAGTTATGTAATCGGTCAAAAATCCAATGGCTTGTATCTCACTAGCAGTGAATGAGTATGGCACAACAGATAACCATTGTTTTAATGTAATTCTCTAGTAACCATTGCATTTTCCAAGGTTTTTGTACTTTAAAAAAGTTGTAACTTTCCTTATGTGGGACAAAAATAAAGAATGTAGATAATGCTTTTTAATTAAGGAAATCAAGGGGTCTGAAAATAAAGGGCCGGATTTTACTATAGAATTCAAAATGAAAAGAGCTTTTCAAAGTTTTTGTTTATAACAAGTTGCACTTGTCATTGCAATTAGTGCAATGTGTACAGCCTCGTACAAATAAGTTCAATTACGTCACCTCTTGACTTGAACAAACTGAACTATGCATGCAATCCTCCTGGTTACAAGTATATATATTTTTTTGAGAGGAAACTTTTTTGTCCTTTCAACTTTTTTGTTACTATCTGTATCTAGAGTTAGTTCGGGAACATGTCCCTCGGATAATTGAACAGTGGGTTGGGGATGATGTGACTTTCTTTTCAACTTCCCCCTCCATCAATTGCAATCTCTGAATTATCTGTTTATCTTTTTCGGTTATTAATAATAAGAATTAATAGTAAAAAATTGATTTAAAAAAAATAATAAAGATTAAACGGCAGCTACTAGGTGACTGAAAAGTGCAATGCTACTACTGCGCGGGGAAGGTTTACAATGTTTTGTCAAGGGAACATGACCCTCAACGCTCTTCTATTGGCCCCCAATATAAAACATTGATACAAAAAATGGCCAAAATATAAAACAGAAAAAAGACTGAAATAGTTTTAAGAATTTAGTTTGTTAGATTTTTCTTTTAAATAGTTTTTGTTCCAATCTTAAGTTTTAATTTTATAATGTAGGTTTAAGTAAATAAACCCAAATATTTGTTTTCTTATTTTATGCTATTCATTTTCCCTGTTAACCCAGTAAGATAATTTATTTATACCTTTGGATTAGCCTTAACATTTTTACAAAATTTAGAAAAACAATATGGCATCTCTTTAGTAAATTTAGAAGAAGTCCACATGAAAAGTTTATTAATTGAGGGGGTTAGAAGCAAAGGGATGTAAGTGATAAAAATGTCATTTCGAGATAATTACCTTCAAAGTTATAGTAACATCGTAAATTCAGGTATTACCCAGGTATTTTCCACTAGTAACAGCATTACTGGTACTAACAATCGTTCTGATCATTAGCCAGTAGTCAGGGTAGGTGTCAAGGAAGATGTTAACACACATAATATGTGATATTATTTCAATTTCAGCCGATTTTTCACTTACATCCCTTTGCTTCTAACCTCCTCAATTGAAATTTTACAATTAATATTATAAAATTTAGTTGAAGACCAAAGATATAATTTCTACAGGAAATGTGGTAATTTTATTTAATGATTTATTCTTTTTGTTTTTATTATTATAGTTTTATTAATTATTAATTTAATTATTTATTTTAAATTTACATAATTACACATTATCACAGTATCCATAAGGGGTTTTGAATTTCGTGTAGGTACATTTATTCTATCGGGAGTTATGTTGTTCCCAAATCGGTTGAAATTTCCTATGAAAACTTGAAATCAACTTTCTGACTGATTACATAACTTCTCCTATAATATTTTATTCATAAACTATCACTAAATTTCCTCTAGTCTTATATATACCTATATATTAAATATTCAGGAGAGAGATACATTGGTTAAAGAGGGTTGGCATGTATGGCCACAAAGTGGTGGAAACCTTTACTATACATAACTTTTTTTTTAAAAAATTAGCTAAAGTGTCAAGAAGGGAAAAATGAAAAAGTTATAAAATGTATTAATTCAAAAAGAGGGAATATAATGGTGGGTTGAGCTCAAAGTAGAATGTAACTTGTCGTGTTTCAAGTCCATAAACGTGGAATAGCCCTTTTGTACTTTGTCCTACTTTGTTATATTTTTTTATATAAAATCTGAAAGCTTCTTTTTGGAAAGCAGGAAAGCTGGCATTGGGAAAGGTACATATCCAAAGAGGTATGTATAAGGTATATATATATACGTATAATCCAAAAGGGGGGGTGTATTAACCAATGAGTTACGTATGAGGGGTAAAAAAAAACTTGACCACTGTTCTATGGATGGTACGTTAAGCGATGGTCCCAACCTGAATGTCAGTTGCTCGTTGAAGACCTACCATAAATGAATAAACCTGGGTAAGAGCTCTCTGGTGGTAGGCAATTTGACCTCGTTGTAAAGCCCGAGCATGAGTCACAATAACTAAATAACTATAATGTACATTCTGTCATTATGTTAAATGGGGCATTCCGTTTGTAAATGTATTGTAATCGTGTGAAAATGCCGAGATCGAGGTTTCAACTAGTTTTCACTTTCAAGGTCCCCTAAGTACATTTTGACCATTTTCGCGATGATGTCTGTCTGTACGTGAGTGAATGTGATTGAAAAATTGTGAGCTCTCTACCGCAAAAACGATTGTGTATGAAGTTGAAATTTTGAGTGAAGAGATCATGTTCTAACTTAGGTCTGATTAGACTTTCCCATATCTAACCATGTACTTCGTATGGCTGGGGGAGTGAAACCTATTACTTTAATAATAAGAAGTTTTACCTCTTGCTAATTTTTCAGAATTATAAAATTCTCTTGTTTTTAGGTGATAAAAATGCTTGTGATAGTGGTCGCACTTTTCGGAGTATGCTGGCTCCCTCTTCAAACCTATCATGTACTTCAAAATATATTTCCACAAATTAACGGGTAAAATTTATTTTAACATATATTACATATATATATATATATAATAGTTTATAATGTGTTATTACATCTATCGTACTAGCACAGAGAATTGAGTATATATCTACCTCTAATTTTGAAAAGCAGTGTCAATTTTTTTTGCTTTCTTAGTGTCAAATATTTTTTTAGAATTTGATTAAACATATTTATAATCAATAAGTAAATTTGATGACATTGTTGGCTAATAAGAAAAAAAAAAGTGAAATAAAAGGGTTAATATAAAGTTAAATTAAGCAAAAATAAAAATCTAGGAGAATATGTACAATGTAATGTATAATAATACGTATGAATATTGGGTGGGGAGTGATCTGAAAAAACCTGGTGGATATTAGGAAATGTTGTGTTAACCAAACAGATATTTTTTTTAAATTTGCATCTTTGCTTATATCAATCAGATTATGACTTACAGAAATGTTTTTATTTTTTTCAGATACAAATACATTAACATAATATTTTTTTGCTGTGACTGGTTGGCAATGAGCAACTCCTGTTACAACCCTTTTATATATGGCATTTACAATGTAAGTGTTACCTAGACATTCTTAAATGTTACACTCTTTATATTTATTTCAGACAGATCTTACCAATCCATCAAATATCTTTCGAACGGATCAAACAATTTGAATCAAATACACTATTCAAGATACTTAAAAAAATATATCTCTTCGCAATATAAAAGCTTTAGTAAAATGAACCTTTAGTAAAATGAACCTTTAGTAAAATGAACCTTTAGTAAAATGAACCTTTAGTAAAATGAACCTACCAATCCGTTAGTACGTCTGATATTGACATTCCTATGATAACTGAATTCATGGAGCTTCTATTGAGCTAAGATTTATTGGCTCAAATTATTTTATAAAAATATCTTTAATTTTAGTAAAATCTTCCGACTTATCCTCCCCAATTAATTGCAATTTTATTAATAGTTCTCTAATAGTTTCCAATTTGTATAAATGTATATTTATTACTATTATTATTGTGAACCTTAAGGAAGCAAATAAAAAGGCTATTATTATTATTATTAATAGCAATATTTTAATTAATATTAAGTTACATACATACTATTTAAAATTATTTATTTGTCATTTCATATTATATAGAATAGAAAAAAAAATCCTATTTATTTGACATGACTGTACCCCCATTTTCCATGTATTTATTACGTCCACAGTTTCCAAGATTTTACTTTATAAAAAGAAATAATTTAGTTACTAAAATTCAATTTTTGAAACTTTGACATGTACCACCCTTCTAAAGTCTGATTAAATTTCCTTTAATAAAAATTAATTTCGGATATTTAGCGGATAAGTAAATGCTAGAATTGTATGAAGTAATACTTGGCAGACCGTCATGACGTTCTGTCGCTATGCTGTTCAGTCTTTGTAGAACCTGTGACACCACCACTATCCTCCGACATTCCACCTTATAATCTGACAGCCATCTCCAGCCTGTCACCACCATCCTGTTAAGATTGTCCTTCCGCCAACGCTAGCAGGGTCTTCCTCTTTTTTCCTTCGATTTCCTGAGTGCTCTTCTGGAGACTCAATCTGGCTCCATCTTCTGCAGATGTCCCAGCCAACGTAGCCTCCCTCAGCTCTGTTAAACCGTATCCCTATCTTCCCCCTCACGAATAACAACCGTATTCTCTAAATATATTCTGAATGATGAAATATCACCTCTATTAATTTTAATGTTATTATTTTTCAGGAAAAGTTCAAGATAGAGTTCAAACAACGGTTCAAACAGCCGTTCGGCTCGCATACATGGCGGTCAGGAACGAGCGGAGACAGCATAGACCTGGAGAAGACCACTCTTCACCGGTATGAAAGTGTCAACACTCCAAGGAGCGCACGGTGGGTGTCCAATCGCTACTCCTCTCGCAGGTCCGAGTACTCACCTCGACATCACTATGTCTACCACTGTCCCAATTCCAACACGACCGTCCATCACAACTCACAAACGGACATTGAAGAGCTATGTCTGTAATGAGGGGATAGTGTAGACTTGAAGAGGACCAACTGATATGAATGTCAAGATCCCAAAGAGCATGCAGTGTATTCCCCGGCATGTCCCTCTGTTCTGCCTTAGGAGAATATATAGAAACTTGAAAGGGTCAAGCGCGCGTTTTTCATTGACTTTGTGACTGCCAACAATTCTGTTTGAGAAGACTCGGAATTTTTTTATATCCTGGCCGAGTTCCTTCCGGCTGGGTAAATCTTGAATTGAGAACCACTGGTAAGAGTCAGGATACAAGAATACCTATCCCACAATGTTACAACTGCTGGAGACTGAAAAAGGACATCAAAGCTTGTGACACCTGCAAAATGTTGGCACTACAAGTAAACCGGAACAAAACCGAATACCTGGGCTATGCCCTGTCACGGGAGTCAGAAGTTTTCGCGAAGAGCAACTCTAATACATAACATACTTGAGTAGGGCTTCAAGCAGCATCCTCCAGTTAGTACTGTCCTATGCTGCTGTCTCGGGCCATTGACCATTCCAGGCACCTGGGAAGGAAACCCTACTGGGTTCCAGAACCAAAAATGGTAAATGGAGGTGGCAGGTATACAAGCGGCACCACCAACTGAGGTTGGCTTCGTAGTGTTTGTGGTAACTGGGACCGTTGTCTGAGACCCAGAAATTTGGGAAATACCGATTACCGGGATCAGCGCAAGATAGTAGGCGCCCTGTCATCCCTGTCGATGGGTGTCCACCATTACGATAAAGGCTAAAGCTGTGTACGTGGTGAGCATCGACATCAAAACACTCTCCTATGCTGCTGCTCTTCAATCCTGGTTCTTCTGTCTCTATACACTATCCATTCTTCTAGTGGCCCCAACATCATCTTTCAATCGTTACCATGTACCAATTCATTGATCAGGACATATTCCTTCTGATTTGTCTTTCTTTTCCATCGTCATTCCTCAGATATGGATACAATTGTACAATGGATCTTCTTTTTAATAACCAACCTGAAGAATGTCCAAACCTGGATGTGTCTTCTTTCTCATCATTTTAGAGTCTTCGAAGTGGAAGCGAATCTTCTTTTTAGTTCAGCCGACTTCTGATTATTTAACTCTGAGTCTAGTCAGAAAATTTCTTCAACCCTGTAGAAGATGAACTGACCCACGGAGAGACTTCACTGGTCCATCAGGAGACAATAATACATTTTTATTTTTAAAAAATTGAAAAAGTTTATACAGGGATTACAAAATTTAAACTATTACAATATTTTTGGGATCTCCCTGAAGGTCGTAGACGGATAGATTGGGTCAGAGGAATGCAACACCAGGCCATTCTTTGATTGTCTTAGTTCAGATGATCGCTAATCTACGTGTATATAAAACGTTGTGTATAAGATGTACAGATAAGTCACATTTGTATATAATAATATGGCCTCTGTTTTATTACTATTGTTAAATGTATTTATTGTTATTTTTTATTTTTATTGTTCTAACAATAACACAGTTTTGGGCTGTACTGAATGTTACATATATGATTTTATTTATTTGTGATAATTTATGTTTTAGTATGATCTCTTTTTCGTATATTTTTTGACAAATTATATGAAATAGATCTCATATAAATTGAAGAGAATATCAATGTCATGGTATGGTTTTTTTTTTTTTTTTTAGAGCATGTAATGAGTAGATACGAATCTTGAAAACAAAACAAAAATTGGTTGCGTTTCAATTAGTTTTCATTCTAGCCTTGCATTCTCAATTGCAAGTTCTCAAGTTACACGACCTGGTCTATTTAGATCTATGAACAAACCTTAAAAATAACACTATGAACTTCCTTCAAATATCTTCATATTTGATGTGATCATGCTCGATCATCATCGTAACATAACTGAACCCACCACGTTTTTACACATAATTCCTCCCTTACTTCTCCTCCCTCTCAAATGTATGTCTCCCTCATTTCTAACCCTTTACTAGACCTTATTCTAGTAACATCTGAAGATAGTGTCACTACAGATAGTCGCTATTATACGTGTATGTGTATGAAATGTTATGTATATGATATACACATTTTTATATAACAATATGGCATCTCATTTATTATTATTGTTATATATATATTTGTTAACACAATAGCTCAGTTACAAGCTGTATTGTATGTTATATGTATGATTTTATTTATGTTTTTATACTCGTATGATCTCTTTTTCACAAATTATTTTGACAAGTTGTGTGTATGGATTACATGTCAATGTATCTCACATAAATTGAAGAGAGTATCAGTTCCACTCAAGATTGTGGGTTCGAAACTCGGCCGAGACCCTTAAGTTTTCTATCTGGGAAGGGAAAACAACCTGAGCACGGCGTCCTTCGGGTGAGATGTTAAGCGATGGTCCTGGAGCCTGAACGATGTAAGGTACTCGTTGAAGACCCCTAAATGAATAAACCTGAGCAAAATTTAGGACTCCCACTGTTGAATCGCGCTCTCTTGTTCACCAGAGCGACGCAATTAGTAGGCTATTGACCTTGTAGTTAAAGCCCGGGCATGAGTCACAATAATAACTCAATTTCACTGTATCTTTTTTTTTTTATTCTAGCCCTTAGTTTCATCAGTCCAGTTTTTTACAATTCATTCCTATACAAGTCATTATTGTTACCATGTTTCACATTATTATTCTTACCTGTTTTTCTAATTTTAATTTTTTTATTTCTTTTCATCATTTCTCACTAGTTTATTATATTGTTTTACTCATTGCTTGTTTTTAAAATTTAATATTTATTCCTAGAGACCTCTTTTATTTTATTTATATTCTTCTCAACTGGTTCATACTTGTATATTCTTGTTTATTCTTTATATTATTCTTAGGGGACGTATGTCCCAGAATAATGATTATTTTTCATTTTCATTACATTACAAGCTCTAAAGTCGTACGTACTACATGACGTATCTAAGATCCATTAACTAATTTGAAAAATATCTATTGTGAACATAACATGATTTTCCATTAAATAGTTGCTGCATCAGCAGGATTCTATTTTTCATTCCAGGTACAGCGAGTGACCTAATAATTAATTTATAAATAATAATTAATAAATTACAATTTCGTTAGGTGGAGGAGAAAGATGTGTAAAAACGTTGTTGGTATAAAAATTCATGTTATGGTTATATATTTTATTTATTCAAATTCATATAAATATTTTGTAAAAATATATTTACTAATATTTTCTTTGATAATTATCAAATTCATATAAATATTTTGTATAGATATACTTACTAATATTTTTTCCCCTCTCAAATGAATCACAATACAGGGAGAAACAAGTTGAAACGTCGATACTTGGGGATCTTATAGGAAATTGATTATTGAACCAAAAATGTTCTATGAGCGTGTCCAAAATGGATATATATATATATATATATATTCAGAGCCCAAAAACCTCGTAAGATATTTTTAAAAAGATAATTCCTCCTTCCATGACTTTTTTGTGATTTTAATTAAAAAGAAGATTTAATTTCTATGAAATGAGAGATTTTTAATTATTTATTTATTTTTTTCGAATAAATTCACCAAGGTTTCCATTTTCTTTTCACCTTCCGTTCTTTCTTTCATCTTTCTTTGGTGAAAGGAGTATTAACAATACAGATGGTAAAATGTGTTAGAAGGAGACCCAACAGTCAAGAGATAAACCTTAGAAATAAAAAAGAAAGTTAAGATCTTAATTGCATAAGTTAAGACAATTTTTCAAAAGCTCTATCATCAATAGTTCAAAAAAAACAATTCATACTTTTAATCCTGGTTCGCTCAGAATGTAAACAAAAACATTATGTACCTGTCTGAAAGGTAATTTAATTTAAAATTGTATTTCATTGCTGTTTGTTTAAAACACATACTTTTCATGTTATTCGCAAAAACGTGGTTTTTGTAGGTTTTTGGGTCTATAATTTTTTATGAAGATATTTTTGGACCCCAAGAGCAACATTTTTGGTACAGAATTAAATTTCCTACAAGATCCCCAAACATCGACTTTTCAACTTGTTACACCCAGTATAGCTATATCTAATCTAATTATTTTCTAAACTATTCCAAAACATATTTAAACAATTTAAATATACATTTGAACTATTTCCTGTAGACTCATTGAGTGCTATAACATTTTTCATATTGGTCCTATCTCCAATCATGAGGACATTTTGGTGTTTGGAATTTTAGTATGGAACATTTTTGTAACAATTTTCATTGAACTATAAGTTTTATCTTGTAAAAATTTAACCCGAAGTAAAGTAATAAAGGTAATAGTTGAATTTTTTTTTTAATATTATTTTTAAATTTCCGTTTCAAAAATGTGGGTCATAATTTAATATCTATTTAAACAATCATTTGCTCTGTTCAATGACCAACACATAATAAGATGTACATATCACTTATTCTTTGAAAGTGCTGCCATCTAGTGTAGGACAATGTAACTAATGCTCAACTCGAGAAGTCTTCTTTTCTTAAATATTTTTATTTTTATTAGATTGATCACATTTTCTTTTAAATTAATTATAATTAAATAATATATGAATGAAAAATAATGTGCCAAATGTATAATATGTATCTACAAACATTAATTTGTTTATTTTTAAACAACAATAATCAATAAGTTAATTTATAAAAAACTTAAGACAAAATATTATTTTTTATAAATTATAGTTTGTATGTAAATACATTTGAATATGTTATTGCTCATTCCTTACAATTCATCTCTTAATTTTGAATGCAAAAAATATCTACAGATCGAAGCTGCACTGAACTTCCATAAGCTGTTTGGCGGGCTTTGGATATCATCAGTAATTATTTTAATTCAATTAAATGAGTTTTAGTACGGTATAACACCAGTCGGGCTTAGAAACCCAAAAATAGCCCTATGGTAAAGTTCCATGGAAGTTCGACCTGCAATCTGTATATATAGTTGCAATGGCAACAATGCTTTTCATTCTGTGTAATTTATTTTTAAAATATGTGTTTTTAATATATTTTAACCAAAATTGATACCTATGTAAAAGAGACCTCCCACGTCAATATATTTCAAATCTTCTACATTCCCCTAAACCGTTTTGGAAGATGATTTTTTTTTTATTAAAAAAAAAAAAATTCGAATACACCTAGTCTATTTCGCAGGATGTCAAATATAAGGTAGTCTGACCTCTCACAGATTTTTATTAAAGTAATAGCAAGCCGGCTTTCGAGGTTTCCCTCATCATCAGGCAGTCTGATAAAAAATGTTGAATAAACTAAATAATAAAAATAAATAAATAAAAATCTACAACAACAAACATTAACAATTTAAAATATCTACGTGAGAGTCTCACGTACACCGTTCTCCCAGTTGTGACTCAGATGGTGGACAGGAATAACTCGTCTGTCCCCATCCATCATATTTTAAATTGTTAATGTTTGTTGTAGATTTTTATTTATTTATTTTTATTATTTAGTTTATTCAAAATGTTTTATCAGACTGCCTGATGATGAGGGAAACCTCGAAAGCCGGCTAGCTATTACTTTAATAAAAATCTGTGAGAGGTCAGACTACCTTATATTTGACATCCTGCGAAATAATCACTTCTCACTACATCAGCCATCTTCATATTTACACCTAGTCTATTGTAAATCGTAAATAAATCTGGATATGTAATAAAGAAAATTTTAAGATTAAATATTGTATTCTGTAATTTCTTGTTTGAATGTAAATAAATTTTAATTGTAATCTTTTACTGCTGACTTCTTGCGTTTTTCTTAATTTTTATTTTATCCTAAATACACAAATTTTCTTTTTTTTTTTCAAGTTTTTTCTTTTCTTTTTGGCTTTACATACGATGCATATTAGCCATACCTCTATAACAGTGTTATTTAGTTATTTATTTTCAACATCCATGGCCTCAAGAGAAAGTAATATCTAAAAAATAAAACTGGATTCGAACCAGCAACCATGGTGGACCCAAGCGACCAAAGCTCTACGCTTTAGCTCATGGCCCTTACCAGCCGTCTCAGGGCCCCCGTTTGATCAAAAAAAATTAAACAGCGATAAATTGGAAAAAGTTCAATCAGTTTCTATTTCTATTTTGTGATCATTATTTATTCTAGAAATTTCTAGAGTCGGGCTTCTGTGGGAGTCCTAAATTTTGCCTACCCTAAATTTTTATTTACCTAGAGCAGGGGTCTTTAACGAGCACCTGACATCGTACAGGCTCGGGACCATCGCTTAACGTCCCATCCGAAGGACGGCGTGCTTCAGTTTATTTTACCTCCCAGATAAAATAAACTAAGGGCCTCAGTCGGGTTTCGAACCCACGATCTTGAGCACAGAAGGCAAGCACGAATACCACTGAGCTACCGGCGCCCTCTCTGGTGTATTATATAAATTATTAAAAATAAAGTTGAGGATAATATTGAAAAAATAATTCAAGGGCTCCCGGATGAAGTCTGCCTCATGGCCACCCAAAGTCTTAAAACGGCACTGATATATATATATATATATAATTTTTTTTTTTGAATTGACATTTCAAAGAAAACCACAAACATTTACTCTCAAAACTACCCTTGACCAAAGAAACGGTTACCTAAATCTAAACTGAGTAAGAGTAAGGTCAAATCGCAGACTAGAAACTAGAAACTAGAGTTTGTCTGTCCGTTCGACCTTCCTTTCTGTCTGCTCAGTTAATTCTCTCACAATGAACTAGCCATGGAACAGAAAATACTAGCACAAGTAAAAGTTTGCCAGTTTCACAATTGTATTAAAAGAAACTACTGTAATCAATTCCCATGCGTACGAATTCTGCGACGTGAGAATTAGGAACCTCACCAAACTGTTAAGTCAATGAGAACAGATATATGATACTTAACATTTTTTTGCAGAGATATTATAAAACACTTGATAAAAAATAAAGAAAAACGTTTGTTTTTTTAAATAATTTCTTTTTAAGTTGAGAAACGCGGACATATTGTGGAAACTTGTAATAAATAAATAAAACAAACTTATTTTTGAAATATTGTCTATTCCACTAAAGATATATATACATATATAACTACAGGACGTCGTTTTAAGGAAAGAATTAAAGAACACACGGCCGAATTAAAGAACCGAGGAAACCGTTCTACATTCGCGACCCACATAATTGACAATAGCCACACTTTCGACCCATCTACAGGCATCAAATATCTCCATTATTGCCCAAAAAGCAGGCTACTTAATAGCTTAGAACAATTAGAAATAAATAAAGCTAACAAAAGGAACATTTGTATGAATGACCAAATTTATTTCAACTATTCCCCTTTGTTAACACCCTAAACCAGTTCTGTTTCCACATATATGTTTGTATTATCTGTTATTAATATTTGGTTCCACATATATGTTTCAAGTTATCTAAATCTTAACATTGTTATTAATTTTATTTCTATTTTTTATTATTTACTTGTATTTGTACTTATTTATTTGTTATTTTTCCACGTATTAGTCTAGTGACATTGTTTTATGTAAATTTAGAACTAGGTTTTGTTAAGAAATATTTCATGAGTTAGCTAACGGTACAGTCGGGGGACTCCCAAGTTCTAATAGCCCCCTTTGACCTGAGATGTATTTGAAGGGTCGCTCTCTGCAAACTGACTTAGTTCATAACTAGACCTGACGATGGTATAAAGCCGAAACCGGTAGTTATATATGTATATATATCTTTAGTGGAATAGACAATATTTCAAAAATAAGTTTGTTTTATTTATTTATTTTCTTTTTCACAAATTATAAATAAAATATGGGAGTACTTTCGGTATTGCTACCATCTTCAGCCACGGCTTAACAAATACAAAATGGAAGTTCAACCAGTTAATAATCCTTACTGTCCCTTTTTCCATCCCCTACGGGGGTTTTCCCTGTCCCTCCTGTAGAGTAAAGTCTGAAAAACATAAAAAATAAATTGAAATCTTAATAATATATATATATATATATTTTTTTAAATAGTATGTGCTGATTAAATACAAATATATATGCATATATGAAATAAATCAAAGGTAACTCTAATAAATATTTGAATCAAAATACACAGTTTTTTGAGGAAATAGGTACGTATACATAGAGTCTGCAGGATTATAGCACCAGCTAGAATGTAATTTAGTTTATGTAGGTCAAACTGGAAGACCATTAAAAAAACAGGGGAAAAGAACACATATCAGAAATAGGGTTAAACACTCAGTAAAAGCAACATCAACGAAAACAAACACAATTTTGACAGAAATACAGGCATACAATATCTACATTTTTATCACGAAGGTAGATTACTCAAGTCACTGGAACAACTGGAAATAAACAGAGCACTACTACAAAATGAAAATTGTATGAATGATCAGACCAATCTCAAATATTCACCCCTTTTATCGTTTTCTTTTCAAAAATAAAATTATTTTATTATTAAGATTTCAATTTATTTTTAATGTTTTCCATGTTTTTAAGTTATATATGTTTTCCAATTACAAATGTTATTTTCCTCCATTATTTTTCACTAATCTTCTAGTCCGTGTCCTCCAATCTGCCACACTTGCCTAACGACGACTTAAGGGCTAGTGGCCTAGAGACATCCTTAGTAGCAGCAGTGACAGTCAGTTATAAATGAGTACAACTCATAGGGAGTATCATCACTGGATGACTTCTCTCCTCTTGACATTTGGACAATGCCATATTTTACTCTTTCAGCTTTGCTTGTTGTAAATACTATTTATACAGTTGTGAATACCTTTGTGTAAAATAATTAAATGATCATAAATTCAGAATCCCAGAATCTTATACAACACAAAAGTGAAATTTTGCTTCTAAAATGTGGTACAGTTGAGCATTGATTATCCGATTGCCGATCAACCGAAAGCGTTCCAGTCGGCAACTTCAAATATGCGCGTCATGTAATTGCTGTAGCTGCAGCGCTTTCCCGCGTAAATTTAACGCGCCAATTTGTATCAGAACTGACTGGGCTGATTAAAGAATCTTGAGGATTTGAATAATGTGACCGGGAAAACATTCAAGACTGGCTCGAATGTGATGTTGATGACCAATATCAAGTATTGACGGACCATGAAATCATTGTCAGTGTCATCTCGACCAAGACCCTTGCGACGACGACCGTGATGAAAAGGATCATCCAGTGAGGAAGCTTTTCAATGGCTTGAGACGGCTATGAAGTGATTAGAACAAGAAGAAGAATGTGATGCTGTCCAATTGCTGTCTTTAAAACTTGTGGGAGATTTAGCGGCAGAAAAACTAGTCTCAGCTTTGAAGCAAAAGAAAATTTTGGACTTCTTTCTCTAAACTGTAGTCTTACTTTAATGTACTACTTTATGTAAGTTATGTATTTGTAATGAGTGTGATACCAAATATATAGTTTTGTGTTTAATATCACTGTTTCTTTGTTTGTATATTGCTCCTATGACACTGGAATTATTTTCTTCGTAAACGATCGGTTATCCGAACACCCCCAATCCCCAATTGTTTCGGATATTCGAAGCTCTACTGTAGTTGAATGTTAGTTTGGCGTGAAATAATTGGCCCATGTCCTTCACCTAGTTAGCCCCACTTATAATAAAATCATATATAACGAACGGATTTAGAGAACATAAGGGTGTTTAAGACCTAATAATAGTAATATATTATTTCATAACTCCGAATAGAGGTTAGGTTTTATGATTCATGTCCGGGCTTTAACTACAAGGTCATATCGCCTACTACCTGAGCGCTCTTTCGTCACTTTAGTGGACATGAGTGCGACTCTACTGTGGCAGTCCTGAATGTTGCTTCATGTACCTAGGTTAGAGAGCTCTTTAACAAGTAGGTACTTGTACATCGTACAGGCTCGGGACCATCGCTTAACCTCCCATCCGAAGGACGGCGTGCTCAAGGGCTAACTCTGAGCTACCGACGCTCTCAAGTCAACAATTGACTTTTTAAACAAAATGAAGTTCCATGAAGTTTTACGTGGTTTTACAACTGGGTTAATTGACATAGAATGAATGACCCAGAAGTTTCCTTCGGGAAGGCGTCTCGTAGAAGTGACATGTTGAGAGGGTGTGTAGTATAGATTTTTCTGCTGAAAGTGACAATTCCTCCAGATGTGAGCTATTCGTTGGCGTTACGCGGGTCTCTGTGTATTGTATACTGTAGGCTGTACGTGCATTATGTAACTAGACTGACCCTATCTATACAAACACTTACCTATGGCCCACTCGCATCGACCCAATGTCTAATTATGATATAACTGTTACATGGCTCATACCTTCGTAGCAATCTGAATCTAAACAGACTCACCAAATGTTTCAGAGAATTTTTTTCTCGATTATCTCATTTTGTTTGTTTTTATTTTCATTTATTATAGTTTGTTATATATTTAGCCATTTTCCATTATTATATACTGGCATTACTGAATGTATGAAAGTAATCAGTTGGCGTCTGCTGTATTTTTTCTTTTTATTGTGCTGCATTTTGAGCTGAGCCTTTACCGCTGAACATCCTTTTTTCCAGAGGGCGCCGGTAGCTCAGTGGTATGCGTGCTTGTCTTCTGAGCTCAAGAACGTGGGTTCGAAACCCGACCGAGGCTCTTAGTTTATTTTATCTGGAAGGTAAAATAAACTTAAGCACGCCGTCCTTCGGACGGGACGTTAAGCGATGGTCCCAAGCCTGTACGATGTCAGGTACTCGTTTAAAGACCCCTGCCCTAGGTGAATAAAAATTAAGGGTAGGCAAAATTTAGGACTCCCACAGTATTGTCGGTCTCATGTCCACCAGAGCGACAAAAAGCGCTCTGGTAGTAGGCGATATGACTTCGTAGTTAAAGCCCGGGCATGAGTCATAAAACCTAACCTAACCTCCTTTCCTTCCGCCTTTATCTCTGAAATTTGACAGTTTATGTCCTTACTGGGTTTTGTCTTCAAATATGAAATTTTATGTCGATACATTATTGAGGTTTTTGAATTGAGCCTTTGATCCCCCTTCCCTTCTGTCGATTCCGCTAAAAATTAATAAGTGTCCTCCTTATGTGGTTTTGAATTCACATATGAAATTTTGTATCGAAACATTCATAACAACAGCAGTTATTAGAGTTTTCTCACAAATCATCTTTTCTCCTTTGACCGATTTGACTGAAAATCAAAAGGTGTTGTCCTCATGTGTTTTTGGTCACACAATTTCATGTTAGTTATTATGACTTAAGCGGAACCACCAACTGAGGTTGGATTCGTAGTGGCTGTGGTTACTGGCACCAGCACCGGGAGCCAGCCCCTGGTATATTCTGATGCTGGGATCAGTGCGAAGTGGCAGGTTTTCCAATTCCTCCCCTATTCCAAGGAACTAACTCCACCCTAGACCAATTTCCGCCCTAGTAGGATGTCCTAAATATTTTTAGAAGATTGGATTCTATCCTCGGCGGGGTGTGGGCGAGATTCTCAGAATTGCTGATGAGTAACTTCTAACAATTAAAAAAAAAAAAAAAAATAGAAAGTTCTGGATTCACATATAAAATTTCGTCTCGATACATTCATTCTATCCGGAGTTATCATGTTCAAAGCCACACAGAGTTTTTTTTTTTTTTTTTTTTCATATTTTGAATCTAGAGATCGGTAAACATGAAATTCTGTTTATAACTCATCGAATTTTCGACCGATTACCTAATAATAGAGTAAAATAATACTTCGTACACCTGAAAAAGTAAAAAGTAATACAGCTATTATCGGGTATTGAAGCCCAGGATCAACTGACAATAGTTCATATGTAACCACTACACACATTATGGATTTTAACTGGTTAAATTGGACAAAAACATTCTTAATGGGTAAATGTTGTCTTGTCCTGATAGCTGAGGTTAGGGTGGAAAACCGCACGGTAGGAATCCCAGAAAACCGATTTAACACCGTAAAACCGCACTAGTTCCGAATAATAATAGACAACATAATCCGAATTCGTGAAATACTTGCTTATAAAACTTTCTTTTTTATCTGTCTTTTATATAATTTTTGCAATAGAAAGAGGGCCTTGATCTCCCAAATGGAGACAATCTTGGCTGCAGATGAGTTACACTGAGAAAAATTTGAGAAGTAACTACAACTATTTTCGTCAGTAAAAACCGAAATAGTTGCAAGAATTATTATTTTAATAAAATTTACTGTAAAATGAAAAGGTCTCATCCGAAGGAAGGCGTGCTCAAGGTTTTTTCACCTCCAAGAGAAAAAAAACTGTGGGCCTCGACCGGGTTTCGAACCCACGATCTTGAGTTCAGTAGGCAAGCACAATAAGACTTTCTTATACCAAATCACTTTTGTGCAGATAACTACTACCAGAGAGCTCTTTCGTCACTCTGGTGGACATGAGCCCGACTCTACTGTGGGAGTCCTAAATTTTGCCTACCCTAAATTTTTATTCACCTAGGGTACGGGTCTTTAACGAGTATCTGACTTCGTACAGGCTCGGGACCATCGCTTAGCGTCCCATCCGAAGGACGGCGTGCTTAAGTTTATTTTACCTCCCAGATAAAATAAACTAAGGGGCTCGGTCGGATTTCGAATCCACGTCCTTGAGCTCAGAAGACAAGCACGCATACCAGTGAGCTACCGGCGCCCTCCATTATAGGATATAAGGTGTCACTATCAGTAATGATAGTTGGAAATCAATTTGAGATGGTAAGGGGAGTCATTCAATATTACTCAGTGGTGATAAAGAACGGAATGAAAAGGGTTTAATTGAATAGATATGAAGAAAAGATGAAGTTTTGTGTTTTTGAAGGTCAAGCTTTTATATTCACAACGCTGACTATAAGTCTATGAATTGAGTAATTCAGTGATATGAGGATTACAGTCAAATTGTCTTTTTCTACTAAGATTTCCGCCATATTAGAAAGGTAATTACTGTTGGATAAATTCTGTGAAAGTTCTTCCTCATTCACAACACGCTCAATAGCTGCTATTTTCATCTCTATTATCCTACCCAGTATTGCCTATATTTTAATATTCTTCTGTGTATTCCTCCAATCAAATAGATGTTTTTTTGTTTCCTTATGAAAATTAAAAGGAGAAATGTATTTAACCTTGGTTACATGGAACTTGAGGTCGAAGACACTGAAATTCCAGTTAATAAGACTTAGTTTCACTGAAACTCTCTATTTTCTCTCAGGGTCAGTATTAATTTTCTTATTTTACTTCTTCACCTTTACGAAGTATAGGGGAAGTTATGTAATCGCTCTAAAATTCGATTCGGAGTTTTCAATGGAATTTCATGTTTTCCGACTTCTAGATACCGAGTACGAAGAAAAATATAAGTAGAATGTTGTTGTTTGTTTCTTTGATGTTTTAAGGTTGTTTGACTTCTTGGTCATTACACCTACATGTCTACTCTTGATTGATACTACTGTTTACCAAACCTGTTTGTCTCGGGACTACATGCCCTCAGTATTTGAATGTTTTTTTTTTTTTTACATATATACTACTACTTATACATATATACCATTATTTATATACATATATATTTTACATATATATTCATGATATTGTTATGTTTGTATATTATTTATTGTTCGTAACCCAACCGAGGCCCTTAGTTTATTTTATCTGGGAGGTAAAAAAAACTTAAGCACACCGTCCTTCGGATGGGACGTTAAGCGATGGTCCCGAGCCTGTACGATGTCAGGTACTCGTTAAAGACCCCTACCCTAGGTGAATAAAAATTTAGGGCATGGCAAAATTTAGGACTCCCACAGTAGAGTCTGGCTCATGTCCACCAGAGTGACGAAAGAGCGCTCTGGTAGTAGGCGATATGACCTCGTAGTTAAAGCCCGGGCATGAGTCATAAAATCTAAACCTAAACCTTCATTATTTATTTTTATTTTTACTTTTTTTTTTTAAATTTATTTATATTTTTTTTTTCCTTCTTTTTTTTTAACTTTTTCTGTAATTTTTTTTTAAACTTTTTATATATATTTATTTTTTATTTTTTATTTAGTTTCGACTAGAAATATTAGCGTCAGGTTGATACGCTGTTGACATAGCCTGTCAGGTTGACATAGCATGAAGGACCTTCCTCAATTCGTTTACTTCTGATTGAAGAGAAGCAGGGGAGGACTGTTGGTTTGATGTACTTTAATTTGTTATCCTGGATCTCATTCCACATTTGTTGCCAGCTCTCTTGAATTTTGATCCTGTGTGGTCGAGACATCTTTCTTTTGGTTAGAAAAGACGGTCTCATCTCCTGCAATGTTAGAAATCCATGTGAACTGGACATCTTTCCCAACTTCTCTGAGCATAGTGTTTTGCTGGATAACCTTCCTGGCTACTGGGTGGATAGGGTACATTTGTTAAAATAAATATAAATAGAATATATCGATATAAAATTTATATTGAAGATTCAGAAGTCCTTAGGTAAGTCAACTATCGATTTGTCTCCTAAACGGTCGATTAGTTTTGGGGGGAGAGCAAAAACTTTATTGATTGTGCTGGGGAAGTACACTGCCGGTGATTCATTGATAACTCTTTTTTTTTTTTTTAACCAGAAGACAGGGCTTACGATTCACACAAAGAAATACCTAATCATTGGTTAACGATTGAGGTGGCACTGTTCATTTCGTTTCTTATATTGGAGTTTGTACCCTTAAGCAATGGAATTGTTGAATGACGAAATGAAACGTGAGTTCAAACAAGGAACCAGATTAATTTGTACAGAAGAGAAGCTATAGCGAGTCAAGAAAGCTGAAATGGACGTCGTTTAGCGTTGGACAAATAAGACAATGGACCATTGTGTTGCGAGCGTAGTTATGGAGTGGAAAGGTATGTTGACGATCTTGTTTGCAGTCAAAGGAAGATGCAATGAACAGCGTTGGACGAGATGATTACTAAATGCACTTTCAAATCGTTTTACTCGTATATTGGCTTATGAGTGTAGTGGTCTGTTAATGCAATTTGGAAATTTCAAACATAAAATAAAAATGTATGTGAAGTGTAACAAGACCTTATTATTCAACCTTTTAAATGCATTTCATAATTGCATTACTGAGAAAAAAAGTAATTGATTGTGAACACAATAACTCCCGATATTAGAGAGCTCCAGATCGTGGGTTCGAAACCCCACTGAGACCCTTAGTTTATTTTATCTGGGAGGTAAAAAAAACTTAAGCAAGCCGTCCTTCGAATGGGACGTTAAGCGATGGTCCCGAGCCTGTACGATGTCAGGTACTCGTTAAAGACCCCTGCCCTAGGTGAATAAAAATTTAGGGTAGGCAAAATTTAGGACTCCCATAGTAGAGTCGGTCTCAAGTCCACTAGAGTGACGAAAGAGCGCTCTGGTAGCAGGCGATATGACTTCGTAGTTAAAGCCCCGGCACGAGTCATGTATCGACACGAAATTTTATATGTGCATCCCGCATCTTCTAGCAGCTGTTGACTTTCAGCCAAATCCGCCAAAGGGAAGAGGATTAATGGGGAGGCTTAACACAATAACACAAGAACTCCAATAACTGCCATTGTAATGAATATATCGACACGAAATTATCTGTTTCCAGAACCTGAGGACGACACCTATTGACTTTCAGCGAACGGCACCAAATTTCATACGTAAATTCAAGCACTCAGAAGTTAATTTTCCGCAGAATCAGTCAAAAAAAAGAGGGATTATCGACATGAAACTTATTATTCAAATTCAAAACCCCATAATGATGACACCTAATAATTTTCGCGAAATCCAACTCGAGGTAAGGAGGGACTAGAGAAGGATGTCGACTCAAATACCCTAATAACTGTCGATGTAATGAATGTATCGAGCCAAACTTTAGTATGAGGATTCAAAACCTACTATGTAAGTAAATATTGAGTTTCATCCCAAACCGTCAGTTGGCTTTCTGATACACTTTTCGAATGCCACGCAACAGTCCATACTATCAAGGGATTATTATGAAACTGTAGTAAACGCATACAGACTGATTGCATACACTATTGGAAATGAATCGTAGATACATGTATACTTTATTTTCGTTTACAAGATTAGCAACTTGGGTTATTTCACTAAAACTGTGCATGTCAATGAGCCATTGTTCACAGAACATTACCTCCATTATCAGATCAGAGATTTCAGAAACTAGATTCATATCTGAGTTTCATAGTTTTTTCTGGGAGATTTTATATTGCTATAACTTATTTTGAAGTCCCCAACTATACGAGGGTGCCGGTAGCTCAGTGGTATGCGTGCTTGTCTTCTGAGCTCAAGAACATGGGTTCGAAACCCGACCGAGGCCCTTAGTTTATTTTATCTGGGAGGTAAAATAAACTTAAGCACGCCGTCCTTCGGATGGTCCTGAGCCTGTACGATATCAGGTACTCGTCAAAGATCCCTGCCCTAGGTGAATAAAAATTTTGGGGTAGGCAAAATTTAGGACTCCCACAGTAGAGTCGGGCTCATGTCCACCAGAGTGACGAAAGAGCGCTCTGGTAGTAGGCGATATGACCTCGTAGTTAAAGCCCGGGCATGAGTCATAAAACCTAACCTAACTATACGAAGTATAGGGAAAGTTATATAATCGATGAGCAATTCGATGTTCAGTTTTCACCGGAGTTTCATCTTATCCAACATCCTAAATCCAAAAAATGTGTGAGTATAACACGATAACTCCCGATAAAATGAATGTATAGTTACGAAATATTAGATTTGTTTCCAGAACTAGTTGTAAACCTCTTTTCTCTGTTCACTCCTGTTGTAATGAATGTATTAAGACGAAAATTCCAGCGGAATCATCCGAAGGGGAGGGGGAATCAGAGGGGGGCTGAGCATAAAAAGCCTATTAACCACCGATGTAGTGAATATATCGATATGAAATTTCATATTCAAAACTAGTGACCGACCGAAGATTCGGTTTCGGCCAAAAATCAGCCGAAACTACGGCCACGCCGAAACTCAGTTTTCGTGACTTGTCGTGCGTCGTTCGACTAACTTTGGATGAGTTCGTGGCTTGTGAGTCGTGTGTGGTTGCCATACGAATACTAAAATTAATTAGTAATCTAATAATATTCCATTTTTTTTATTTTTTGTGTGTGTTTTTCTTCTGATTTTATAACTGTATTTTTAAATTAAGTAATTACTTGATAGTCTTACAAATTATTGTAATCGTTGTTAAGACTGATAATTTGGTAATTCTTTAATCACCAAGTGATAAATACAAGTTCTCTGTAAAAAATAATTTAATCTTAAGAATATTGTGAACACAATTAAAATAGGTACTTACTTAATTAAGGAGCCTGTACTTTATATCTAATCTAAGTGTTGATTTTTGACAAAGTTTACTTACAGTAGGTCGTTACTTTAATATGTTTATTATTTTTGTTCATGTTAAATTGTTAATGTAACATAAATAAATAATTATTTTTGTTACATACTTCAATTGTTGTTTTTATTTCATTTAACACGAGTTAACTGTCTGTAGGTAGGTGTATGTGTAAAAAATATACTAAATTTCAGTATACAATGGAAATTTTAACATGTCTACATAAGTTTCGGTTTCGGCCGAAACTGAGACCGAGGCCGAAGATTCGGTTTTGGCTGAAAATCCTGTTTCGGTCGGCCACTATTCAAAACCCCATTAAGACGGTACCTATTAAATTTCTGCTGAAATAACACAAATTCCACTAACTGCCGATGTAATGAAGGTGTTTTTTTCATTAAGGTATCAGTGTCATGTATGTTACACCGTTGAAGTCATGCGTAATCTGCAGCTGGAGAATGGAAACGTGTCCATTTTCCCAGTATGTAGGAAATATCACATCATGGAATGACACAATATTTTGAGTACAAAAGGAGACAAATGCAAAATCATCCCCAGGGTAGTTGCGAATTAAAAGTACAATGATTAAAATTTAAAAAAAAAAAAAAAAAAAAGGCAACAAGAACTATGAGATGAATAGGCTGCAGCTCAGGCGGGAAAAATTCCAGAATAAAAAACATTTCTTGTGAAAGAAATGTACGATGTATAACTTCCTCAACATACTTTTTTTTTATATTTGCTTTCAAAAGAGGGTGCGCCTTGCATTGCAGCAACATCATCCAGTCTACGTTTGGTCAAAGCTCGGGGATCAAGGGGTTACCATCTTACATTGCCTGTTTCTGCTCCCGCCAGGAGCCGTGGAATCGGCAGAACACCGGGTAGTCTGTTTCCGTCACCATCTGCCCCAAATACGATCTTGTCCCATGAATCAACTCCACCCTAGCTTGGTCGTACAGCGGACATTCGAAGACCACATGTTCTGCAGTCTCGATACCGCCGCACGAACAGTTCGGGGTGTTCTTCCTGTCAAAGAAGAACAGCTTGGAGTTGAAATCACCATGATCTGATAATATTTGAGACGTCCAGTGATTAGGCTGTATCTATGTTGAGTCAAGGCGTAGCCGGACGTCCGGGAAGTATGCGTACGTCGTTCGGCCATCAGGGCATCGTGACCAACAATTCTGGACGATGTCCTTGCATCTCTTCCTCTAGAGCTAGACGTAAGGGCTCATCAATATCTGCTCCTAAGGGCACGTTGCGTCTACAGAAATACGAAGCGACAGCCCCATCCAAGATCAAGTCAATGGGGGCGGCTCCCGCTAGTACCTGTAGCGCATATGATATTTCATGTCATTACATTGAATACAACAGCAGTTGTTACAGTTTTTTATGTTAAGCCTCCCTCTAATCCTCTTTCCCTTCTGTCGATTTGGCTGAAAATCTATAGATATGGTCTATAGATTGTCTTAAATATACCTATAAAATTACGCAGTTAATAACATAAGAAGACTAACGAGGGATCAGAGAAAGTTAATTGATTGATTTATTCTGATACTGAATTTTCTAATTCTAACGGCACGTGGTTAATGTATCATTTTTATTATCGGTCATAAATAACTAATTGAAATTACTAGTAAGTCCTACTTACACTGCTAAAAAAAGAAAAAAAAAAGTACCTTTCCGTTATCAGCCACCATGTTGGTTTTCTCATTTTCCACTTCTTGTCTTTTTAACCATTATTCATTTAGACTAATGGCAAGATATATATTTATAATACTAACTTAATTAACTAAATTGAATTGGAAAGTTGAAATGAAAACTTAAAAAATTCGTCGATTAATCGCATATGTACTTTTCCACCAAGAGTTAATCAAGTACGTTTTCGCTCTCCCGCTAAATCGAATAGACCGTTTGGGGCAAACTCAATATTTGCCTTACATGGTGGTTTCTGAATACTCATACTAAATTTTGTCGATACATTCATTACATCGATAGTTTTTAGGATATTTAAGTCGAGCCCCTCTTCTCTGGTCCCCTCCTCCCCTTCTTCGCGGAAAATTGATAGGTGTCATTCTTATTGAGGTTTTAAATATCAAATTTCATGTCGATATATTCATTACATCGCCAGCTATTAGGGCGCTATTAGAGATTTTCGTGTTAAGCCTCCCCCTACAAAAATTTCGTGTCAATAAAACGTTTTTGTGTTGAGCCTTCCCTCTAATCTCCCTCTACCCTTTAGTCGATTTGGCTGAAAATCTGTTAATGTTTTTCTTAGAGGGTTCTGGATACACATATAAAATGTCCAGTCGATACATTCATTCTATCAGGAGTTATTGTGTTCACCGACATAGACAGAGTGAAAATTGTTTTCATTTTTGGGATCAAAAGGTTGGAGTAGTAATTTCGTTGAAAACTCTGCTTTGAATTTCCGACCGTTTACAAAACTTCCACTATACTTCGAATAACTGGGGGATGAAAAACTTGGGAGAAAAAGAGCTAGCTGCAACTGAAGAACACGTTATGAAATAACTCATTAAACTCGAAAAACAAATTTGCAATTGTAATATATTGAAACAATTACTAATTCTATGAATTGGTTATTTGTTCATTTTTTTTTATCAAATGCCCCACGTTGGGCGCCAATGAAACAATTACTAGTTCCTCATTATTTCTTATTTATCTTGTTGAAAAAACTAGTTATGGGAAATGAATTCTTTTAATAAAAAAAATTTGATAAATAGAGTTTTTTTTTTTTTGTTTTGTTTTTTTTTTAAATCTTTACATAAATTGGAGACATGATCATATAACATTTATTTGTTTTATTTTTTTATAATTATTTTTTTTTCACTCACTTGGTCACCATCTGTCCTTCAATCCTTCTCCACTGCTCTTCTTAGTTCATCATACGGCTCTCCGATCCTTCCTTTATTTTTCCATCAATCTGCCTTTTTTCCTGACTTCCTCCAGACTTCTAACTCCAAACAAAAACTCTTCACTACTCCAGCGAAATCTCTCATAAAAAACGAACCGTCCACTTCCACTCTCTCTCTCTCTTCAACCACAACCTTCCTCCTTCACTCTCTCTCTCCAACCACCGACACACTCGTTTCCCCCTCCTTCCACTGTTCTCTCTCTCTTCCCCCACCCTGCTTAAGTCCTCAGTACTGACATCCCGTTAATGGCTTTATTATATTTCTTTATTTATTAAAATACCCCCCCTTATTTCTACATGTTACATATCCTTTCCCTTAATGAAAAAAAAAATGAAACGAAGAAAATAAATATTTTTTTTTTTTATAAATACCCCATCACAAACACCATAATATTTTTTTTTAAAATACTACATTCAATAAACCATCTAACCAATATTTTAAACAATATAACATATAAAATTTCATGTAAACATTCTTTTTTTTTTTTTTTTATAATAATCAGGTAACTAGAAAACAGTTTCTTTTCTTTTTTTTTTTTTATATAATACAGGTACAGTACAGGTAAACAATAGTACAGGTACTTAGCAAACATTTTTTTTTTTTTTTTTTAAACAATGGTACAGGTACTTAGCAAACATTTTTTTTTTTTTTTAAATCTCTCTCTCTCTTCAATAATACAATATTTTCTTTCTAACATTTTTAAATACTTATGCAATCAATCCTCTAACCAATATTATAATTATAACATGTACAATTTCATATAAACCATATTTTTTTTTTTTTTTTTTATATAAAGGTAACTAACAAACAATTTTTTTTTTTTTTTTTTTTTTTTTTTTTTTTTTTTTTTTTTTTTTTTTTTTTTAAAGCAATAATACATTAACTAGCAAACAATATATTTTTTTTTTTTTTTTTTTTTTTTTTTTTTCAAAATATAATATAATTTCAATAAATAATTTTTTTTTTTTTTTATCATAAAAAAAAACATTAAAATATCCAAATTTTGTTCAGAGTGAAGAAGGCACTAAACATTTTTTTTTTTTTTTTTGTTTAACAATATCACATATAACCATAAAATTTAAGAACATGTATAACCAAAAAAAAAACAAATTCAATTTCATAAACTAAGAAAGAAAATACATATGATTAAGCGAGGCTTATATGACCCAGACAAGCCGATCCACACACACATGGAGCAAGGTCTCTCATGATTTGAAGATATAAGAGGTCATACTTGATCAAAAACAAAATTGCCATAGCAAAGACCGACAAGTCACAAATGATAATTATTATGTTATTATTATTATTTTTACAACATGACACAAGACTTCAATAAATTCTCTCTACATCACAAATTCACAAAATATCACGAATCGAATTATATTACAATTTTTTTTTTAGCTAGATATCGGTCATTAGGTCAGACCTACATGCATTGTTTATATGGGTCAAACTATCATAATCCTATTTGACGTGTGTACTACCTCTCTGTACCACAGGATCCCGTTAGTTGCAGACCGTCTCTCCACCAGAATCTATCTTCCATCAACTAGTTGGTTTAGTGATATCAGTTTTATAAGTGATATTAGTTCGTTACCAAACTACCAATTCGGATTTTATTATATTTTGATTTATTTATTATTTTATTATCGATTTCAAATTTAAGATTTTTTTTTTTTTTTTAAATCTTTATTTCCAAGGTGAAAAACACACAACAAAGCTATTATTTGATACTTCGGATTAAAAACAATTTATTCATTAGCTGATTACTTTTAATTTATAATTTAGTTTTATTTTTAATTATTATGATTTAAGAACAATATATTTAAAAAACACAAAACCATAGTCATAAGTTCATTTAAAAGTCCAATTACGAGTTCCTTGTTATCAAAAATAATCCATCGGTTTATCTGAAGGAAACTTTTTTTTTTTTTAAATTTCTTGTGATTTTTAATTTTCTTTAATTTAGTGTGATTTTTAATTAAGCTTATTAGTTTTGGTATTTTAAAGTAAACACTTTGTTTCTGTTTATTTTCATATTTGTACAACTTTATCTTCCGAGATCTAATTCTCCTAGAATTTGGCTGCACCATTACTTTAGCTTTTCTTTTATTAGTTTTCTTTAATTTTTTCTTATCACAACTTTCTTGGCAAATAGGGCCCAAATTTCCTTTACTAATTTTCTTATAATTTATTCCTGTTAATTTTACTTTCAAGATAACGATATTTTTGTTTTTTATTTTATCTTTGGATATTTTTGAAAATGTATAACTTTTTCTAATAAACCCTAGCCGACATAATGCATTAAACGGAATATAATCTTTATTTATTTCTTTGTTCAATTTTATTTTTCTATATTCCTTTCTATTTTCCTTTCTATTTGATTTGCTTTTACTTATTTCTAATTCATTTTTCTGAGCATTACCTATTTCATTTAATTTCTTTTTCTCATCTGTTATTAATTTATTTTCACATTTATTTTCAACTTCACTAAGATCTGTTTTTGTCTCCACTATTATTTCATTCGTGTTATTATTTTGTTGTTCCCCCCTTAGTTGCTCTATTTTTTTACTTATTTGTATCTCAAAAAACTCAAACCTTTGCTCAACCGACTCGATTATTTCTTTTTTATTAGTTTCATTTATTGTTTCTAACTTACAACTTAACTGTTCCATACGATCCATCATTTGCTCAAATTGGCTACGATTAAACGGATTATCGTCTTTCTTTTTATTTGCTTCCTCCTCCCCCGAATTCGACCTTCCTATAAGCGGACTCGTGACTGTCATAGCATTTTCTCCCGTTCCTTCTACAAATCCAGATTCCCGAACATCGCTATCTACGTTCCGGAGTCCTAATCCGCCGAGGCCACTCCCGATTCCGTCCATTCCTGCAGCTAATTCTCCCGCCTCCCCATCGTAAACAAATTCCGGACCTTGCTCTCCCGCCATGCTATGGGTCGACTCACCTGTGTCCTCGTCCGCCATCTTGCTTCACAAATCTATCCTCTATAATAAATATAATACATAAAATATATTACAGCAATTTCTAAACTATAAACTGGACAACTCAAAAATTTTTTTTTTTCTCTATTCCATCATTTTTATTGCCAAAACGTTGGGCGCCAATGAAACAATTACTAATTCTATGAATTGGTTATTTGTTCATTTTTTTTTAGCAAATGCCCCACGTTGGGCGCCAATGAAACAATTACTAGTTCCTCTTTATTTCTTATTTATCTTGTTGAAAAAACTAGTTATGGGAAATGAATTCTTTTAATAAAAAAAATTTGATAAATAGAGTTTTTTTTTTTTTGTTTTGTTTTTTTTTTAAATCTTTACATAAATTGGAGACATGATCATATAACATTTATTTGTTTTATTTTTTTATAATTATTTTTTTTTCACTCACTTGGTCACCATCTGTCCTTCAATCCTTCTCCACTGCTCTTCTTAGTTCATCATACGGCTCTCCGATCCTTCCTTTATTTTTCCATCAATCTGCCTTTTTTCCTGACTTCCTCCAGACTTCTAACTCCAAACAAAAACTCTTCACTACTCCAGCGAAATCTCTCATAAAAAACGAACCGTCCACTTCCACTCTCTCTCTCTCTTCAACCACAACCTTCCTCCTTCACTCTCTCTCTCCAACCACCGACACACTCGTTTCCCCCTCCTTCCACTGTTCTCTCTCTCTTCCCCCACCCTGCTTAAGTCCTCAGTACTGACATCCCGTTAATGGCTTTATTATATTTCTTTATTTATTAAAATACCCCCCCTTATTTCTACATGTTACAATATATATATAAATTATGTGTATAATTTTCTTGTTATTTACATATGTATGTGTTATTTCCTTATATGTACATATTTTTTTCGATATCAATAAATATATGATTGTATTTTGGGAAATCAATGTCTTCGGAAAAACCCAGAAAAGGTCATGATAATATTCGAAGATGAAAATAAACACAGAGGTCAGAAAGATAAGGATTCGAAATATGTGAAGAAAATCGTTATCAAATTTATCAGAGCTGGTTGGACATGGTTTGTATTCACTGATTAACGAGTACCTCGTGGAGCTAGCAACTGTATATTTTGTGAATTGGGTTTACAACATAGAGTGGTAAGTGCTTTTCTTCCTTTATTTTACAATGTATTAAATAGAAATGTATCTTAGAAAAGCCCCCTAAAATGTTTCTCCAAAATGTCATCTTTAAAATAAATAAATAATAATAATTAATCTATTAAGTTTTTGCTCTCCCTAATACTAATACTAATCAAGTTTTCGGGATAAAAAAATGTATAGTTGACTATAAGGATTTTTGAGTCGAGCTCCCCCTCCTCTTTAGTCGTTTTGACTGAAAATCGATGGGTGTTGTCTCTAGAGAGCTGTTAATTCACATATGATATATGTGTCAATACATTAATTACAATATCATCTGAAGAATAAAGATAAATATTATCTTTTAGAATGCCGATATAACACCTTTTATCCCAATATTTACAAGCCAGATCAACTCCAACCATACCTAAACCTGAATGATTCTTTCTCACACATCAAAGCACTGACACAACTCCGTCTATCTGGCAAGTACTATCTTAAAATCAGTTACAAAAATAATGTATACACCCTTAATCCCCAGGAACTTTGTACATTCTGCAATAAAAAAGAATTGGAAGACGTACACCACCTGTTAATATCCTGTCCGTTCTACTCCCCCATTAGAAGCCACTTCCTGCCTCAGTCAGTATAGACCGGTCCAACTTTCATACATTACCCCCTGTCCCATAATAAAAAAATATAGCTCAAATATTTTCTATTATTTAATTAGCGCTTTGAAACTTAGATCATTCATTGTTAACGAATAATGTACTTCAACTTACATATTATATTGATATTCAATACCTACATCCCCACTCAATATTTACTGTCTTTGTTACATTATTATTATTATTAATTTGTAATTACTTATTTTATTTATTTATGTTATTTATTTAGTTTGTTAAAGGTTCCTTTATATGTCATTAGTATGTTAATATTGGGAAATGTAATGGTCACTGACTCAATTGTATAGGGGTGATCCCTTTAAACAATAAAAAAATTATTACTATTATTATTATTAGGTTTAGGTTTTATGACTCATGCCCGGGCTTTAACTACGAGGTCATATCGCGTACTACCAGAGCGCTCTTTCGTCACTCTGGTGGACATGAGCCCGACTCCTCTGTGGGAGTCCTAAATTTTGCCTACCCTAAATTTTTATTCACCTAGGGTAGGAGTCTTTAACGAGTAACTGACATCGTACAGGCTCGGGACCATCGCTTAACGTCCCATCCGAAGGACGGCGCGCTTAAGTTTATTTTAAATATTATTATTATTATTACATTTATTACAATGGCACTTATTAGAGTTTTTGTGTTAAGCTTCCCCTATCATTCTTTCCCTTGGGCCGTGAGGGAGAGTGATTTATAAGCGTAGTTGGTATAAGAAAGTCCGGTAAAGGCCACAATCATATTTACTTATATTTATACCTTTTTATTTATTTAATAAGATTTGTATCCTTCGTCCAGATATCGCACGTATGCTTCAGGTAAAGTAACATATGGCAGTTACTCCCTGTAAAGCTAGTTACTTGCTACCTACATGTTTATAACCATTTTACCATATTTTACACTTATAACCATTATTGTTGTCTGACATTAATTTTCCTTTCAGGTGCTGAACATATACGGTGAAAAGTTGAACATGGCGTTTTCTACCGAACTCACAACTTTTCTTATTTTCAACAGCTTCATACTATTTGTGAGTATGTAATTATCTTCTTACAAGCGACTTGCTCATGTATCCAAAATGCGCTCCACTTTTACCTCCCTAGCTGTAAGAAGTATATAATCCAAAATATATAGTCAAAAATTCGATGCAAAGTTTTCAACGGAATTTCCGACCTCTAGATTCCAAATATGAAAAAAAAAGCCTGTCTTTGTGTATCTGTGAACACGATAACTTCAAATAAAATGAATGTATCGACAATTTTGTATGTGAATCCAGAACCTTCTAACAAAGACAAATATCGATTTTCAGCCAAATCGAAAAAAAGGAAGGAGGAATCAGAGGGGGCTTAACACAAATCTCATTAACTGCTGATGTATCGACATGAAATTTATTATTTAAAGTCAAGGCCCTATAAAGACATAACCTGTCAAATTTCGGCCAAAATCGGCCGGTAAGAGAGGAAGGGGGTATATTCAAAAAACTTAATAACTGCCGATGCACAGTGGGGCGAAACGCATAATTAGAGCGAAAAAATTATAAAGTACAACTCTCATATTTTACAAGCATTTATATGATAGGAAAAGATTATAATTAAAGAGATACGTGTCATTGGGGTAAAAAAAAATAATGAAAAAGCACTTACTTGTACAATAGCAGTTTAATAATGAAAATATAACAAAATAACTTAAAAAATAATAGGATGAATCATCCGATGAGTTGGTTGGTAACCAGTTGGGTTCTCTTAGCAGCCATAACACATCCGTCGGAAAATATTTTCTTGTAGAACGATACTTTCGCAATTCCGCACTTTTTATTAAATTATTCAATTTTCTTGGAAGAGCTTCTTCATCGATTTTGTTGGATAATCGTTTTTGAAGTGCAACCGCCATTCCCCGAACCGCTACGTTTCGTTTAAGACTCTTGAATTTCAACCCTAGTGAAAACATGAAGAGTTCTTCACTACATTAGAACTTCCTGTAAATTGAAAAAAAAATACTGTGGCTTATCAAGGAAAGCTAAGGTTCTGCTTCTTTTACAATTAGAATACTAAATTACCAACTGAAAAATGCTAAGTAGAAAGCATGCAATCACCTGCAATTTTTCGGGCGGCTTTCAGAATGTAAAATTTCCAATAAGCAAATTTATGCATTGAATTTAAATAATTTATGCACTATTTTGGCAAAATAAACAATATAGTTTATTCACTTAGCTTCTCCTGAATCAGACATATTAGCTAAGGTTTGAAAAATAAATGAACTGCACTGTACCACTGTCAGAATACAACTGATGTGAAAAGATAATGACGTGTCGTTCCTGTGTTTACATGCCGGCTTTGCCCACTTATTGTAAACAACTGAGGCACACCTCTTCGGTTCAATCTTTACAGCTCTCTACAAGCTTTTATTTAGGTTGCTTTGTTGTCTGTCTGTAACAAATCTTGCAAGTCGATTTTAACGCCTTTCCAATTAATCGATTGTCTTGAAATTTAGTACAGTCACATAACCCTAGTGACAATATATGCTTCCGGTGTTAATTGCAAAAAATTAATTATGGCGGCTGCAATATGGCGGATAGGTGTTAGGAAATGACTATTAAAATTTTTTAGTAGTGTAGATTGTGAATCAATATAAATACTGCAGCTCTTGTCTGTGAGTGATGCAGCCTGTGTCGTTTCAATCTGTCTTCACGCTGCTCGTGTGTTTCAAAATAAATAAAGACTAAAAAGTGAAAAATAAAAAAACGTTTTTTAAAAACAATCTTTTATTTGAATGAGCTAAAAAGGAATTAATTAATTTTGTTACATATGATATGCTACGTACTGTCAAAATCGCCTATAACGACCTCCAAGGGGATAGGAAAATCTGGTCATTATAATCACACTAACCCCCCCCCCCCCCCCCCTCCATCGTATCAATAACAAATGAAAGGTCAAAACAACATATATTTATTTAGAGGGCGCCGGTAGCTCAGTGGTATGCGTGCTTGACTTCTGAGCTCAAGAACGTGGGTTCGAAACCCGACCGGGACCCTTAGTTTATTTTATCTGGGAGGTAAAATAAACTTAAGCACGCCGTCCTTCGGATGGGACGTTAAGCGATGGTTCCGAGCCTGTACGATGTCAGGTACTCGTTAAAGACCCCTACCCTAAATGAATAAAAATTTAGGGTAGGCAAAATTTAGGACTCCCACAGAAGAGTCGGGCTCATGTCCACCAGAGTGACGAAAGAGCGCTCTGGTAGTAGGTGATGACAAAGTAGTTAAAGCCCGGGCATGAGCATAAAACCTAACCTAACCTATATTTATTTAAAAATAGCATTTACATTAAAGTGTTGGAAAAAAAGTTAAAAAGTAAAATCGGGGCCGTTAATAGGAACATTATCCTTTCTATGAGCCTTAATGGCGCAGTATCATTATCTACCGTCATGATAAATGTGAACTGTAACATTTTCTTTGTCAATAACTAAATAAAATTTAACTCTTTACAATTTTATAATATGACTGAGGATGCTTGCTTACTGAAATTAGGATCGCGGGTTCGAAACCCGGCTGAGGCCCTTAGTTTATTTTATCGTGGAGAACTTAAGCACGCCGTGAGATGGTCCACCAGAGTTACGAAAGAGCGCTCTGGTAATAGGCGATATGACCTTGTAGTTAGAGCCCAAGCATGTCATATTAACTAAATAAAATTTTACTGAATTACTATCTAGATATCGTTGGGAATTAATTGAAGATTCTTGATAAAATATAACAGCGATAGTTTGCTATGAGTCGTTTAATTGCTTCGATCCTGGATGCACGAGCTACGATTAGCAACATGGATTATCTAACACGATTCGCATTAATAAGGAACCGGAAGATGATAAGACCCAGCCATAAAAAAAAATTAAGAACAGTGCTAGTTGTGCCGATGTGAAAGAGTTGGATCCACGAAACTTTCAGTAAGTAGAACATTCGAGAATAGTTCCTTGATCTTCAGTGAACTTTCGGGACAGGATTTTCCGTCAGGATCAAATGCCCTGGCTTTCCGTTTCAACACCGTTTTCGGGATTGTATTGATTGAAATATCTCCTATAGTATAAAGAAATATTCTAATAGTTCGAAAATCCGAGATTTCAACGGATTTTTACGTTTCAATAGGGAATATTTAGTTAGTTATTTTGACTCATGCCCGGGCTTTAACTACGAGGACATGAGCCCGACTCTTCTGTGGGAGTCCTAAATTTTGCCTACCCTAAATTTTTATTCACCTAGGACAGGGGTCTTTAACGAGTATCTGACATCGTACAGACTTGGGGCCATCGCTTAACGTCCCATCCGAAGGACGGCATGCTTAAGTTTATTTTACCTCCCAGATAAAATAAACTAAGGGCCTCGGTCGGGTTTCGAACCCACGACCTTGAGCTCAAGTCAAGCACGCATACCACTGAGCTACCAAGGGAATATTTAAAAATAATGTTTAATGTTGTATCGTATCATAGCAACACATTAAAAATATTGTTTTATTATTAACAGTTCTTTATTTAAAATTATAAAAATATGATTTGGTCATATCAGGACTTTCTTATACTAACCACCTTTGTCCAAATCACGCTCTCTCCGCTTCCCCGTCACAAATGTGTACCATACTGGCATTACTGAATCACTTTAGAACTCCGCTGTTCAATGAAACAAAGAAAATCGCTAACGCCAACAAATTACTTTCATGAACCCAATAATTCCAGCATGGAATGAATTTTAGGAGGGGGAGGGGGAGAGAGTGTTCTCTACAATGATCGGTGGATTAAGAAAGTTCTATATACTATATATGTATAATGAATATATATTATATATATATAACGAAATATACTATTTATCACTCACCATTTACCATTACTTTTCTTTTGTTTCAGAACAATGCGGCCGTCGTTCCGTCTTTAAATGACCAACTCTTTTCTGAGATAACGAGAGATAATGTTTCTGCGCTGAGGGAGTTGGTTGATGCAGGAGCAGATGTGAATGCTCGTAAGAACAGTTATCCCACAATAGGATGGACCCCACTTCACTCAGCAGCAATGCTCGGCTCAACGGAATCCGCCAGATTCCTCGTCGCCAAGAAAGCTGATGTAAACGCCGAGTCTGACGCTGGAGAAACCCCGCTTCATACAGCTACCATCTTTGGCAACAAGAACTTAATTGCACTTCTCCTAGCCTCCGGAAGTGAACTGAATGCAAGAGACAAAGTTGGAGACACCCCTCTCTTTGATGCAGTTCGTGAAGGAAATATGGAAGCATTGAAATTTTTAGTGTCCAAAGGAGGTGATCTTCATGGAAGAAATAAAAGGAAACGAACTCCATTGCATATTGCTGCACGTACTGGACAATGGGATGCTGCAGATTACCTTGTAGAAAACGGTGCTCTTTTGAACGCCACTGATCAATTCGGAAGGACTCCCCTCTTTGAAGCCGTTGAGAGAGGTCATAAAGACATTGTCAAACTTCTTGTTTCCAAAGGTGCAGACATAAACTCCAAAGATGAGACGGGTACAACTCTACTTCATGCAGCTGCAGCACGAGATAAGAAGGATATTGCAGATTTTCTCATTTCAAAAGGAGCAGATGTAGATGTCCAAGACAATACCAAATTAACTCCACTTCATGAAGCAGCTGCTAACGGTCGTGAAGAACTAGTTAAATTCTTAATCTCAAAGGGTGCCAAAATTGATGCAGAAGACATACTCTCCAATACTCCATTGCACGCTGCCGCCAAAGAAGGACATCTGGAAATAATAGAGCTCCTTGTTTCCAAAGGAGCTAACCCAAATGCAAAGAACAAATTGGGAAAGACTCCTTCAGGATTTAAAACAAAACCAGAACAAAGTAATCAGGTTGAAAGACTCACCTTAAGAGAGACCTGAAATTTCTCGAGTATCAAAAGAGAAATCAATTTGAAAACAAAAAATAGTTTTAGATTTTGAAATGTACAGCGGAGTCACGATAATCCGAACTAATAGTTGCAAACAGTTGTTCATATAATAATAATAATAATTTTTCCTTTCACAGTCAGCCACCTGATAGAAGAGTTCCAACAGCTGACAAAATACGGACAGCGCCATCACATCCCCAACAATCTCCAAGAAATATTTATCAAAGATTCAACACATTTGCAAAACGTACTACACTTCCTGAAAACAATAAACAGCAACAAAGATATTTAATATTAGCAAGTTATAGAATTCGCATCCATCTTAGAAAATAACTTTTCATCAGTAAATAATTGTTTATATAAAGTATGATTGGTACTATTTATTTATTCATTTATAAATTCATTTTTTACCTTATTTACAATATCATTCCCTTTTATTCTGCCATCCAAAAAGTCAGTTATATTTTACATTACAGTTATTACAAATAGTTTGCCCTTCGTTATACCAAAATACTTTTTTTTTCGATGACATTCCTCGTAACAATGTTTATATATCTATAAGATGGGAGATTTAAAGATAACTTTATAAAATGTAAATGTAATTTTAATGTAAACAAAAAAACAAGCATTAAATCAGATTCTAAATATAAGAAGAAATCTGGTGTATTTCTGGGCAACTTTTTTTTTATTCAAAATATATTTATATTAAAATATTTAAAACGTAATAAGAAGCAAAAAAAAGAAATGAATAATACAAAATAGTAGCAAATATGTATACAAAAATAAATGGACAGAATACGTAATAAATCAATGGTAAATGAATAAACAGAAAGCATAAAATGAAAGAGATAAAACAAACAACAAAAAAAATAATAATATAATAAATAAAAAAAACGGGGCAACTTTAAACATTTTTTAATAAATCATTAACGCAGAGGTATCTAGTAGCAAAATAACAGTTCGGTTGGCTTTTTAACGGAACAGTTTTTACAATATGATCTTTTAAACAATATATATACCTCTATATTATGATGGCCCAGTAGTTATAAGTATTAATAATATAGGAGGGATTTTGAATGTAAGTCAACCATTGATTTTTAGGTCAAACGAGATCAAAATGTTCACAAGAAGACTGCGGTAAATAAGAATGTTCAGAAAAAAGAATTTAGGAGAGATAGACGCCTTGGGGAAGCAGGTATGCAGTCAGCCGGAGCCATTACCTAATATGACACACAGTTCCTCTTGTCCGTGAAAAAAAAAAGAAAAATACGTTTTCATCTGACAGTCATGATGATGATTCTGTCTGGAAGAAAGCCAGACCAAAGAAAAGAGGCCAGAAAATCAGGCTTTACAACCCGGAAAGTCTTGGCTCACCTCGTTGTAACATGTCTGCAAGGCTCTAAGCAGACTCTGACCACCTCCCTATCCTCATTCACAATCAGGGTCGGACTTAGAATACTAAGGCCCTGGGGCGCGGTGGAGGCGCCCTAAAATTTTCTATAACTGAGAAAGAATTAACTCAATTATAAACCTAATAAATTAGAAATGTTTATTATCATAATTTTGCTTACATAAAATTTTTAGAAAGTTTCAAAGTAAAAAAGCTTTGCGAGATTTTTTATTCTCAAAAATGACTATAAGCTCATAATATTTAAATTATATTATGAAGATTATCACTTTCTAAACTGAAAATCATGAGATATGTTAGGCGATTTTAATTCATACTAGCAATCTGTTTTTGATGGGCTTCAGTACATTATTTTGAAAAATTTTCTCTCAAAACGATTTTCAGGGGGTTTCAGAACTTTTTCTTCAATTTTTTTTTTGCCATGGCCCGGTGCCAAATCAATAATGTCATGTGGCCATTACAGGACTTTCTTATACCAATCAATTTTCCTTGTACGCCCATGGTATGATTGTGGAACGGTCAGGAGACCCTGAAACTTGAAAATCCCCTGATCTCCCCTTCCTTTTAACCGATTTGGCAGAAAATTAATATATGCCGTCCTTATGGGTTTCTGGACGAACATACAAATTTTAGATTCGATAAATTCATTTTTACCGAGTTATCGTGTTCACGGTCACGCACATAGACATTTTTTTTTTTTTTTTTTTTCATTTGGGAAACATGAAGCTCCGGTGAAATTCCAAATTCGAATTTCAAACTAATTACATAACTTCCCCTATACTTGGAATAACTGGAGATGTGAAAAATATTTCAATGTGTCCTTTGATAAATACATTAGATGGACTGAGAAGCCACAAAGAACCGTGCAGTTCAAACTGTAAAATATCTATTTACCGCGATCAGTTTTTTTCTCTCTTTTTTTTTTTTTTTTTTTAATGCGGTAAATATGCATATCGTATACAGTCATTGTGTCCTCAACGCAAGGACTCGAAGTCTGACTTAGGACTAGGTTAAGTGAATAAATTATGAAATAATTCCATGACGGTTTCAGGTCGTATCGGGGAAAGTTTTGAACTTCTATTTATTGATGTATAACCACACACACCCTTCCCTCAAAAAAATTTGATGTGGCCATTAGAGGACTTTCTTATACAACCACGCTTTCACAGATCACTCTCTTCCTCCCCCCTCTTAATATAATAAATTATATTATTTATTAAAAAATTATACAATGCACAATTTGTTAATAAATAATAATAAAATAATAAATGCATACAGATATATTTACATTATATCTGTCGACGAATAAAAATAATTAAGCGTGGATATTCAACTAAAAAAGTATATATTCTTTACATTTTGAGTATTTACAATCAGTATAAACTATAAGTAAATTTGATAAATGATATTAAACATTAAATACATTTAAAAAAAATTTAAATTCAAATTATAGACAACGAAATCAAATGATTATGTACAAAATAATAGGTAAAAATATATATATATATTTAATAAAATAATAATGGTCTCTGCAATTTAAACAATAATAAACATAAACATAAAACAATAATAATAAAGATAAAATAAAATCAACATGAAAGTCCTTCAACTCGAGACACCTCGAAAGGCCCCCGGTTCTCTGTCATCCCCATCCCTCCAACATAGTGGGGGCAGGGGAGACCGAGGGGGCTCGAGTGATCCCCCTGCCTTCTGTCCAGCAGTGGAGGCAGGCCAAGAAGGAAAGGAGAGTTGAAGGTAAAGGCTAGTACAGACATGCGAGCAACGAACCGAGCAACGAGCCGAGCAGTGCTCGGCTCGTGTTCAGTTTAAACGAACACACTCCAAGCCGAACAGAGACGAGCCGAGCATTGCTCCACAACCATACTAAAGAACATAACCTGCACAAGTTAACCTGCAGATAACAAATTTACGTTTATTTGTATATCATTTTATTACTATTCAAAATCTTCAATCAGAAAATGCTCAAGGTAGGTAGCTACTTACGTAATTAATTTACATATTTGTAGTACAATTAATACGGATACGAATTTATTATGATACGTAATTTATTTTTACATGTAAATTGTTTAAAATGAACAATTTTTTAGGAAAAGTGTTTGAATAATTCCTCCCAAGCATCCAATCTCTTTATTTTATTAAAATGTAATTTGTGTTTTAAATCCCATATGACTGGGTACTGTCTCATAGCCTGAGCAAACTGAATTTGAATCTCCTGAGACCAGTCTTCAGAAGCCATAATAAAATATAATTTATTGAATAATATTTAAATATATATTTAATTAAAAAAAAAAAATAACGTGCACTTCCAAAAACCTAAATATTTGAGAAGGTTATAATATTGGTTATAAACAGCAGTGCTCGGGTCAAGTCGGGACGGTTCGGCTTGGTACCAGTCCACACACACCGCAGCCCGAGCCGAACATTCCGTTGATGGTTCGTCAAAAAACCGACAACAGGTGGAGCAGACCCATAGCCTCCCTTGTTCGTCGAGCGCCTGCGCACTATTCCCCAGGCATGCGCACTGACTAATGTTCGGCTCGTTGCTCGCGTGTCTATACGCCTCTTAAGAGGATTGATTACATGAGGGGAGAAACTGGTCATCACCGGCACTCCCAAAATATTGCTGCTAGATTGCAGTAGCAGGTCTCTCGGCCAGCGCCGCCTCAGTCTTCGGGGGGGATTATCTGGATGGGAATGGGATGATAAGAGTCGAGCAACTGGATTGAGTGGAATTTGGAGAAGCGGGACTTGATGAGGTCAATAACATATAGGATTTTAAGGTCATTATGGAGGGTAAGGTTGGACACATAGAAGGGAGCATCGACAATTGTTCTTAGGACTTTGGATTGGAAGGACTGGATACGCTTGATGTTAGATGGCTTAGTCTAAAAAATAAGTGGTATCTTGTAAAGTAGAGGCACTGAAGTAAAGTGTTCTCAATTGTTCCAATCACACACCCACAAACAGCTTTTTTTTTTTTTTTTTTCATTTTTGGATAAAGGATCGGAAAAAAAAATGAAAGTCCGATAAAAATTCAACATTGAATTTCTCACTGATTACATAACTTGTTCTATACTTCATATAACTGGAGAAGTAAAATGTAGTACGGTTTCTCATGAAACTGTGACAAAAAAACGAACGGATATATACGCAGCAACGGAGAACTCTCTCAAAGGAAAAGCCTCAAGGCCCCCAAAACTGTAGTTCTGCCACTGATTTCGATATCGAACACATTGTCCAGCGAAAAACAATTATTTGTTTGGGTACCCCTTTGAAGGAAGCATTTCGATATCGAACTATAATCATCTGTAGAGAACACGCATTGTTCTAAGTAGCAGTGGTAGAAACGATTTGTAGACGCGCCTTACACGTCACGTACATTTCATTTAAAGATCAGGGCTGCAACAGTGCACAATACAAATTGAATTCTACCATGGTTAATACCTATTGGTCAATACCAATACTATAGACGACCAATTGCTTCAGTAGTAGAAATTCGATTCCCATTATTGAATAGTTAAAATTACTATCTTATAGAATTTCTTTGAATATGAGGAGTTTGGTATCAAAGATGGAGATACGACTTTTTTTTCGATTTTTAGTTATCGATTGTTTCTTATAGATTTTCGGCTGCTGCATCTGATTGTGCTATTCATTTGTATCAGAAAGGGCATAAAAATGCAATTATATAATGTTGTTTTGCTTCAAAATCGGACATACAACAGCTAATTAGGAGGCCATATTCAGGTAAATTGTTCCCATGATGCATTGCGGCCTGACACTGTTGATTGTAATGTTTTGTAATTTCTAGGTACTTTGAAACAGATGGCACCTTGAAACAGATAAGCGAGCTTTGCCAAATGTTCGCCACGCATCGATCATTAGCAGAACATTCAATACGAATACTTCTCTTGATAACAACAACTTGATAACAAGTGACTTGTTGTTGTCTGGATATAAATACAATTATCCATTATTAATCCATACAATATGAATACTGCATGATTTTTTTTATTTTAAAGTACCTACATGAAAAGTTAAGGCTAGAACAAGTTTCAAAATTTTGATATCGCCTAAATTGGCCGACATTTAATTTTTAAAGTTGTTTTTTAAACAAAATAAGTAATTTCTAAGTTTTAGGGGAACGCGGACATATTGTGGAAACTTGTAATAAATAAATAAAACAAACTTATTTTTTGAAATATTGTCTATTCCACTAAAGATATAAATATAAGTATATAACAGGCCTTAACAATGGTTTAAGGCCGAAACCGGTAGTTATATATATTTATATCTTTAGTGGAATAGACAATATTTCAAAAAATAAGTCTGTTTTATTTATCTAAAATAAGTGATGTCACAAAGTGCGTTTTGCCATAAAAGCAATTCATATGCTGAAAAAATTTTAAAATTCAAATAAGTAAAATAATTGATGGAATTTCTTGTTTTGGTCTTTAACGAGTACCTGACATCGTACAAGCTCGGTGTCTCACAAACATTTTTTTTCTTGTTTTTTTTAAACGAAACAAACCTACTTTGTAAATAAAAAATTTCAACAGCATAATAATTTTGTATGGTAATAGAACATTCCCGTTAAATTGTTCCTGACTTGTACAAATTTCTAGAAAAAAAAAAAAAAATCTGTCACGATAATAAAATGACAAAAAATCTCTTCGTTCTAAAATCTAAGCAGTAATCTCTCTCTACATTCTATGTAGCATCCAATTGTCCTTGAGGTATGTCAGATAAAAAAGTACTAATAAAAAGATTTATTATTTATACACTTATACATTTATTAAACTAAGTTATATATTTGAAATAAAAACCCAATAATTATTTTGGCAGAACGTTCAGTCAAATTGGACCAGATTCAGTGCTTACTCTTTACAATTGATGGATAAATTAATAAAAAACTTAGAAATAAATAAAATATATTAATTAACAAATATGTTCTAATGATTTAATGTCATCAGGGTCGAAAGATTCTAATAATAAAAAAAAAAAATAGGAGGGATTTCATGTCTGGTATTGAGACTCCGACTATTTTTTTGCTAAGCTAAATTGTGTAGAAATAAAGAGAAATATGTATAATTATAATGTATTATTCATAATAGAACAAAACTTACAACTTTTTACATAGAAATAAGAGATGTTGTCATCCCACAGAACCAATTTTCAATGCAATTGGGGCATCATCAGTGGCACATATATGAATACAAATAAAATATAAGTAACTAGAAATCCGCCCCAGAAGAATTGATTAATTCTTGCCGGGGAAGTACATAGAGAACATTTTTTTAATGTGGTGGACGATTTGTGTGAAAATTTCGATAGAAATGGATCTTTTAGTTAGTTATTATTTCTCATGCCCGGGCTTTATACTACGAGGTCATATCGCCTACTACCAGAGCGCTCTTTCGTCGCTCTGGTGGATAGGAGTCCGACTCTACTCTGGGAGTCCTAAATGTTGCCTACCCTAAATTTTTATTCATCTAGGGTAGGGGTCTTTAACGAGTACCTGACATCGTACAGGCTCGGGACCATCGCTTAACGTCCCATCCGAAGGGCCTCGGCCGGGTTAAAAAATGGATCTTTTGATCGTCATGTTTGATCATCGGTTTCAAACGTACGATCAAAATTCTTTGTTAATGATGCAGCTATTTCCATAAATTATTACTAGTATACACTCGTCCACAAACTGGGACATTACAATTGTCATACAATACACTTACATATTTCAAAATTGAAGTCTAAGAATGCCTTTCGTACCAGTGATGGTGTGTTTACACATTGTTGTTGTTTACAATGAAATCAACCCTAAAAGTCTTAATCCTTTGAAGCGATGTAAGAGGATTATCAAAACAAACCATAATTCTGTTTAGTGGGTCTCTTCTGATTAAGATATTGTGCATAGTTTTTTTTTTCTAAGTCCAATTTTTTTTTATTTGCTTTGTTATCCAAAGTGTCAGGAACCGACTGCAGCCTCCAAATACTGTGCAACAGCTTCGCACTGCGTTACAACATGAATGGGATGCTATTCCACAAAGAACCATCCAAAGTCTGATTTCTTCCATGCCCCAGCGAGTTATGGCTCTTAAGAGGGCGCGAGGAGGAAATACAGGCTACTAAATTGTAATCAGACATGAGAACTTTTTTTTACAAAGTTGCAAAACCAATATTTTACATTTTTTATTATTTCTTTATTTCTATTACATATAAATTGTATTTTTTTGACAAAATTTACATCATAACTATATTGTCTTATTGTAATACTAAGAAAAAATGGACTGGTAAAATAAATATTTTCTAATTGCAGTAAAATCTGTGTGTCCCAGTTTTTTTGTGGACGAGTGTATATAAATACACCAATGCAATGACCAGCTGACTGAACCATGCAATGTTGGGATATGTTAACACTTTCTCTGTAGAAAGTAATATATTTAAAAACTCGCTCAAGAGGTGTTCTTGAATGATGAAACAATCATTTATACTAACGAGCTCTGCCCTGGGATCCTTTGTCTGGTTTACATGAATGAAGTTATGTTTTACACGCAGTGTAGTCAAGCCACGCGCGCTGAGACCACGTGAAACAAACAATTATTCATAACGAAAAGGTCGACTAAAAGTCTAATTGTTACTTCCCTTTTGCAAAATTTCTTTAATTTTCCGATTTCAAAAATTGTTTGAAAATTTCATTACGACGGCAGGCACGCTACACATTTTACTTCTCCAGCTGTACGAAGCTGTAAATCATATAATCAATCAGAGGGCGCCGGTAGCTCAGTGGTATGCGTGCTTGCCTTCTGAGCTCAAGATTGCGGATTCGAAATCCGGCCGAGGCCCTTAGAGACCTGAGAGGTAAAATAAACATAAGCATGCCGTCTTTCGGATCGGACTTTAAGCTACGGTCCCGAGCCCGCAAGATGTCAGATACTCGTTATAGGCCCTTACCCAGGTTGAATAAAAATTTAGGATAGTTATAATGTACGACTCTCATGTCCATCAGAGTCACGAAAGAGTGCTCTGGTAGTAGGCGATGTGACTCTGTAGTTTAAGCTCATAATAGCTATCTCTAAATCATGACAATTATTAAAATGTCCTACACATGAACACTGTTTTTCTGCAAAACTAGCTGACAATAGATTTATCTTTAAAAAAAATTACATAAATAAGTAAAGACAGCAAAAAAGGTAAATATTTATAATCGGCGTCGAATTTCACGTTTTAAGGAAAAAAAAATCAGCTTTCCCTGATGTAACCAATGTGTGATAATCTAACATTCTACGCTTCCTTACCTAAGGCTCATAAGGATTCTTTAGTTTTTGTTTAAGGGGAGAAAACGAATCAAATAGGTAGGAAAACTGTTAAACCTACCAAAGTATTGGTTTTTACCAAACATGGTCTACAAACAATTTTCAATATTGCTAATATGTATTCGGATTTGAGAAATGATCAATACAAAGATATTTCGCAGGGGGGGGGGGGGGGGGGCGTGCCCCCCTGGCCAGAGCAAAAAACCAAGATAAAAATGAAATAAACTAAAAAAAAAACGTTTTTATTAAAAACGGATTGCTTGCAAGTTACCAATGGGATCTTTAAATTTCCCGTGCGTCTGATTCCTAAATCAGCAATCAGCTGTTACATAAATGTACATGTACAAAACAAGTCATATTACATTTATTTAAATATATATATGAATTCGATCATTTCATTTCCTCGCTAAAAATCGTCATTTATGTTATACTTTATACTCTTAAAGCTGATTTTACATGCGCAGTAAAAATTCAAAGCGCAGCAGCAGCAATTGCACGCTATTTAATGTAAATAATTTAATTCTAAAAGGACAGAAACCACTGCGTGCATTTGCTGCTGCTGCGCATTGCATTTTTGCTGCTCATGTAAAGTCAACTTAAGTATTACAGTCAGTGGTTACCTCAAGGGTAGCCTCTAGAGGTCCGAGTCTCCCAAATTAATAACAGTCTGCAACGCTAACCACGGAAACTGCGGGCTGTGCCCCCGGGAGTCTATACCCCCCCCCCCCCCCCCCCCCCCCATCGTGCTCCCCCCCCCCGCTCAAAATCCTGGCTACGCCCCTGGTCCTTACTATGTTTCCGTCAAGACCCTTCATACTGGACCTCTCAGCATTTTCTACGTCACCGAAGCAGCTAAAATCCAAGAATACAAAATTATTTACCTCTCTTAGTTTCCACAGTAATCCTCCTAAAAGTCTGCAACGCTAACCACAGAAACTGCGGGCTGTGCCCCCGAGAGTCTATACCAGCCCCCTAATAATATAATAACTCCCGATATAATCAATGTACAGTAGACTCTCCCTTATCCGGTGTTCTGTTAACCGGCGCGCTCCCTTATCCGGCGCTCTCAAAATAATATCAAATTTGTTAAACAAAAATTAATATTCAATTATTAGATTTTCCATTATATGAGCCACGTGTATTTACGAGCACATAATAATTCCGTACATAATTTTTTATGTATTTTTATTGTACATACATATGTACATTGTATTTATAATAAAAGGAACGTTAATACAATATTTTATTACTTCACTTAATTAAACGCAGATTTCAAAATATCTTTTTAATGCTTGGATAAATATATGTACATATGTACGTACATATAATAAATCAATGTTCACTATGTACCTATTTGTCAATTTAATAAATGTTATCAACAAAATACATAGGTGATTTATTCCGTTGCTCACCTAAAAACACTTTTTTTATGCTTTAATTGATATATTTTTTCTCATTAATTAATGATTTCCGTTATCCGGCGTTTTCTGTTATCCGGAGTTTTCTGTTATCCGGAGTTTTCTGTTATCCGGCGTTACGTCGGTTCCGGCAACGCCGGATAAGGGAGAGTCTACTGTATTTTTATATTATGGTATGACTGATAGTCAATTGTGTATTCTATGAAGCATTATGAAGTAATTTAATTGGCGGAAACCAATACCTTTAAATGGTGTTTCTTAATTAATTATTGGTGTGGAGAACGATATATGACTTCCAAGTTCCAAGATCAATTTTTAAAGTAATTGTTACTTACCCAGAAGTTAGATAATCGTTCAGAAATTCAATGTTTTCACTGAATTTTATATGTTATTCACTCTTGTTGAGTTAGTTAATATGACTCATGCCGGCTTTAACTACGAGGTCATATAGCCTAATACCAGAGCGCTCTCTCGTCGCTTTGGTGGACACGAACACGACTTAAGTTACCTTAAGTAGGGAAGTGCCTGACATCGCTTAGTAAAATAAACGTAGGACACCATCGCCAACCAACGTAATCTGCAACATACCAACAAACGTTTATATTTTGAAACACATTTCATTAGTTTTGAAAAGAACTAACTGTCAACCTCAACAATTAAATTATAAATAATCAAAGATGTTTCATTTTTGTTTTTTTTCTGAAATATATAAATCTTCCATTTAAGTTAGTTAGCTATTGACTCATGCCCGGGCCTTAACTCTGAGCTCTGAGCTATTATAAGTAAATACATCTTCAATATTTACCGTAAAAATCACACACATAGTGATGAGCAAACGCAAGACCAAGACCATAGCAGTCTTGGTCTTGTTCTTTGTCTTACAATAACTTGGTCTTGGTCTTGTACATTTTGCAAGACCAAGACCAAGACTGATTTTGCTCATCAATGGATGGAGTTGATTCGCGGAACCGAATGATACCTGGGACTGGACCAGCTGGTGACGGAGACCGGCTACTCAGTGTTCAGGCGGTTTGTCGGCTCCTGGCGGGAGCAGAAGAAATGTGTATGACAGACTGACTTAAGCCCTACTCTGATTCCGAGCTACCTGAACATATGATGAACGTGTTTCACATCATCAAGGTTATTAATAATAAAAAAAAGTATTAGAAAAATATAGGAAGTCAATTTGTGTTTTGTTCATTATAGTTTCGTTACACTACTGGCAGGATAAAAATCTTATTTTAATTATTATAATAAGACTTTTTCTTTAACAAGTGGTTAGGAAAACCTTCAATGTGATCTATGATCCCATTTGATCAGTAACTTTTCCAAAAACCATATTGTCAAATAAGTTTAAAATAGAATTAGTTTAGAGTTACGTGAAATGGCATCGGAGGCTACAAATAGGTCAAATACAAACTCTTTAATATTAAAAAAATTGTTGAAATAAATTATTTGATTGATGAATAAGTATAGCTTTCTTGTTTCATTTTCATAAATTTCATAACTATAGATCCTTTCACTGGTTAAAAAATCCAAGGTTCCAGCTATACGTGTCTCTGAAGTTTGGAGGCGGAGTAAAGAAAGTACTTCAGATATTATTTCCAGGCCAGCTGAGCTAGTCAAGAGAAGGCTAGACAACGTTACGTTGTATACGTATACGATGTAATGGGGGAAGTTATGTAATCGGTCAGGAATTCGATGTTGAGTTTTCACTGGAATTTCACCGATAAATCTAACAAATTATACATCGATCAGAATATATCGATTTGTCGGTAGTTAACGATATAACGATCTGAATATTATCCCTATAGGTCTGACATTTTTGAACATCCGAAAACAAAAATGAAGTTTTATAATTTTCTTTGTGCCGTTCTTGTTTTCCTTCGCTATCCTAGCGCGTTTCTTGAGTCCTACAAAGTACATAGGGCATTCTAACCCATATATATATATATATATATATATATATATATATATATATATATATATATATATGTGTCGATAGTCCCCGGCTCCCGCCCAGATTCCAAAAATATTTTCAATTCTAAGAATATTTGTTGAATTTTTTTTCGAAAATATAGTAAAATAGTATTGGTTTTTTCTTTATCATTAATATAATATGGGTGAGTTGGGGTTTCGATAGGAAATCTAATAGATTTTACCCAGACAGTAGACTGATCAGTAATCACAGAGGCAGTCATATATATATATATATATATGTATAACATACGGAACCTGAAAACCTGAAAAATCAAAAATGTATAGACAGGACATTTTAACTAAAGGATCTTAGAAGTTAAACTGGCGCGTGGCGACTGCCTCTGTGATTACTGATCAGTCTACTGTCTGGGTAAAATCTATTAGATTTCCTATCGAAACCCCAACTCACCCATATTATATTAATGATGAAGAAAAAACCAATACTATTTTACTATATTTTCGAGAAAAAAATTCAACAAATATTCTTAGAATTGAAAATATTTTTGGAATCTGGGCGGGAGCCGGGGACTATCGACATAAATTTACAATACTACGCCTGGTCGGCTGGTCCACCGTCTATGTAAATAAATAAATAAAATGTGAATTAGGTATTTTCAGCATGTATATTAGGTAAATAATCTGTATATATATATATTGTTTTTTTATTTTTTTGATATATTACTATTTTTATTTTAAAATTTTTTAACCTATATTTTAAAAATGTATCGGGAATATATCGAATATAAATATATACTCAGAAATGCTGGCCTACTTTGCTCAAGATCGTAGATTAGAAGCTTCTTAGGTACTTATTAATGATCCCTACCCCAGAAAATTAAATTATTAATTAAGGTAGGCAAAATTTAGGAGTCAGGCTCACGTTCAACAGTGCACTCTGGTAGTAGGCGATATGACCTCATAGTTAAAGGGTATGAGTCCAATAACTAACGTACTACTAAGGGTAGTAGATAACTACTAATGACAGACAGTCCGCCCGATGGAGGGGGTGCTGAGTGGGGTGGATGTGAGGCTAGCTGATCTATTGAAGGGGTGGTGGGCAGGCCACAGTTCATCAGTTCTGTACAGTCGACCAGCGTCACGACTCCACGCTTCACGCTCCCTGTCTTCGCCTCTCGTTCCAACCATTCATGGATATATCATGGGTAGCTACCATTTTTTTATATTATTATTATTATACTTTATGACTATTATGGTGGTTTTATCTATAGATTTCGAATCTATGAATCGTTTGATGAAAATAGAGCAAATACGGTATTTCAATGACCAATGAGCAAAATGAAGTAAGAACTAAAAAAAAAAAGTCTGAATCACCGACAATGTACTTCCCCAGAACTTAATCTAGATTAATCAATTAACTTTTTGCTCCCCTCCAAAACCAGTCGACTGCTTGCGCTAATATTCAACAGTTGGCTTACATAAGGGCTCCTAAATCCTCATACTAAATTTTGTATCGATGAATTAACTACATCGGTTAGGGATATTGAATTGAGGCGCCTCACCTGAACCCCCCTTCAGCCGATATCGCTGAAAATGACTGTAAACAAGCAGCTGAGAAACAAAAAAGTAAAATAACCTTGACGTTTCAGACAATGTGTAGCCATTATAATTTTGTGAGTGAATATAGAACTTGGTGACGGACATGTTAACAATTTAATTAATTATTTGATTTCTTTTAATGTGTTAGTTCGTAGCTAAACATAATAAACAAATAATTAATTAAGAGGGCTTTAACGTCATATCGTCTACTACCAGAGCGCTCTTTCGTCACTCTGGTGGACATGAGCCCGACTCTACTGTGGGAGTCCTAAATTTTGCCTACCCTAAATGTCTATTCACCTAGAGCAGGGGTCTTTAACGAGACGAGTAACTGACATCGTGCAGGCTCGGGACCATCGCTTAACGTCCCATCCGAAAGACGGAGTGCTTAAGTTTATTTTGCCTCCCAGATAAAATAAACTAAGGGCCTCGGTCGGGTTTCGAACCACGATCTTGAGCTCAGAAGGCATGCACGCATACCACTGAGCTACCGGCGCCCTCTTTTTTTTTATATTTATATATTTTTTTTATTTTTCTCATCCGTAATAACAAGATAATGGAGTGTCATTGATGAATGATTTCTCTTTCAACATCCAAGACATTTATTTATTATATATCACATTTGCTTATTACCTATATATTGTATATATATGAAGTTGTGAATACAAAATTTTGAAAAAACAGTTTGTTAAAATATTAGGATTTGAAGAGTTTGTTCCGCCAAGAACATTGGATTTTCTTGATATTAATAGGATCCTTGTGAGTCCATTTCCAAAAAAAAAACGAGGAGAGCAGATCTGTAACGTCAGATAAGATTATTAATGGTTGAGTTGTTCGAGGTACTTGTGCAGAAACAAAACTGTGGCAAATCGAATTTTTACAACATTTTTTTTCTAAGAACAACGAGAATGGCGATATTTGAGAGAAGCAATAAATGGAATTGCATTGGTTGGTGTGTTTCTGTTCTAACATTATGCTGAAGCAGTTGTGTAAGTTTGATAACTTTGAAAATGTACCGAAAATCACAATAATTCAGATTTCCACTATGAGGGTGGTGGGGGTATAAATTTAAAGCTTTCATGTACAGAATTTTTTATTTTTTTATTTTTTTGAGCAATGAGAAAAAGTTTTGTTTAAAAATAAAGTGTTTCCTCTAAAACAAAAATAAATTAATTTAAAATTTGTTTATTATATCTATTGGATTCAAGAAGTGGGGAGTTAATGCCCTCTCTGGGGAGTTAACTCTCCTTCAGTCGCGCCCCCCAAAACTAACATTGCGTTTACCAGACCTTTATATATTGGAAAAAAAAATGGAAAATTTTTTTTGTTTTAAGTTTTTACTTATTTGTTATAATGATTTATATTTATAAATGTCAGAGGATAAGGATATTACCAAAAAAAAAAGTTTTTGCAAATAAAATATATTGATTTTGAAATTATTTATTTATTTATAATATAGTCTTTTATCATAATGATTAAAAATCATAATTATTTTTAATTGTTATTGATAGTTTAAAAAAATATTTAAAAAATAAGAACGAACAACAGAAAAATAATATATAAAGAAATCATATAATAAAGTTTTTTTATTTTTATTATTTTTTTTTTTTGGCTTTATATACGGTTCATATTAGCAATGTCAGTGTGTTATCTAGTTATTTACGACATCCATGGGCCCGGGAGGGAGTTCTATCTACGAAATAAAACTCACTCCCGGAACGGGATTCGAAACCGCAAACCATGGTGAGACCATGCGACCAAAGCCCGCATGGCCACCATGGCCCTCTATAATGAAGTTATAGGTACAAATAAACGTAAATTTAAATTTAGACTAGTAGACCAATTTTCTGAAGACTAGCCATACATATCTTCAAATCTATCAAAACAAAATAAAACAGTTAAATATATAAAATATAAAAAAATATATTTAAATCCCTCATTTCGTGATGTCCCTCAATTCACACATTTCGTGAACAAAAAATGCAGTTTACTTGTTCTAATCCAAATTGGATTGCTCTTGAGACTCATCAGGTTAGTCAATGCATTTTTCCTGGAAGCATTCTATACAAATTATAGAAGCGTATGAATTTTCATCGTGAGGATCAAAAATAAAACGTTCTTCCTCCGTCATACCTAAAAACAATAAAAATAATAATAATCAATAGTTAAGTAAATAAATATATAAATAATCATTTTTTGTTAATGTTTTGTTCAGACAAGTGATAACAACTCTGGTACAATACATACATAGAAGCAAGTGTACATCAAAGCGACGAATGAAGTGAAAAGTATTTTAAAAAATTATATTAAATTAAACGTATCGTAACGGGAATAGTCGCGTGGTGTCTATGAGGGCCGGTCTATGAGGGCCGGTCACTGAAACTTACTCTGAAGACCTCTCGGTACGACAGAGGCGAACCCCGCCCTAGCAACGAGGGGTGTCGAGTTATCCCAAAAACAAAATTGAATGATGGAGGATTAAAGAAGTTGATTTCTTTATGATTTATATTTTTTCTCAAAAAGGGCGGAACAATATTTATTTATTTCTGGTATTATAATCATGACTATTATTGTTGAGAGGATAAGAGGTTCATTTTGTGTTTAAAAGTAGTTTTACTTTCCCAGATATCGTCGATACAAATGCTAAATATCGAATGTGAAAAACACCACTTCTCAGGAGAGTGAATAAACTGTTTCATGGTTCATTCAAAATCAATGTTTATTGTCAAACATTTTTTATCTATGTCATTATACGTGGTGTTATGCCTTATAGATGACTCTATAAGAATTTTATCGAATTATGTATCTTAATGAGTCAAAACGCACATTCGTTATTTTGATTATCTATAATTGATGATTATTTTTCTATAATTTACAACGCAAACTATCGAATGTGGCATTTTCGTTAGTTTGCATTATATAATATTTAAATATTTACATTGCAAACTATTGAATATGTCACAATGCTTTAAAACAGCTCATTGTTTTTACAATAAATTACAACAACAAACACACGAACATGACATATTCAATACTTTGCCATGCAGGGAATTAGATTTTGTTCCTATTCGAACCAGATCAAAAACGCGAATGTGGTACAATCGAGACTTTGAAACATCCCAGATCAAAAAATTTGTTCACAACGAATGCAGAATAACGAATTTTTTATTGGTCACTTTGATTTTGGACATCATTACATAGTTTGGATATTCGACCCTTTGCCAGGGTTATTCCTCCCCTTTACAACGTGAATTCAGATTCGAGAGTTCGCTACAACATTCGTTTTTTCACATTCGATACTATGCATTTGTATCGACGATATATGAAGTATAGGGGAAGTTATGTAATCGGTACCAAATTCTATGCTGTTTTCAATGGAGTTTCAAATTTTCCGTCCTCCTGATTGTGAATGTGACTGTGAACATAATTCTTGATAGAATGAATGTATCAAAACGAAATTTTTTATATGTGTATAGAATCCTCTAAGGACGATATTTATTGATTTTCAGTCAAAGGGAAAGGGCTTAACTCGTTGAGAAAGATTGAGTTATGAGTTAGTATATTTAATTCCTATCGTTAGTTTAAGAGTTCTTTCTCGCTACTTTGTTATCTGTACCTAACGTAATATCCCCATCATTTGTAGTGAAACAATCCTAAAATAGCTGTAGAAATTGTTGTTTCTCCTTCTGCATTGCGCCATGGTTCCTTAAAATAGCGTAAAATATTTTAATCCTGGGCTTATCTCAGCGGAACCATTTAATTTAGTTTAGGCACACATAAATCTCCTTTCTGTAATTTTAAGATTTCCTCTAAAAGTGTTTTCTCTCCTTCCGTTCGTGATGAAGTTAACCTGATATAATGAGACCTTAAAGTGCATAACTAGCCAATTAAATCGGTGTATTATTGTGAAATAGCCATTTTTTAATTTCTTATACCTATAGTATAAGACAGTGTTGTAATCGTGACAAAACCCGAGACCGAAGTTTTGACCATTTTTGCGATATTTATCTGTGAGAGTATGTGATTGCAAAATTGTGAACGCTCTACCGCAAAAAACTATTGTAACTATTAACTAGAAATTTGGGATGAAGGGGTCACATGTGCTAACTTAGATCTGATTCGATTTTGACTAAATCGGACGAAAATTGAGACCACTTTACTCCAGGACCTAGCTACATTTTTAAAGTGTTACCGCTTATGTTTATGACCTAATCAAAAAAAATTTCAAGTGATGAAAGCCTTCGGGAGAGTTATCGGAATGAGATTTGGAATGCAGGGATACGGGAAAGCATTTTCATGATAGGAAAGTTTAGTTAACCTTACTTTATGAGGCTTGACAAAAGGAATTTTAAGGATTTTTTTTATTACCTTTCCACCTAATCTAAAATTTCACAAAGAAATATTCATCTTATGCTTTCTGTCGCCCCTTGCAGGGACATTTTTTCCTTCTTTTTATTCTCTTTATTGTCTTTGGTGCACCTTGCACGTGTGCAACATCACCCATCTTCATCTTTGTGAAGGGAGCTCGAGATCTGGGAAGTGCTTAAGTGAGGCTATGGCGAGCCGGGGGCGACCGGGGATCTCCGTCACCTGCTGCCACAAATCCATGATCCGGTCTTGCAAATCAACTCCGCACTGGCCTGGTCATACAGCGGGCAATCGAAGACTACATCTCGATGAACAGTTTAGGTGGTTCTTTCTCCTGAAGAAGAGTTTGTAGTTAAAATCTCCGTGACCTGATAATATCTAGGACATCCAGTGGTCAGGCTGTACCCATGTCGAATCGAGGCGTACCCTGACATCCGGAAAGTATGCGTAAGTCGTTCGGCCATTCGAGCTCAATATCTGCTCCTAAAGGCATATTGCGTTTACAGTAATACGAGGCAAGACCCACACACATAGGCGAAGCTCCGGCTAGTGTCTGTAGGTCAGCCGCAGAGACAGTTCAATAAGCTCTTGTAAATTTTAAAAGGGCTGCTCTCTGGGCTTGCAACAGAATCAAGCGCTGCCGCTTTGTGGGGCGATACCTCCAACCAGCAGCAGCGTACCTTGCGGGAACTATCAACAATGTGTCTATAGAAATCAACACAGCCTTCCATTCCAATTAATCATAGACCAAAATTTGATGTTGGAACAGTTTACAATCAAACCCGATTAAATTCTCAGTTAGATCTTTAAACAAGATTGCTTAATCAAAGTTGGTGAAACCGAGCCATAATGCCTTATGTATGTAGCTATGATGTTTGTCTTTCTCCTACGTAACTTTAGGACAACATCTCAGCGGACCCGGTATAGGCTCCACCAATGGATTAACCCTGAAAATGGCGTCACTAATGCTGTTGGACATCTGTCACTTTGACATACTTTTCGCCATATTTTTTTCGGACATTGCATATTGCATTGCTCACATGATGAAACAAATACACAAAAAACTCTCCGCGGTTGTCACACACAAATGTCATTGCTGAGAACTAGGTACACACGCAATACTATTGTTAGGTTTCATTGTAATAGTTGTGTCTCCACTTTTCAAAATCAATTTGATAGAACACAATATACAATTTTCTGCTAAATGAACCAGCCATGTTTGTTTAGATGCACCATGAATGAATAATTATTAATTAATTATTAATTATTTTTATTTTAAGTATTTTCTGTACTTATTGAAGGCGGTATAAACATTAGGACAATCAGGAAAGTCCTATATTAGTAGAATCCTCAGATTGATTTTTTATTTATAATCCTGAAAAATGTATTGGATAAATAATCGATTTCGGGAAGCTGTTTTGAAGTATTGTTGTGAAAAAATTATTTATTTTATTATATGGCTAATAAATTGTATAAGAAAAGTTTAAACCAATAAACGTCGGTAGTCATTTTGTAGATAGCTTCGCTCTGAAGAGAATGATATATTTTCTAATAGAATCGTCGGCATCCTTTGCAGAAAATTGAACAATGGGAAATCCTAGTAGTACTTGTGTTCTCAACGGAATTTCAAGTTTTCCGTCCTCTGGTTTTCAAATATGAAAAAAAAAATGTCTGTGTGTCTGTGAATACTATAAGTCCCGATAGAATCTATGTATCGATTCGAAATTTTATATGTAAATCCAGAACCCTTCAACGACGACACTTAATGTTTTTCAGCCAAATGAATCAAAGGGAAAAGGGGGATTAGGGGGGAGGCTTAACTCAAAAACTCTAATAACTACCGTTGTAATTAGTGCATTGACACAAAATTTCATATTTGAATTCAAAACCCTATAAGGGCAACACTTATTAATTTTCAGTGGAATCAGCAGAAGGGAAGAGGGAGATCATAGAAGGGCTCCAGTGCCGGATTAAGCCAACGAGGGGCCTATAGCAAATTCTGTCAAGAGGCCCTTGGTTTGCTTTAGGTTCTTAAGTTTAGGGTATTAAATAAAACAAAACTGTTACAAATAAACTTTTCTGGAATTAATATGGGCAAATTTAGAGATAACACTTTCAATATCGACTTCTTTAAGCAAATCATGCTCTATATTCATCAAAGTGAGATGATTAAGACGTTCTTGGCCCATCGTGTTCCTTAACTCATTTTTAATACGTTTTAATGTTGAAAAAGAACGTTTGCCACTGCAGTTAGTGATCATGAGAGACAAGTAAATGCGCAAGGCAATTTCTACGTTTGAGAAACACGATTCTAAAGAATTATTTAATAAAAGTTTATAAAATTGCAGTTCCAGAGGCAATTTTCAAAAGAGATCTGCTCAAAAGTATTACGAAAAATTAAAAAAAAAAAAAATAAGCTAAAAAAAACGTATTTATCGGGAGTTGTAGTGTTTCCAACACCATAAACATTAGGACATTAACGTTAAAAAGTTAGTAAAATACTTATTTTTACATGAACGTGTTAATTGATAAACTTAAAAATGTATCAAATCTGTTAATTAATTAATTTCCTATCTAATAGATATATTTGTATCCTATATAAATGTAAATGATTAATTTCAGATAAGATTTAACGTGACGAAATTGAGTTTTAGATTTCCAGGTGGGAGTAAAGCATAGCCTAAGCGCTTCGCGCTTAAGGCATGCAAAATATTTTTACGATCCTATCTAAATTGATATTTTTTTTACGGTCAGACAGGCGTTGGAGCGCGGGTCCCGTAGCATTTGCTACTCTTGCTACGTAGCTAATCCGGCACAGGAGGGCTCAACTCAAAAACCCCAATAACTGCCGATGTAATGAACATGAATTTAACATGAATAATTAACATGAAATTTAATATTTAAAGCCAAAATCCAATGTGTATAATAACCTGTCAAATTTCAGCGATATTGACTGAGGGATGTGGATGGTTCAAGAGAGGGAACTCAATTCAAAAACCCTAATAACTGCCGATGTAATGAATTTATCTACACAAAATTTAGTGTGAGGATTTAGGAGACCCTATGAAAGTCAATTGTTGAATATCAGAGCAAACAGTCGACTGGCTTTGGAGGGGGAGCGAAAAGTTATTTGATTAATTCGTTCTGGGGAAGTACATTGCCGTTGACTTTTTTTTTATCTGAGATGTAAAAAAAAAACCTTGAGCACTCCGTCCTTCGGATGGGACAATAAGTGGAAGCCCAGAGCCTGTGTGTAGTCTGACTGGCTGTCTGAGCTAGTGTCCCCGAACCTGTGTCAGGGTCATGACTAGCCGTCCAACCTGCCTCTCTGGTGAAAGTACCCCGACCAAGTCCTCATGCTACACCGTTCTACCTTTCTCTAGACACGTTGTCCCAATAATTCTCACATTTCCGTCAACGTACTCCTCAAAATCTCCCTAATTTCTTCCTCCTGTTGCACTTTCATAACATACTCTAGGGTCATTCCTCGTCACATCATCCAGACTCCTCAGATTTTGGTGAATTGAGGATGTTACGTCCAAAGCCAAATGAAAAAAGTCGTAGTGGAATCTCCAGCACGAATTAATCAACAGTTTTTGCTCTACTTCTAGCACCAATGGAACGTTTTGGCTAAATTTCTACCTACCCAGCTACTTCTGAATCATACTAAATTTCGTGTCAATAGTAATAATAATAATAAATTTATTTCCGTTAAACCAATACATGGCAATAGAATACGTCAAAAGAATTTATACATTAAGATAGCTTATAAATTAGATTTATAACTATTTGAGTCTAGCACACGTATGATTAGTAATAACAATACAATTTAAAAAAGTAATATAAAATAGTATGTAGATGTTGATTAGCGACTATTTTAGCGACTATTCAAACGCCAACGTTTCGATGTCTATTTTAACGTTCAGTAATGTTCATCAACACACTTTTGTTTATTTGTGATTCTAATCTTGATTCCTCCCCCCTCCCATGTGTGTAAGCCCTGATGATGGTATAAAATATACCGAACCGTTGGCGTTTGAATAGTGTTTTCTTCCATCTTTGACTGACCCTCAATATTCCTACAAATAAAATGAATAAAAACTTTTTCAATTTTTTAAAACACTTCCGGAAAGGTCTTTATCACAACGGTGTTTCGGCACGTTCTTACGTCCCTTCATCACGTCCCAATGTGTGAGATATAGAAAAGGTTAGGTTAGGTTTTATGACTCATGCCCGGGCTTTAACAACGAGGTCATATCGCCTACTACCAGAGCGCTCTTTCGTCACTCTGGTGGACATGAGCCCGACTCTACTGTGGGAGTCCTAAATTTTGCCTACCCTAAATTTTTATTCATCTAGGTTAGGGGTCTTTAACGAGTACCTGACATTGACAAAGAAAAAGAAAACAATGTAACTATAACAATATACAAAAAATAAAATAAAAAAATATGTATGTTAATCAATTATAAATGAATAAATAAAAAATCTAAATGAATAAATAAAAAATATTTTAACTTATAAATAAATAAATCATAAATAAATAAAGTAGGTATATAAATGAATAAATAAAAATATATAAATATATGATAGAAAAGATATCTTCACAAAATTGATACAAGAATATTTATATCGCACTTAACTTATCACAAACCACTGGTATCATTTATATGCAGCAGTGAAGTACCAGATCAATAAAATATATTTTAAAAATATTTTTAGGTTTAATAATTTTATTGTCCTTTATTTATTTTCTTCCTTTTCTTTTGGAATCAGAGGTTGACCGATTACATAACTTCCCCTGTACCGCGCAAGAAAGAAGACCAGAAAACCTCACCCAAAATTATTTTCTGCTTGCACCATTGGCAGCAAAACTGCACCAACCTGACTCGTTGGAATCCCGGTACATTCAGTAATAATACTGCCGTTTAGAAGATTTGTACGTCTTCCGTTTACGGAAGTAGTAACCATTCGAATCCATACATATATGACTGTCAAAAATGCGTTATATTAGGTTGGAAAGTGGAATCGAAGCCAACTATTCTTTGTATAACAAAACTGTTTGTGAGACTAACAGAACGACTCTCTCCTCCTCCGTGGAACATCTCATTATAGGCCAGTGTATTTTCCTTTCATTATCCCAAAGTGTCCTGGGAGTCTTCAGTTCTCCTCTTCACGTAATCAGAACTGAAGACGATTCTACTTCCTCTCCCGTTTCAGCATCAATCGGAAACATGATGTTATAAAAAAAATAGTACTACCAGTATTAGATATGGTTGTTTGGAAGAGACAAGTCAATGACGGGTATGAACACTTCCACTTTTCTCGGTCTGGGTTTCGTTGGCCTACGAACTAAACTGTTTTCGTTTTTGTATCTGTCTCTTCGTATCTTAATCTAGATGACATTCATATTTAAATGTAACAGGGAACTCTTGAACAAGACATTTTAAAAAAATGCGATATATTTTCCCCAACGGGAATTGATGAACTAAGTTTTGACGTGAAACGTCTTTAAAATCACACAGAAACATACAGGAACCAGGACAGAAATTTGGACCGTAACAAAAACGTCTGAAACTGGCGCTCTCGCTCCTTTCCATTCAGTGTAACTCACGACTCAGAAGTGATAGCTCGGTGATTCGGGTGTTTGTGTATAAAGTTTGTCGATTTAAGTAATAATAAGTGTATTTTGGACAATATTTTTATGTAAAAACTTAGTGAAAATTCAATATATCGGCCTCAGCCCCAAGAACCAGCCGAAAATATAGATCACGCAAATCGTTGAAAAGAGAAGGCTATGGGCCACGCACAGGTACCCCAATGTCCGTCGCCGAGCGAGCGAGACTATTTTTTTTTTGTGGCCGACCTCCGGCGGAGGCCAAGACACCCATCGCCGAATCGTCGGAGAAATGAGGGCCTAACTATTTTATTTATCATTCAAAAAAAAAAAAATAATAAAACATTATTTTTGTTGCTGTGGTAAGCTAGTAGCGACCGCTGCCGACCATCTGCGACGATAAGAGGTCCCTACCACCGGCGTGCCGGCCGTCGTCCCCAGCGCAGGGTCATAGTGCTTTCTTCTTTCTCCGTGTGTTGATACATTTACTACTTCGGCTATATTTCATATAATCACAGAAAATGTTCTTACACGAATAGTTTAGCCCCACAGCTCAAAATGAGCCCCATCTAAACTTCTCGTCTTCTTTTTGGAACCTCCCGGAATTTTAGTCGCTTTGGTGGACATGAGCCCAACTCTATTGTGGGAGTCCTGAATTTTTTGTATACAGGTAGGGTACGAGTTATTTAAAAACCCGATCCGCCACTTAATACTACCCATACTACTTCGGCAGTTATTGAGGTATTGCTGTTAAGCCTCAGGATAGCGACTTTCCCAATGATGAATCAGGCCTTTTGCACCCAAAAGATGTCTGTTTCCAAAAATATGGAAATTAATTTTCGGCCTGACTAGCCAAAAAAAGGGGGTGCTTTTGTTGTAGAAAATTATTTGTGTTTTTGAGTGTTGATACAACTGTCCCATCCGGCTTTATGCCCTGGATACAATGGGCATTGAGGCTAAAAGGTGTCGTTGAATTGTTCGCAGGCATTGTTGTTGTTGATGACGGTCCAAGCATTCCTCTCCAGTCATGCCAACTTTCATGCTCCCCATCAAAGCATTCATCAGCCCCAACATCAGCCTCAATACGTAAGTAAAAGCATATTTGAATATTTATGTAATTAATATGCAATTATCATACAGAATAAAAGGAGCCGATAGCTCAGTGGTACCGTGCTTGCTTAGCCGGCAGAGGCCCTGATTTTTTTTTATCTGGGAGGTAAAATAAACAAGCACGTCCTCCTTCGGATGTGACGTTAAGCGATGGTTCAGAGCCTGAACGATGTCAGGTACTCGTTAAAGACCCCTGCCCTAGGTGAATAAAAATATAGGGTAGGCAAAATTTAGGACTCCCATAGTAGAGTCGGGCTCATGTCCACCAGAGTGACAAAAGAGCGCTCTGGTAGTAGGCGATATGACCTCGTGGTTAAAGCCCGGGCATTAGTCATAATAACTAACTATATATAGTTAAAAATATGAGTCACAAAAATATGTCATATTTCAATTTTTTTAATATAATTTTTTAATATTTTTTTAATTTATATATATTTTTTAATGGACCGCATATAGGAAAATTAGCCCGAATCCTAAATAATATTAATTAATTATACTGTAACTATTTAATTTTTAAATAAAATTCCTCAATAATATGGCAGTAGGGAACCAAGTAAAGGTCTTGGCGCGCTGATTAAACATACATATATCATATTCGTAGATAAAACTCGAAACCCCTGTTTTTAAACAAGTGCGCAGAAATCGTGATATAATTCCGACTAAATTTAGAAATAGTAGAGTCGGGCTCATGTCCACCAGAGTGACGAAAGAGCCCTCTGGTAGTAGGCGATATGACCTTATAGTTAAAGCCCAGACATGAGCCATAATAACTATCATACACAATATGACCAATTCCGTTATTAATGATAAAAATAAATGAATGTGATGTAACCATCATATATATCTTCCGGATGTCTGTGGAAGAAACAGAAAATAAAATGGGGGGGGGAGATTCACAGACAATGTACTTCCCCAGCAAGAATTAATCAATTACGTTTTCGCTCTCCCTCCTAAGTCAATTGACCGTTTGAGCTAAAACTCAATATTTGACTCACATAATGACTTTTGACTTCATTATTTTGGAAGGTATTGAAACTTTTGAGTTGAGCCACCCTCGGAGCCCTCCTCCCCTTCGCCTGATTAATCTAAAAATTAATAGGTGATATATAATAGTAATTTTTGACTGCATATATGGTGAAGTAAAAGAAATATTACTTTTCTATATTAAATACTTTTAATTCATATTTATATTAATAAATTCTTTATATCATTTTGCTACACCAATATTGACAACATCAAAATGAAGTAATATTATTGGTATTTATTATGTACCATTAAATTGCCAAATATATAACGGAATAGTAAATAAATTAGAAATAGTTCAAAAGAGAGTCGCTAATTTGAGCTATTAAAGTTACATAAGAGTTCATATCAAAATTTAATAAACAAACTCAAAAGACATGAGTGAAACGGAGTTCATACCAGGTTTTGTGGCCTTGTTAATTTTATGGACTTGGTAGAGAACAATTTTATTTTTATGTTTTTCAATATTAATGATTTTATGAGACCGTAACATTAGAATGTTTTCATTCACACACTCAAACGCAATTTGGCAATTCTACTATAAAACATTTAATTTGGTTAGTATTTACATGTCTTATTTTTTTATGTTATGTTACTACATGTGAATAATATCTTGGAAAAAATATCCAAAGGAGGGAGGGGGTAATAAATAATTATTTCACTCGTATTTTACTAAAAAAATGTTCGTCAGTGAATCATCGACTATGTACTTCCCCAGCAGGAATTAATCAATTATTTTGCTCTTCTTCCAAATCCAATCGACCTTTTGGGCTAAAACTCAATATTTTACTTAAATTTTATGTCTATACATTCATTACATCGGCAGTTATTTTATTATTTAAGGATATTTAATGAAAAACGAAAGCGTGAGAAAAATATATATACCTATTATGAATTCAAAATCGCAGTAACAACCCAAAAATGAAGATATTTTGTAGGCGCCGCACAGTGAGAAATTTATGAGTTTTGATTTTCAAAATTCGAGACCCCGCTCAATTTTTGATCAATTTGGATGAAACTAGGTGCAAAATATTTGTGAAAGCTGACTTTTTATCAGGTAACTGCGGGTTTTACAATCAAGGTATTATATGCCAATTGACAGCTGCCAAAACCCCGCGAAAATTTTTAAAAAATTTAATTTTTTGTTCAAGTATTTCTTACGGATTTTTACAACTTAAATTAATGTTTCGGGTCGCTGATTACGAATTCAATATTTATTTTAGCCAAAAGTGGTCCTAATGTCACTTTGGCCTAAAGTGGTCCAAATTCAATATATTGGCTATTTTTGCCACTGGCATATGATACCTTGATTGTGAAACCCGCAGTTATCTGATAAAAAACCAGCTTTCACAAATATTTTGCACCTATTTTCATCCAAATTGATCAAAAATTGAGTGAGGGCTCGAATTTTGAAAATCAAAACTCATAAATTTCACACTGTGAGCCGATAGCTCAGAGGTAATGTATTCGTCTATTGAGCTCAAGAAATGAGTTGAGTTCGAAACCGAGGCCCTTAGTTTTTTATTTGGAAGATGAGAAAACCTTGAGCACGCCGTCTTTCGGATCGGACGTTGGTCCCGAGCCTGTACGATGTCAGGTACTCGTTAAAGACACCTAGCCTAGAGGAATAAACCAACTTTGGAGTCGAGCTCATGTCCACCAGAGTGACGAAAGAGAGCTTTATTAGTAGGCAATTTGATTTTGTAGTCGCCTGGGCAAGAATTGTAATAACTAAGATATAATAAATTTTTCAATACTACAGACCAAACTACCAAAAATTATGTACTTCGCAGACTGACGAGCAAAGAACCTCATTGAAGATAAGGTACCGTTTGGTCTAAAACGGACCTGTTACGTTGCTTTGTTGGTTTCGTGCTGTCGGGAGTAGATCTTGAGACCGGTTTCACCTTTAGATCCTTGACCGTATCTCCTTCTTGACAACCTTGAACTCACTTTCATCGTCCTTAACAGGAAAGTACCAGCACCTGGGTACCATCAGACAGGTACCAGCAGACATAATGGGTACCTGCACATTAGTACTACTCTGTGCTTAGGCATGACCGAACAAAAATCAGAGGGTGGCATTGCGGCAGAAAAAATTAAACTGTTTTCGTTCTTGTACCTGTCGCTTTATGTTTTAATCGAAAAGCACCAAAATGTAGTTTGTATGTCAAGATGTGCGTGTTCTAATGTATAAGAAAGTCCTGTAATAGCCACATCACTTATATATTTTTAAATTATTTTTAATAAAAATCTACCAATATTAAAAGCACTATCTAAATTTTTTTGTAACGCATTTCTATTTTAACATTACTTCGAAATATTTCCTGAGGAAATTCATTGTTCGTTATCACTTAGAAGTGATATAATTTTGTTCTGAGGGGATTTCGATAGTTGAAAATTTAATAAGAAACCATTTTTTTATGGATCAAGTTTTTGATGGGGATAACTGTCCGCATAAATCAAGCAACGTTTAAAAAAATGTGTTTCTAGATGTCATTTCAGGATGGTTTTCGCAATGTATCTTGAGAACCGGGGACCTGTGAAACATTATATTTTGTATAAAACATGCATTAAATTTTTCTCTACAACTTTTATTCGAAAAGATTTTTAGAACCGAAGTAAAGTGGTCTCTATTTTCATTCGATTTCGTCCAAAACTAATCGAATCTAAGTTGGAACATGTGACTAGAGTATAGACTCTTCTAATGGATAGAAGATGATTCTAGAGTATATAAAACTTTTCTTAAGGTTAGACGACTCTTCTAATATAATGCATAGAAGATGCTTCCAGAGTATATAAGACCTTTCTTAAGGATAGAAGACTCTTCTAATGCATAGAAGATGCTTCCAGAGTATATAAGACCTTTCTTAAGGATAGAAGACTCTTCTAAGACCAGTTGTAAAATTTCTACAGGTAATGTGGTAATTTATTGTTTATTATTTATTCTTTTTGTTTTAATTATTATTTCGTTATTATTAATTATTATTTATATTTTTATTTATCATTTATTTAAGATTAACACTTAAACCCTTTTTTTTACCACAAGCAAATAGAAGTCTTTTCTAGCTATGACCAAACTGTCGTACCCGTTGAAAGCTGATTTTTGACAGAGCCAAATTACTTGCATTAGCGAACTCGATCGTATTATGAATACAATATGTATGCTACCAAAAAAATGTTCCTTCTTAATACAGAACAGACAAAATACATATCATAATTGAATTTAATTCTAAATAAATTCCCTACTTCCTCGTCACGCTGGACTTGTGACATAGTAATTGGTGATTTATGTAATATGAGCTAAGTTATATAGCTTTAGAATCGGACGGAACGAAAAAAAATAACACTTGTTTAGAGATATTTTTACCTTTTAAGAGGCATTATCTCATTTTTTTCATATGTTCTATATATAAAAAGAAAATCTATTTTTAATCGACATGTTTGCAGTATATAACCGCTCGGTTTCCTTCTTGTAGGACGTACATAAACATAATAATGACAAACTGTTATTAATAATAATCTTTATTGATGAGACTGAGCTCAATATAGAATTTACAAGTATTTAAATAAGATTGCAAATAAAAGTTTGGTCGGTGAATCACAGTAACTTCCCCAGGACGAATATATCTAATAAATTTCCGATCTCCTTTCAAAATCAATCGATCGTTTGAACTAATAACCATTTGAATCCTCATTCTAAATATTGTTTCAATTCATTCATGATATGGGTCGTTTTTGTGTTGAGCCCCTTCGTTCGATTCTGCTGAAAATTAATAGTTGTCGTCCTCATAGGCTTTTGAGTTTACAAATGGAATTTCGTATCGATACATTCATTCTAACGGAATTTATTGTGTCCAAAGACACACAGACCTAGATAAATTTTCTCCGTTCATTTTTGGAATCAGGGTGCTGGAAAACATAAAATTCCAGTGAAAATCCAATGAATTGGGGGAAGGAATTTCTGACTGATTGCATAACTTTCTCTATACATCATACATTTAGAGAAGTAAAAGATAAATGCATACATATATAAATATTTACATTATCTCTATGGAAGAATAAAAATAATTAAATATGAACATACAACAAGATATAATAATACAATAAAGAAAAAAATAATTTTTAAATAAAATAAAAAAGCTTATACCGCTACATTATTGTCTATTATTATTTATTAAAAGCGGTATAAGATAATGACGTCTTCAAAACAAGTAAAGGTAAATAAACACGAGCGAACCTCATCACCACTGTTACTCATCCATACGCCCGTCCAGTTCGAATCAGGCATGCTTTTCGAATATGCCTTCAAAATCGACTTTATTCTCGATTCAGGGGTGAGAAAGGAGAATAGCATCATAACCTGGCGTAGGGTTGTGCCGGTCCGGGAAAATTCTGTCACAGGTCCAACTGCTCCAGTGACGCCGTTGGAGCAGTGACAATTAACCGGTCCAGTGACAGTCACAGAACCCAATTATCACAAATGAAGGCAAGAATGATGTTATTTTTAAATCATAACTTTAATAAAAAATGATATTATGTTTATTTTATTTTCTTTGGTTATTTTATTTTATGTTCTTTGTTCCATTGTAATAAATTTCTATATTACAACTGAGTGTATATTACTAATTATTGACCTACCTCTTATAATTTAATTATAGTTATTGCTACATAATTATAATAATAACACATTTATTTCTAGATATTATTCTAATAATTTATATTATGCCCTCCCTTCTACCTGCAGTACCAGCACCGGTACTGATATAGGAATAACCGCATGAGGATTGAATTTTTATGTCATAGCATGTTCAATATAAAACTCAGTTAAAAGAAAATAAAATAATTAAGGAAGGAGGGGATTTTGAAATCGGCGCGTTTTTTCCGCCAAGTGGCATTTTGTTTCGGATTGTCCAGTCACAGATCCTAAAAAAACAGGAGGGGAAACTGGAAAGTGACGGCGAACTCGATCCGAGTACCGGCACAGCGGAACAGGAGCAGAGATCGTTGAGAAAATCCTCCCTCCCAAGGTCTGTGTCCACTGCTTCTGCTCCAAACTGTACCGGTAATTTCAAACCAATGGAGCAGGTAGCAACTGCTCCGGCCCGAGATTAGGTGACACGTCACTGCTCCAGCTGTACCGTCCCACCCCTAACCTGGATTGAATGATCTGGACTGTCGTAAATAGACTATATATATTTTTATTGACTATTTGTTTTAGTAGTACGAGCTTCCTTAGATATTTTCGAACATAATTTTGTTTTTCATATGTGATAGTAAGATGTTGTGGGACGAGATTTCTAATAGAAATAAAATACGTCTTCCCACTGTTTTTATCCATTTTTTTTTTTTTTTTTTTTGTAAATACCTACCTTGATTTTTTTATATATTGTACTAGATTTTTTTTTATTATAAACTCATTTATTTATATATAGGTATATATTTATTTATTTTTATTATTCAATAGATTAAAGTTCATATATATATGGGTGAATATACAGTATTTGATTTTTTTGTGTCCCTGAAGAAAATGTAATCTGTTTAATTCAATATTAATAATATCACTATTTGACACTATTTTTGCATTTGTAATGATAAGGGCCAGAAGATTTTTCCATTTTTTTTCAATTTTATAAGCACCAGGGGAAAATGAGTTGCCAGGGGAATGACACTATTGGCAGAGTAGTGACAAATTAAAGCAGGGAAGTGACAGACCATTGATTATTAGCTAAGAGCGGGGAATAATATTGAATAAAACATATATAAATTATAGTCTTTGGATACTTTTTAATGAATAAGATACATTCAGTCTTAATAGTTTCTACATGCAAACTTATTTTTAATATTAATGATTTGTTCATGCTTAAGTTTCAATTACCCGAATCAAATAACAGAATTAATATTTTCTGCTTATCAGTCTCATCTGAGATTTAAACAAATTAAGTAATTCTCTAATATAAAAATCACAGCACATACTGTTTGAAAGTTTTTAACTATAAAATGTACAAAAACTTAAAGCCATGTTTAAGGCGGATCTAAATAAAATTTCTGAATGAAACACAAAAAGATAAACTTCGGTTACAAAACAAAACAATAGTACTATCTAATGATACACCTATTAGTCTCGAGGCTATCTAAACGTGTATATATTATCTATATATATATATATTTTTTTTTTTTTTTTTTTTGCAGTTGTTTGTTCCTTCATTTGTTTTTTAGTTTTAATTGTTTTGTTAAGGGTTAAGGTTAGGTTTTATGACTCATGCCCGGGCTTTAACTACGAGGTCAGGTTGGGATTGTGCTATTCGTTCTAAAGGTTTGGAGAGGGTGGATATTGGCCGGAGATCTTTAAGAGAAGAGGGATTAGGAATTTTATTTAGGGGGAGGACAATAGCTGATTTCCAAGCAGTCGGGAAAACTGAGTTCTGCAGGGAGTAGTTGTAGATGTGAAGAAGGACAGGAAGGATGGTGGAGAGGGCTCATTTGATCAATTTTACGGGGACATTGTCTGGACCGTAGGCGTTTGTACGGGATTTAAGGATGCTATTGAGAAGATCTTCAGGATATATATAGGAAAAAAAGAAGGAATTTGGATTGAAAGTTAGATTAGGAGGCAAGGGAGTAGGGGGAGAATTTGTATTAGGAGATGAAGTAAAAAAGTGGTTTAGAGTATCAGGAGAGCAAGGAATATTGGAGGAGCACTGTTTTGATTAAAATATTATAATAATAAGCTTGAAAAAGGAAAATTTAATGTATGTGGCATTGGTGTTTGTTGGGTCGGCCATGTGTCAAAGCCCACTTCCCTTGGGCCGATTTAGTGGAAAATTAATGGGTGCTGTGTTTATAAGGTTTTGAATTCAAATAGAAAATTTTATGTCGATATAATCATATCGGCAGTTATTGAAATTTTTGAGTCCCTCTCGAATCTCCATTCCCTTTGGCTAATTCAAATGAAAACAAGCAGGTTCTCGGAAGTGTGTGCTTCGCCTCTTTGCACCCTAAATCAGAGGAAATTACTGGGCTGTATATTAAGACTCTACAAAGGTGGCATTTCTTTGAGACGTTATAATTTCTGTTGTATTAGTTATTATGACTCATGCCCGGGCTTTAACTACGTGGTCATATAGCCTACTACCAGAGCGCTCTTTCGTCACTCTGGTGGACAAAATGAAGATAGAATGTATACAAATGATAGGAACATGAATACTATAAATAATATAAAACAAAGGTACTAAGTTAATTTAGAGCTACAAGCCGCCAAAAATAAGAAGTATATCCTACCTCTGAACGACTAGAGCTATATCGTGCGTCAGATGTGGCTCAAACTTTTCAGAAGAGCACTTCAAGATCGCTAGGGAGTGAGACTCGTTACAAAGGTTTCAACAGTTACTTTTACTGTCTCTCGATTGGCCTGCTTCTAGAGGGCTGACATGAACTAAAGTGGGTATCTAGACCGTGTCACGAGAAGCAAGTACTATCCATGATTGTCCGTCCCAAATTACAATCTGCTGAGGTTACCTTGACTATCGTTAACCTCACGATTTTTCTCCAGACAGTTTGTTTCACATCTCAGCTTGCGACAATAATATCAGGTAAGAACTGTTCTAGTAGACTAAAGCATGACTGATATTGGGATCTAGAAAACCCTCACAGCTCTTGAAGTAGATAATATAATACTTATTTACAATAGAAAATGTTATACTTAATTTACAATAGATAATGTTATAATTTTTTACAATAGAAAATGTTATACTTAATTTACAATAGATAATGTTATAATTTTTTACAATAGATAATATTATCCTCATTTTCAATAGATAATAATGTACTTATTTACAATAGATAATATTATACTTATTTACAAAAGGTGATATACAGTAATATTTTACTTCATTCATTTATTTACAATAATATACAGTAATATTTTACTTACAAGAGGAGGAGAGGGATTAGGGGGAATGTTTTTTTTTTTTTCACCTTTATTTTGAAATTTCCGACTGAATATACATCGCAATAAGGAAATATGAACAGATAAAAAGGAAAAACACATCACTTGAGTCTCTTGATGAAGCGGCTGGTCAGCACCACTGCCTCTTCAGGGGTCCTCCTCAGGCAGGAGGTAACGCGGCCAACGTCGATTTATCTCCGAGGAGGGTTCCCCGGCAAGGACCAGACCGACATTGCTTCCACCAGTGTGTTCGGATGTGGCTTCAGCTTGTTGTGCAGATTTGTATAGAGCTGTTGTGTTACTTCGTGTAAGAATTGTATGTTTAAGTCATGATGTAACGTTAAATTTGATAGGTAGAATGGGCATTGTGTAATTGTTCGGAGGATTTTATTTTGAATAGATTGAATTTTTTTGGTGTGTGAGGGCTTGGCAGAACCCCAGAACGTCCAGATAGGTCTGATAATGGTCTTGTAGACTCCCAGTTTATGGTTGAGGCGAAATTAAGTTGTTGGGGAAATGTTTAACACAAAAACTCTTGTTAACAGCCGTTGTAATGAATGTATTGACAAGAAGTTTCATACGTAAATTCCCTCGTAGGACGACACCTATTGATTTCCAATGTCTGAATAGATTGTTGCGATCTGGGTCGATTTAGTGGAAATATAATAAAATAAATGAAAAAACAAATAATTTGTTTAACATTTATATTGTCTAATTTTACAAAAATACATACATAAAGGGTACCGGGTTCGGCTTACGCCATCGTCAGCACAAAGTTCAAAAATTAGGTGATTTTCAGCTAGGCATAACACAAAAATTATTATAACTGCCGCGGTCATGAATGTATCGACACAAAATTTTATGTGATGGTTCATAAATCCCTATACCTATTTATTTTCAGCCAAATCGGTCGATACGATTTTGAGGAAGAGCGGAAACTTAGTACATAGCCGGTGATTCACACAACCTCACAAAAAATACCCAGATAACTACACATAGGGATCTATCGATACAAGTAAAGTATCGATACTATTATTCCATACCAAGTACTTTTGGTATCGATACTTGTCTTTCGAATAGATACTACTTGTATCGATTAAAGGTACTCGTTTCAAATTTCAACAATTAAAAAAATTATATAAATTTTTCAATTCATCAACATCGTTCAACGTTGAATTTCTTACAATTTTCTTTTATTTGCTGTTGCAATAAAATACTGAACTCAAATTGGAAAGGAGGAAGAGAGAGTCCCCCCTCCTCAACTCTAGAGAGGGGATGGGAGGTTTGTCCAGTCTCACGTTCACCGTTCTCCCAGTTGTGACTCAGATGGTGGACAGGAATAACTCGTCTGTCCCCATCCATGATATTTTAAATTGTTAATGTTTGTTGTAGATTTTTATTTATTTATTTTTATTATTTAGTTTATTCAAATTTTTTATCAGGTATGTTTTATCAAAAATTGTGTTTTTAATTATTTATTTGCTATTTATATTACATATTAAGGATGGTTCTTTTGTAGACTGCCTGATGATGAGGGAAACCTCGAAAGCCGGCTAGCTTACTTAAATAAAAAATCTGTGAGAGGTCAGACTACCTTATTTTTGACATCCTGCGAAAGAAACTCAAATTACGGTCCACGGACAAATGATATATACTATATCGATGGTAATAACCTCATGAGTGATGTGATCACGCAGTTTGTGTGATGTGTCCTTTTTTCTTACCTTATTTACATTAAATGGGTTATGAAGGTATACGTTTGTTCGATTTTGAACAGAACCGTGAACGTGATTACAATTTCAGCATTTTATATTATTTTTACATTTCATTTTGTCAATTACAATTTATAATGCCTCGTCCTACGGCGAAAGTGTGGATTTATTCCACTAAGAACGTTTCGATCTCAGCGACTTGCAAAAAGTGTTTTAAAAAAGTGAAATATTGTGGGAATACAAATAGTCTCCAGTATTTTTATATCCTTAGTAAAAATAAATTGTATGTTTATTTTATAAGGCTTTTTATTAATTTCAGTATGTTTTTAATAATATAATTTTATCTTATTCGATTTGATTTATTTGTTTCTTATGCTCACTACAATTTCTCATTTATACCTTTCAAATTTTATTGTGTTTTTTATTATTATTATATAGGTACATATATATATATTACATGGTTTAAAATTAATTATAACGAAGTACTCGATTCAATCGATACGAGAGGTATCGATACTTTTTATTCGATACGTGAGTAGTATCGAAAGTTGTATTCGATACTACTCATGAGTAAAAGTATCGATTGAACCCTAACTACACATACTACCTTACCATTTCTGAAACTAGACCCTAAATGAGGACTTCTAATCCTCAACAAATCTGAACTCAGGAACAAATCTCTGAAGGATTTTACTTTTGACAGCCATATCTGAACTGTTATGTCTTACCATAAGTTCCGGAACTTTCCAGTTTTAAAAAAATATCATCAGACGTCTTATAATTATTTTCCCTCAATCCATGAGGGAAAGTTTGGCGACTCTCAAAAAAGTTTGACTTTTTTTTTTAAATATTTTACTGTGTCTGTTGCCAAAAAGATGAATGAATAATTGTTGCAGAAGAGAACGATCAAAATGAAATTTTTCAAAGAAAACAAAAAAATTAACCATTTAATTATACACCTTATTAGAAAGTTAAACATCAATTCCTTTGAATTATATGTACATATTTTTTTTCTTTGATAAAATGTAAAAAACTATTACTTTTTTACTGCGTTCTTGTTAAAGAAATTAGGATCATTCCTAAAATTATATAGCTGCAGGCTACATTGTATAAGAATGTAATTGATCATAAATTATGTTTGACAGCATAATTACTGCTTATATTCATTTGGAATGTTTTATTTGGCAGAATATTTCTTGACATAAAATTGTAGAGATAAAATAAACAGAAAAAGTCCTCGTTATGCAGTCCAGCGATTCAAAAAAAAAGTCACCGGTGAATGACCGGCTGTGTACTTCCCCAGCACGAATTAATTAATTAAGTTTTCGCTCTCGCTCCAAAGCCAATTGACCGTTTAAGCGAAACTCAATATTTAATTATATCGGTAGTCATTAAGGAATTTAGTCGAGCCTTCATTTCCTTACGCCGATTTCGCGAAAAAATTAATAGGTGCCATCCGCATGAGGTTTTGAATTTAAATATAAAATTTCATGTCTATACATTTATTATATTGTCTAATTCCACAAAAGTCTATACATAAAGTGTATCGGTTTCGGCTTTCGCCATTGTGTCAATAATGTCAATAATATTAAATCTAATCCAAAAATTTTCAAATTATCTTTCTGGCCCAACAGGGAAAATGAATAGAATAGAATTAAAAACTAGTACAAATATTGGGTTTATTTTCTTAAATCTACATTATTAAAATTAAAAACTAAACATTAAAACAAACAAAAATCGAAAGAAAAAGTTTTTAAAACTAAATTCTTAATACTATTTCAATCTTTTTTTTTTTTTTTTGGCCATTCTTTAAAATTTAAGTTATATATTTCTGGGCATCTATCCTGTACATATAAACAAACAACAGTACCTTCTTTGCGGATCAATTTCACCGTCAATTCACTCCTATTTAGTTCATTAACACCAAGACACTGACCGTCGCCATTCCTACCTCGACCCGTCTCTACACACTAAAAAACAGCTGATGGCCGTGTTTTGTTTTTTTACTCATTTGTTTTAAAAGAAATTTGTTTTTTACAGAAGAATAAATATAATTAATTTTTTTTTAACATTAATAATTTAATCATTTTAATGTGTGTATTTTTTTTTCTATACATCACATTACATTGCCGGTGTTTTTTTTTCTCTGATCTTTGAAGTGTCCTTGTGACGACAAAGTAAACTTGAAGATAATAGCTGATGGTCATTGTTCAGAGGAAAGCTGTTGTTGGTCCTGGGAAAGCTGATATTAAAACTAGAAAGTGCTAGCAGAAGAGAGACACTCATTTGTCTTTGACACTGGACTTGTTGGCAATTAATGTCAGTATTAAAATACATCAGTCACATTGTGTTGTGAAAGTAAATAAGTCGGATTTATGTGTGACATGCTGTAGGATAATAATGCAAAACTGGACTTGCAGGAACGAGATATGCTTTGCAAATATAGTATCATAATCTTACGGAAGAAAGTCCTAAGTGAATGCTCTCTCTCCGAAACCAATCGACCGTTTGGGATAAATATTGTAATGTAATTAAAGATTGATTTTTTAATAATGAAATGAAAAATAATCTTTATTCTGGGACTTTCGTCCCCTAAGAATAATAACATAAGAAATAGTCAAAAGAGTTACTTTACTTTTACAAAAGAGTAGCTTTAGTGAAGTCGAAAAGTACGAGTAGAGTGACCAGTCTGTTGTCTATGGCTAGTTGGAGGTCATTGGTAACTTTTAGGAGGGCGGATTGCGTGGTTAAGCAAGGACGGAAGCCGGACTATAGGGGATTTAAGATTTCGTTGGTTTCAAGATTAGAGGATAGTTGGGATTGGGCAATTCGTTCTAAGGGTTTGGAGATTTTGGAGAGGGTAGATATTGGCCAGAGATCTTTTGGAGAAGAGGGATTAGAAATTTTATTTAGGGGGAGGACAATAGCTGATTTCCAAGCAGTCGGGAAAACTGAGTTCTGCAGGGAGTAGTTGTAGATGTGAAGAAGGACAGGAAGGATGGTGGAGAGGGCTCATTTGATCAATTTTACGGGGACATTGTCTGGACCGTAGGCGTTTGTACGGGATTTAAGGATGCTATTGAGAAGATCTTCAGGATATATATAGGAAAAAAAGAAGGAATTTGGATTGAAAGTTAGATTAGGAGGCAAGGGGGTAGGGGGAGAATTTGTATTAGGAGATGAAGTAAAAAAGTGGTTTAGTAATAATATAATTATAAGTTTGGAAAAGGAAAATTTAATGTATGTGGCAGTGGTGTCTGCTGGGGGACGCTATGAACTCCTGGTGAGGTCCTGATGTTTGGCGTGCCCTTGTCCCGTCCCCATTGTGCAAGTGAAGTTGAAGTTATGAGTGTTGCTGATGTTCGTCCCCTTATATGATTCCCAAACTTTTATGTCGTGTACTGGTCAGCAATATCGAGGAAAAACCAGAGAAGAACTAAAGAAAAAGTGTCATGGAACCCATCCATTCAACGTTTAAGCACATGGTGCATATCATTTAATTTATTGTATGTATATTATTTTTAGTTTATTTTATGTAAATATATTCTTTTTATTATGAGTTTCTAGATTTTAGTAGTTTGTTTCCCATGCTTCACCTTAGTCAATGGAGATTTAACTATTTAGTTTTTCAAAACTTTCTTGGCTGATCGAACTTTCGCCTTTGGTTTATAGAAATCCAATTTATTTATTAAAATCAGTAATTTAAATATCGTTCTATTTGATAGGCGATCTTGCATCCCATTAATATTTTATTTTAGTAACAATCAGTTATACAGTTTGAGAAAATCTCCGCGAATAAAAGCGCGAACAATAGATATAATATACAATACTTACATAGAGACTTCTGAATCATCAATGTTGTGTAACAAGCCCATTTCCCTTCGGCCAATTTAGTGGAAAATTAATGGGTGCTGTGTTTATAGGGTTTTGAATTCAAATAGAAAATTTTATGTCGATACAATCATATCGGCAGTTATTGAAATTTTTGAGTCCCTCTCGAATCTCCATTCCCTTTGGCTAATTCAAATGAAAACAAGCAGGTTCTCGGAAGTGTGTGCTTCGCCTCTTTGCACCCTAAATCAGAGGAAATTACTGGGCTGTATATTAAGACTCTACAAAGGTGGCATTTCTTTGAGACGTTATAATTTCTGTTGTATTAGTTATTATGACTCATGCCCGGGCTTTAACTACGTGGTCATATAGCCTACTACCAGAGCGCTCTTTCATCACTCTGGTGGACATGAGCCCGTCTCTATTGTGGGAGTCCTAAATTTTGCCTACCCTAAATTTTTATTCACCTAGGGTAGGGGTCTTTGTATTGATCCTATCTCAAATTCAATGAATTATTAGCGATTGAAAATGAAATAATGAACATTTTTGCAAGAGCAAATTTTTCGATAGCACGTCTTCGAGTAAATCAAGTAAACGTTTAAAATGTGTGTTTCAAAACTACATTTTAGTACGGTTTTTGGCATATATCTCAAAAACAGGACGATCTACAAAACATCGTATTTCATATGAAATATGTATTTTAATGTTCCCTACAACTATTATTGGAAAATATTCTTCATTAGATCATAAACATATGCGGTAAATTGTGTAATACACTAAAGTGGTCTAAATTTTCTTCCGATTTCGGCCACAATCTAATCAGATCTAAGATAGCACATGAGACCACAAAAATAATTTCGAAAACATAGCTACAATTGTTTTTGCTCACAATTTTCCCATCACATTCACACGCACAAACAGACATCATCACGAAAATTGACAAAAGTATTCAGAGGACTTTGAAACGTTAAAATCAGTCGAAACCTTGATCTCGGATTTTCGCATGATTACGATATTTCTTATACTTATGTATAAGAAAGTAAAAAAGCGAAGTACGTAAATATGTCAGAAAAAACAAATTCCTAACTGTAATTGAAATTCCAACCGCTTCCCTACCTACCTGTTGTACCTATAAGAACGGTTACTCAGCAAACTTGTCTGAGTTTATAACTATTCTTGACGATGGTGTAATACCAAAACATATAGTTACTGTAGACATTATTTCAAAAAATAATTTTGTTTTATTTATTTATTGCGTTTCCAAAATATGTCAACATTTTTTAGAAGAATATTATCTACAGAAGGTTATAGGAGAATTGAGGTTAACTGAGAATGGAACTATCTCCACGAGATGCTCAATAACAATAAAATTTAATGAATTTAGAAGATGTCTAAAACTTTCCCTTGTGAAGAAGAAAGTGGTCCAATGAATTTAGGTATATAATTGGAGGCTGGATCGTTAAATAATATTTATCAAGGTGTACTAATCGTCATTAAAATGTAATACAAGAAAATAATACCCAATAGAAACTATTACAATTTTACACCCCAGCTTAGGGAGGGAAAGTTATGTAAACTTTCACAAATTCGTTATCGAGTTTCTACGAAAATTTTACGTTTTCTGACCTCCTAAATTCAAAAAGTCGTCGGTGAATCGGCCGGGCAAAATATTCTCCCACCGCGAATTAATTAACTATAATAATTAAGTTAATTAATTCGCTAATATATTATGTTCGCCCAAAAATGAAAATTATATGAAAGCCCACTCTGAGTAAAATATGTCGATATATAACTGCCTTAGCAGCTAAGGTAAATTGTGATCCAATAGCCAACATGGAGGACTTGAAGCAGTTGCGAACCTGATGTTTAAATTTAGTGAAGTTGGGTGAGATTTCCCATAAAAATAGTATTCTGCAACAATTAAATAAGTCTTTATTTGATTGTATTTATTCGGGGCTAAATATCTTGGCAATAATAGTTAGTTTGAAAATAAAAATCTCACGTCAGAGTAATTTTTCGTGGAGAGACTTGATTTAAACTATAAACCATGGAAAGTTGAGACGACGCAAAAATGTGCCCTCTGTAATTTATCTCAAAATGAAAGTTAATAAAAATAATTTGTCGCCTCAAGAATTTTTTAATCATTTGAAAGGAGAGAACTGGTACTATTTATATAGACATATTTAGAGGGCGCCGGTAGCTCAGTGGTATGCCTGCTTGCCTTCTGAGCTCAAGATCGTGGGTTCAAAACCCGACCGAGGCAAGTTAGTTTATTTTATCTGGGAGGTCAAATAAACTTAAGCACGCAGTACTTCGGATGGAACGTTAAGCGATGGTCCCGAGCCTGCACGATGTCAGGTACTCGTTAAAGACCCCTGCTCTAGGTGAATAGACATTTAGGGTAGGCAAAATTTAGGACTCCCACAGTAGAGTCGGGCTCATGTCCACCAGAGTGACGAAAGAGCGCTCTGGTAGTAGGCGATATGACCTCGTAGTTAAAGCCCCCTGAACTACAGACAGCTGTTATCTGCTCTATTAAATTGCTGAATTTAATTATTAATAGTTGACAATATATTTTGTACTGGAAACTATAATATAGTCATATAGACATATTTAGACTGGAAACTATAATATAGTTTCCAGTACAAAATATATTGATATATTATATCAACTACTGGAAAACACTATCATTATTTCTTATATTTTTGCTAAATTGTAATGTGTATTCATTTTATTTAGAGTTTATGGTTAATTTATTTTTAATTTTGAAGTCTTGGCAGACGTACTTTGTCCATTATAAATAAGTTTAATTTGTTTAATGTATTTTGTACTTCTTATTAAATAAACTCTTATTATTATTATTAACTAACTATTCATTTTATCGCGAGTTATCCTGATCAGAGACCGATAGAAAATTTCTATATAGCTGGGTAAGTAAAAATGGTAAAGGCGCCATTTTTTTAAAAATTATTTGCTCTGAGTAAAATATGTCGATGACGTTGGCAATGAAAATGTGTCCGCTATTCATAGACGTGTATCCCATTGAGAAGAAAACAGTATAGTATAAGCATGCTTTATTAAAAAAAACATGAATGAGATTATTAACAATGACTATGTTTCAGCACATACCCTTGGATATAACATAATGTATACAAAAGAAAGTTGATACCCGGGATATAATACTTTCAAAATTACTTGTAGATACGCTGAGCCTGGCAGGAGTTGTAAAACCAACTTCTAACCTTGTATAATTGCCAGATCTCTTCTCACAAAAATAATAGTCATCAGAGTACCGTTGTCCATTCGCATACTTTCACGTACTCACTCCAAGTACTCGGTGAGTTGTAAGTTTCGATAGTTATATCTGGTACAACTGATTTTTGTAGGCAAGACTATTTTGCGACGCCTACTACCAAAGCGCTCTTTCGTCACTCTGGTGATCAAGCCCGACTCTACTGTGGGAGTCCTAAATTTTGCCTACCCTAAATTTTTATTCACCTAGGGTAGGAGTCTTTAACGAGTACCTGACATCGTACAAGCTCCGGATCATCGCTTAACGTCCCATCCGAAGGACGGCGTGCTTAAGTATATTTTACCTCCCAGATAAATTAAACTAAGGGACTCGGTCGGGTTTCGAACCCACGATCTTGAGCTCAGATGACAAGCACGCATAACACTGAGCTACTGGCGCCCTCAATATTAATATATACATATACAGTGTAAACTCTATATAGCGACACTTAAGGGACTGCGCATTTTATGGCGTTATTGAGAGTTGTCGTTAAATGAAGAGAAGAAAAATCAATACATATTACATTGCATTTAATAGTATTTTACTATTATAATATGTATTTACTAATAAAGTATACAATTTACAAACAACAAACATTAATATTGATACAAATAACAACGCTTATTGCGTATAGTCTGTTATCTTCGTCTGACTTTTTTGCTGCTCCAGTATTTTAAGGTAATCACAACAAACAAAAGAACAAATTTCTTAGAATCTTCGGTACGTATGATGCCGACAGTCGAAGTAAATACGTGCTAGACAATAAAGCAACAAAATAACAAACAAAAGACCTTACACAGCTGCAGTTGTTATTAATTTCGGCAACTTGAAAGTACTGTTTATTGCTTAGTAGTATTGTTGTTATTTAGAGTGGGTGTGATGCTACATAGAGTGTATCATTGTATGGACAACAAGGTTAACCAACCAGATTCATGTTATTTCTATGTTTTAGGGAGTTTGCCGTTAAATCGAGTGGCGTTAAATGGAGTTTACACTGTATATTGTTTAAATAAATAACGATATAAATGAATATAACGTTCAAAATATTAACAAATACAATAATTGTATTATCAATTATTGATACTATTTTGTATTAATATTTCTTTAAGATAAATTTTCTTTCATCCTCAGGTCCGAAAATTCCACTTTTCTGCTTTTCAAAAACTTTAATTTTTACAATTTGACATTTACAACGTGTGTATTTTTTTACATCACCTCACTACAGTCAAAACAAGAGGGATCATCGTCATGAGTGCGACAAACACTTGTATTTCTTGATTAACATACACGTGCCAAAGACTCAATGAGTTAACAACTTAGGGTCAGTTCATAGTGCTAATGACTAACACTTTTGTAGTCATCACAGAATTTTAGTAGGTCATATTTAGTAATTTGCTACTTTCACTTTTGACGAGAATTTCTCATTGAGAAAGTACAAAGAAAAGTATGATTACAACTTTTTGAACAACTGTCAAAATGCGTGGGTTGTTATACTGTTGACATTTTTTAAAATGTTGAATTTCTGGAGATTACAATAATTCATCAGGCAAAATAAAAATGTTATTATGTATAGCCAGCTTTCGAGGTGCCCTCATCCTCAGGCTCTACAAAAATAAAATAATTTAGTTAAGAAGGTATAAAATTTTAATACCTAAGATAAATACGTAAAAATACGCTATGTGAACTAAAATTAATGGTTTATACAAAATAAATAAATTAGTAAAAAGTTTTATAAAAAGCTTTAGCAATTAACATAGAGAATAAACATAGGTAGGCAAAATTTAGGATTCCCCAGTAGAGTCGTCATGAGTGACGAAGGAACGCTCTGGTAGTAGGCAATATGACCTCATAGTTGACCTCATAACTCTTCCAAACTTCTTCAAAATTTTGAATGACGCCTTGAGATGAAATAACAATAAGTAAATAAATTAGTATACAAATAATAATACTAATAAATGGAATAGATACAGTTTTTAATTACATTTTTAATGATGATAAATATGACTAACCTAGAGGGCGCCGGTAGCTCAGTGGTATGCGTGCTTGCCTTCTGAGCTCAAGATCGCGAGTTCGAAACGGGTCGAGGCCCTTAGGTTTCTTATCCGGGAAATAAAAAAACCTTGAGCACGCCGTCCTTTGGGTGAGACGTTAAGCGATAGTCCAGAGCTTGTACGATATCTATTAGGTACTCGGTAAAGACCCCTACCCTAAGTGAATAAAAATTTAGGGTAAGTAAAATTTAGGACTCTCTTGTAGTTAAAGCCCGGGCATTAGTCATAAAAACTAATTATACGCCTTCCGTACAAAATAGATTTATGTTGATCCCAAATTGTTGACGATAATCATATGAGATAAGAAGGAAATGTTTGTAGGCCGACGGTTATATGTTTGTAGGTCTGTCTGTCATGGTTGGTTACCTCATTGCACTATAGTTTGCATACCCACTGCTACAGTTTGTGAAGGACATTCCACAACGTAGTCTGTGGTCACGACTTGTGTGGCGTATGTCTTCTCGTAACTTTCAATAGCTTGTCTACAAGTTGACATTTTTTCTCGTTTTTTCTTTAAATTAGCACTTAAAGTTGCATAAAATACTAAAAAAAACTTTGATATATGGTACCCTTTCATTTGTACCCAGCCCGGAATCGTTCAGGCTGTGAATAAACCAGCTTTTATACACAAAACGTTTTTACTTTCTTATACTTTAGTATCTTATACTTTAGTATAAGGAAGTATATTATACTTTAGTATAAGGAAGTATTGTAATCAACCAAAAAGTCGAGTTTCCAACGGAATTTCACGTTTCATTGTCCCTTAGTTTTGACCATTTTCACGATGTCTTTCTCTATGTATGTGATTCGAACTTTTAACTCAAGAACGATTGCAGCTATGAAATCGTGCTAATTTTTATGGATTTGATTTGACTTCAGTCGAAACCAGACAAAACTAAAACCATGATTGTAGCTATAAACTTGAAATTTTGAAAGTATATGACACATGTGCTAATGTAGATCTGATTAGATTTTGAAAATTAAGTTCACTTTATTTCGATTCTAAGTACATTTTACAAGATATAGGTTATATTTATGACTTAATCAAAAATCTCTTCAAATAAAAACAAAAATCTCTTCAAATAAAAATTGTAGAGAGTACTAAAAGGATCTTAAAATGAGATCTTGAAACATGTTTTTTGGAGGTTTGTTCGATTCACGTGAAAACGGTTAGTCTTATCAAAGAATTGGCCCTTATCAAAAGGGATCTTAATTAAATTTCCACCTGTCCAAATGCCCTTAGACTTAAGATAGGATCAATGCCACCCAAGTTATAGAGTTCAAAGAACGTACAATACATTTCTGTAGGAAATAGATCAAATCTATTTTTATATTGTAACGCTTGGTAACGAATTTTAATATGTGTTTCTATTGTTGGTATTTTTTTTATTAAAAGCAAAGAAAAAATATCGGTTTTTACACATTGTATTAATTTGTATCCGACCTCTTCATTTGGCCAGACTGTTTTTCAATTCTCTTCAGAATTTACACTTTAAGTCTGTGATGTAGAGAACGCTGTATTGAGTCACATTTTAGCTACGTAGAGATAGCAGAGACAAATTTTTTTTAAATATATTTTTACACACTATGACTGTTTTTTGCTAATTCACTTTTTTTTTTTTTTTTAGAAAAAGCCGAACTACGCTTTCCAATATGGGGTCAAAGATCTTCACACCGGAGATGTAAAGGACCAGTGGGAAGAGCGAGATGGTGACGTTGTGAAGGGGGAGTACAGTCTGGTGGAGCCAGATGGCAGCATCCGAACAGTCTCATACACTGCAGACAACCACAACGGATTCAAGGCTGTCGTTAAGAAGAGCAACCCGAAGGAGCATCACGTTCAAGTGCCACATGGACCAATCCAAGTTCAACACAAACCTGGAAACATAGTAACAATATCCAAACCATTGCCACCGCATCACCTCCTTGGAGGATACGCACCTCAACCCCTTTCACAGAAGAAACCCAAAGAACTACAAATCTTCCGACCAAATCAACTATGGCAGCCAGTCGTCAAACCTATAACACAAACACATGAGGATATTAAAGATCCAAGAGCACAGAAAATTATGTACATCCCATTGGCACCAACAATTCGGTACGTTCTTGGAGGAACAATGATGGGTCAGCTAATGAAACCTAGGAAGTCTGCATACCTCAACAAAAATGGACCTGTACTCTTTCCAGATACCCCAGATGAAGCAACCCCTGCTACAGAAATAGATGGAACTCCCATTCGCCCAACTCCTAACCCACGACGACCCTACAAGAACGTCTTCAGAGATCCAGGATTTTTAACAGTGCCCAACTCCATTCCTTATTTTACAGTTGGAAGGATTTTCTAGGAAAACTTAGAAAGGTTTTAGAACATTTTCAAAAGTACAAGAGTCAATTAGGTGTGATAGGCGATACATCGAAGAGAAACGAGTGGCGGATCCAGGACTTACTGGAAGTAGAGAATGACAGAGAAACCATTACTGCGATTCGAGCAAGCTCCTCTGATATAGTTCAATATAAATATTTATTTTATTAATTCATAGTAGAAAATGATCTCTCTACTAAAGTTGTTGACTTAGCGGTAAAAATAATCATTCGACTATTTTTACTTTCAGGAAACAGCTTTTCAAAATTTTGAAATATTATAATAACTTCATTGAAAACTACCTTGGTCCTGAAGAAGAATGTGCAGGAATAGTTCATAACAAACTCGAGTAGATCCTATTTTAGTTTTGTATTTATGTCATTAATTTCTTTTGCATGTGCCATCATTTTCGCATCAGAAGGAGCGAGACTGGACTCTCCATCTTCCTACGAATCCGCCATGAACTCATCTTCGAAGGTTGATTATCTGGCCTTATTTGTCGTCCAGCTAAGCCGGCTCTAACCAAGGCTTCCGAGGAATTCCTTTCAAAAAGGATTCGTTTTTATAGTCGATATGTATACGCTCTTCAATGGCATATAGGAACTTCATTCAACGTTTTTTTTAAAGTTCTTTTGTACCTAAATACAACAAATGTCATTAGCGTTGATTGCTATCTTGATCATTTTATGGCTCCTCAATTTCTGTTGTAATGATCTTAAGTTCGAGCAATTTATTATCCCAGCTTGTGAAGTAGAACTTATCAGGCTTTCAGTTATATTCCATTTATTTCCCTTCAACATTCCCCATTTTTTCTGGCTCTCGGCTTATAGGAAGCTTCAGTTCGTCGCTACTATAGCTGCCTATTCCTGGCCAGATTGCGCATCTGTCTTCCCCAATCGATCCTATTGAAATGGCTCAGACACATCATTCTCGGTCTACCTTTTCTGCCTTTCACATATACTGCTTACATAGCCGAACCAGCTGTGCTGCCGGTTTTCCAGGATAAGCTTTACTGACTTTATCTCTAGCTTTTCGCTTATGCAACTTGTATGATGCAGTTACAAGAAGCAGAGACTCATGTTCCTTCATATGGTTTTAGAGTTCAGACTATAACTGAGTTATAATAATAGTATCTTGAATAAGATAAGTTGGCAGAAGTGTTCTCTATAATTCCAAGAAAATCATTAATTGCAATCACGAGGATCTTTAATTTCAATAGAATTGAACCACATTGATATAACTATATTGAAAATAACAATTTTTTCGACTGAAATAAAAAATACCTGGTAAAATCATAGACATGTCTTCTGCAGACATCTGAATCAATATACAATCTTCTGTGTTTCTGTGCATTTACAGTGTCCAATCTAAGGTGCTCTTCGCAAAAACAAAACTAAGGTCAGTCTATGTTCAAACTACCAAAAAAATACATTTACCTTCCTGGTACAGAAGCGTTGTTATCAATTAAGAAAATAATTACAAACAATGAGAATTACATAACTCTGATGTGAAATTTTCTTGCAATAGATCTGTTTAATGTGAAAAAATTTCCAATTGAACAAAAAAAGTGACTGGGAGACTGTTTTTCTTACCATTTTGACATCAATGTCCGAATACATTTTTGCGATTTGTGTCGATATAGTGGAAAGCTAATGTAATAAATAAAAACATAGAACTATTTTAACTTTTATAATGTCTAATTCCACAAATTGTATACATAACGTGTTTACGACTTTACAATTTACTTTATGTATACATTTGTGGATTAACTTTAACTTCTTTATTGTATAATACGACAAATATGTCGTAAAAATACACTTTATGTATACACTTTTGTGAAATTGAACAATATAAAAGTTCTTTGTTTTTATTAATTTTGACATCTTTAATGTTTGTTTTAATCAATCGTTAATTTACTATATAATATTATATAACGTAGGCGATGATTGACACTACCAAAGATATCAATGTATAATAATTATATTTACAAGATTTATACTGTAGTATGAGTGCGTATTTTAAACTAATTTAACGATGCATATAATCATATTAGGTAAATCATGTGTACATATTGTAAATAGGTACAAAACTGGTGTATAAAATACAGTATATAATAAGCCATTAATAATTAATGTTTTTCTATAAATTATTAATAATACAAGTAGTAATATAATTATAATTATTTTAAGTATATTGTAAAGTTTCATTTATTTAACTATTGAAAATAAGCATTAAGTTACTAGTCTGTTTTATTTAAGAGGTATATAATATGCATACCTATGTATTTATATTGCATGCACATAATTTTTTATATGAAGACGATTATAAATTATCTAATCCCTTTTAACTATTATTTACTTGTTAAATGAAGTGTCCCTTTCTTCATTACTTAAAAAAATTTAAATAACCTGAAACTGTGGCTTGCCTAAAAATTTTAAATACTATTCTAAGGTTTTGTAGGGAATAAATTAGTTATTGGTTCATTTTTAGTTCATCGAGTAGGTCATATGTGAACTTTTGTCCAGTCGCAAAAAAGTTGTAAAATCATTGGATTTAAAAAATGATTTTATATAATCGTGAACACTTCATAACGATCTTATGATACACACAGTACCCGACACAATACAAACTACTTACATACGTTTTTTTTAGAAAAATTTACACACATAAAAACCCAGAAATACGTACTTTATCTTCACAACACTTACCACAAAACCCTCCACGAAGGTTGAAGAGAAAATGGAACCGCGACTTACTGCCACCTTAAATCCTATTCGTTCTTAACAATTAACAATAACATTATTTTCCTTTACTTTTATCATCTCTCTTACCCATCCATCAAAAGTGTATTCCAATTCTTTTTTATTTATTAATTATTATTTTTTTTTTTCTTCCTGTTCTTGTCCTAATAGTTAAGATAAATTTTCGTCCCGAGGACCTACCACTGGGTGGCCTTCCTCTCACATTCCATTCACGCTAACATGTCAATACCTACCATCATAGATGCTGGTCGTTGCACCCTAGCAACAGTTGCTTCTTTATAAATAAAAGACAAAAAAAAAAATATATATATATAATCGTGAATCATTTCAAAAACTTTAGTTTTGTTGTGCCAGATGTTTTCTTTAATGTATTCAATTGATTTTTTGTTGAACAAATGAAAGGAAAAAGTTGTCGGTGAGTCACTTTATTGTTGACTGATTACATAACTTCCCCTATACTTTGTATAGGTGGAGAAGTAAAAGAACTGACAATTTTCGGTAATCGATGCATTTAACTGATTCAACCTTCACCTAACGAAGTTAGGAAGCTCAAAGTAGCGATGAACTGTGAAACCCTTGACTTAGTTTATTTACAATAGTGGAACTGTACATACTCCCTTGATTGGAGAGCATCAGTAGCTCACTCGTGTTTGCCTATCGAGCTCAAGATAACGATATATTTCTATACCTACGAGGATTCGAATCTCGCCGAGGTCTTTGAGCACACTGTCCTTAAATGGCGGTCACAAACCCTGTGTTAACTACTCCTATCCTGATTGGGTTGAAAGGGACTGGATGCTTAGGTCCTTAGGTGTACTTATTCATGAAGTTGTTCATTTATATGCCAAACCGCTGCAATCATGTTATTCTGGTTATTCTATCTGATTTTTCCCATTTTACACAAGTAACAAGGGTCCTGTAATGTAACAGACATAGTGACGATGAGCCGATATTGGGAAAAGGACCGCGACAAGGCACAACTACCGGCCGGAAATGGAAGCTGTTATTTAAAACACTTGATGCTACATCTCCTGAAGACACTTCTCTTATTCTCTTTCTGAAGACATTTCTATATCTCTTTTTAAAACACTTGATGCTACATCTCCTGAAGACACCTCTTTTTCTCTTTCTGAACGGCATTTCTATACTTAATGTGTTTTAAAAAGAGATATAGAAATGTCTTGAGAAAGAGAATGAGAGAAGTGTCTTCAGGAGATGTAGCATCAAGTGTTTTAAAAAGAGATATAGAAATGTCTTCAGAAAGAGAATAAGAGAAGTGTCTTCAGGAAATGTAGCATCAAGTGTTTTAAAAAAAGATATAGAAATGTCTTCAGAAAGAGAAAAAGAGAGGTGTCTTCAGGAGATGTAGCTTGATGAATTCCTATATCTCTTTTTAAAACACTTGATGCTACATCTCCTGAAGACACTTCTCTTATTCTCTTTCTGAACGATATTTCTCCTTCGCTCTTTAAGACAATTTAAGATATTTTAATAACTAATATATAGTTTATATAGTGTTTGTGTATATTAGACATTAAAGTATGCATATCGTTAGAATATCAACTTCAGAGTCTATATGACTTAATAAATAATCCATATTACGGTGAGAAATTCATTATCTAATATTTTCTAATAGTACTTGCTTAATTGTTTTTATTTCTTTATATCGCCCACCCATATGGAAATAACTTTCTTTGGACTGTCAGAGGACGGAGGGGTACACTATATTGTATATAAGTCGCTATAAGTTGATTATAACTTACAGACAGCTTCCATTTACCACCGATAGATGCGCCTCGTTCTCTCGATCCCGGGAGGAGAGAGTAACATAATTATTAAAACTTATAAAAATTTCGAAAATTATAGATTTTTTATTCAAAAAATGCAAAGGATCCAGGTTATATTGAGGTAAGAAGGGCAGGTGAATTGGAAATTTTAAATTGAATGTCCCATTAGCGTTATGAGTGGTAATGCTGAAAACATCTTTGTTATTTTATTGATATATAAAGAATGTCATTATTATCTAACGCGTGGATCAAACATTTGAAGGGAGGAACACTTTGTACATTAGCAATTGATTTATGTATTATGTTATTATATTTGTATTTTTATATATAAATAAAAACAAATAAATAGATCTTTTTTTTATTTACAAATAAAATAGGTACTTATTTACAACTTTATAAATAATATAAACAACAGGAAAATGTTAAAAGCGTAAAAAATGGCATTATCATAATATCAAGAGAGGAGAAAACACCCAGTGGTGACACTCCATAGACACATAGCACTCAATTATAACTCTCTATCACTGCTGCTACTAAGATCTCTAGGCCATTGGCGCTTAAGACATCCTTGAGGAAGGAAATGAAGGATATGGACTAGAGGATTACGGTGAAAACTAAGAGAGGTAAATAATTTTGTATTCTTGGATTTTAGCTGCATCGGTGATGTACAAAATGCTGAGAGGTCCAGTATGAAGGGTCTTGATGGAAACGTAGTAAGGACCGTTGTATAGGATTGAAGATTGGAAACCTTGGCAGAACCCCAGAGGTCAAGTCCGTAAGTTCACATCGTTTTCAGCACTGCCTTGTATATAACTCGTTTTATTTTCAAAGTTAAACTCAGATCTTTTGTTTAGTAGTCTTAGTAACAATTTGTAGATTTTGTTAATTTCTTGTATTTTCAAACGGTCCCATGTGGCCTAGATAACAGACATTGTTTTTAGAAATGATGGGATTATTGATAAGAAATACTGAAGATCAAGTTCAAATATTAAATCAATTTTATTTTTTTTTTGTAAAACTCATATAGTCAGACTCGTCGAGTGGCCTTAGATAGTGGACCCCTATTGGTCAATCTGATAGACTCAGAAAAGGCAGACTGATATTATCTATAAGACAGCCGTGAAACGCAGCACATGGCAACATTCCACACAAGTAGCTTCGGTTTTCAACGTGTTTTTTTTTTTTTTTTTTCTTTGTACAGTTCTTTTCCAATCGTATCAATCTGTAAAGAATTCTATCAATTGTATATGATGAACGAGGATAATCCATTGGTACTGCCACTCTGTCGAGTGTGTAACTAAAAAATATAAGAAATGATTGAAAAACGTGCCAATTTTCGGCTTACTTTTATTTTTAAAATCAATATGGTTTTTGGGTACTCTGAAAAAATATATGTGATGTGGTCATTACAGGACATTCTTATACCAACCACTTGCATTGCTTACTCCCCCTTCACAGAATCAATCCATACTGGCATTACGGGGTACATAAAAGTAATGAGTAGGCATCAGCGGTTTTTTTGTTTAATTGTACAGCGTAGTTCTGAGAGTGACTTTCTTATACCCAAAAATGTCAGTATGAAATGATTTTGAGAAGGGAGAGGGGAGAGAAAGTGATCTGTAAGCAATGCAAGTGGTTGGTATAAGAATGTCCTGTAATGACCACATCACAAGACTTATCAGTGATTAGGAATTTAATGAGGAACAATTTTGATAAGAACAAACTTTTCGATAGGACTAGGGATGGGTATCGACCAACAAAACATCGATTAACGACATCGATCATTATTGTCGAATAGTTAATCGATACACTTATTAATAGTTGGTTAAATAATCGATTAAACGAACGCACAAGCAAAAGTTAATACAATCAGTCAATCACAACTCACAAATGATTAGAAAATAGAATTAGAAGTGAGGGCGCCGGTAGCTCAGTGGTATGCGTGCTTGACTTCTGAGCTCAAGGTCGTGGGTTCTTAGCCCGACCGAGGCCCTTAGTTTATTTTATCTGGGAGGTAAAATAAACTTAAGCACGCCGTCCTTCGGATGGGACGTTAAGCGATGGTCCCGAGCCTGTACGATGTCAGGTACTCGTTAAAGACCCCTACCCTAGATGAATAAAAATTTAGGGTAGGCAAAATTTAGGACTCCCACAGTAGAGTCGGGCTCATGTCCACCAGAGTGACGAAAGAGCGCTCTGGTAGTAGGCGATATGACCTTGTAGTTAAAGCCCGGGCATGAGTCATAAAACCTAACCCTAACCTAGAATTAGAAGTAGAACTATTAGAAGGTTACTTTTTACTTATCACCAGTTCACCACAGAGGCACTGTGTTGTATCGATAGTCAATACGATAGTCTCCTCCCACTTTTTCAGACGAGTTGCACTTCGGATGAATAATAATTATTTCATTTTTCTTTTTTTCTCCTGTTTTTCGGATGAGCTGTAATTTTAATTAAAAATTTAATAATCGTTAAATAATCATCGATTATCCTATTAATCAAACCTAGATGACATCGATTAAAAACCACCGATTATTTTACCAATTCGAACAAACATCGATTATTTCGATTAATCTGTTAATCGATACCCGTCCCTACATAGGACTAACCGTTCTCGGGTAAATCGAGGAAACGTCTAAAAATATGTGTTACAAAACTACATTTCAGGTTTTTGGTATGTATCTCAAAAACCGGACGACTTGCAAAAAATTGTATTTCATATAAAATATTTATTTTTTCTAGAATTTTTACTTCGAAAAATTTTTTATTAGGTCATAAACATAAGCGGTATTTTGTAAAATGTACTTGAGCCTCGAAGTAAAGTGGTCTCAGTTTTCGTTCAAAATCTAATCAAAACTAAGTGAGCACATGTGATCCTGACATTACAAATTTCAAGCTACGATCATTTTTTGCGGTAGAGAGCTAACAACTTTCCAATCACGTACGCATGGACAGGCATCATCGCGAAAATGGTCAAAACATATTCAGGAGACCTTGAAATTTGAAAATCCGTTGAAATCTTGAACTGGAATTTTTGCACGATTACAATACTTTCTCATACTGTAGGTATAAGAAAGTAAAAAAGAAAAAAAAACAAGAGTAATCAAGAATAACAGATGAAAAAACTCAATTAAGCATTTAGGCTTAATTTGTATGACAATTAAATAAATCAATTAGTCTGAAAATTGATAGCCCACAATAAAAATATGGTATATTTAAAAAGATAAATAACGTATCTCAAGGATTTATGTTGAAGAAACAAACAAAAGCTGTTTTTCTGCAAGTTTCATTAGTTAAGAGAAGCATTATTTATGTCAGAACATAGTTTCTATCTAACAAAGGAATCTTTCTAAATAACTACAATGAAGAGTTCAGATCAAGAACAAAATTAAAAGAAAACATTCGAAAACACAATAGCTGTGAACAGGGGCGTAGCCAGGGGGGGCATAAACTCAAAAAATCTTTTCATTAAAAATGGATTGCTTGCAAGTTACGCTCCAAAATGGAACAGAGCTGTGGTTCAATCTGTGGAAAGAGAAAAACATGGGAAAAGAAGACCTGAAAGCACTGGACCTTATTGATGTTTTGGGCGAAACAGTGCACTTTATCCCTCAGACAAGACAGGCGTTGATGATTTGCTTGGCACAGCCGTGCACAACAGCTACGATAGACAGGACATTGAGCAGCCTGAGGCGTGTGAAGACATGGCTGAGATCTATCTTGGTACAAGACCGTCTCAATGGTCTCTACATGCTAAGCGTGTACAGAAAGTTTCTGGAAAATGATCGAGAACACTTCAAAGAGGAAGTTCATTCATGATTTTTGTAGGATAAACGAACATTGTGCATTACTTAAATGTACATGTACAAAACAAGTCATATTACATTTTTTTAAGTATACAAGAATTCCATCATTTCATTTCCTCGCTCAAAATCTTCATTTATGTTATACTTTATAAAAATGCAAAGAGCAGCAGCAGCAAATGCACGCTATTGGCTGTGAGTCATTTAATTATAAAAGCACAAAAACCACAGCGTGCATTTGCTGCTGCTGCGCTTTGCATTTTTGCTGCTCATGTAAAGTGAGCGTAAGTATTACATAAATAAAACAAACTTATTTTTGAAATATTGTCTATTGAAAAAAGTTCCTCAACTTAGAAGTTGTTAAGTATTACAGTCAGTGGCTGCTCAAAATGCTGGCTACGCCCCTAGCCTAGAAATAACTGTAATTAAGAAAAATTACTAAAAAAACTGAATTGAGTAGAAAAGTTCGAATTTTTGTCAGGATTACGTAACATCCCTGTATATCTGAGAAAGTAAAAACATTGATAAAGATTTGCCCATTACCTTTCTTGATACATTTGATACATTCTAATTTATACGTATGGATAGTATTTCTTTGTTCTATCGTTATAATATTATATTTAAGAAAGATGAAGTAAATATTGTGAGGAAAAAATTGTACAAAAACTGATAACAAAAATTGTATAATAAATTACAAAACCTATTCTAAATCGTATGTAAACTAGTTAATAACAAGTTTCAATGGAAGATTGAGATGAGTAAATGGCTGTTCTAATGTGCAAAAAATATGTTATCAACGCCGGAGGGTGTCATATTTTAATAAAATTTCAAACTGACAGATTTATCTTTGGATCTCATCTGTTCTGGTGAAATGTATTCCTTGAGGGCTCTTGAAGCTTTATTTATTTTCTACTTTCTTATATTTATAGCATAAGGAAGTATATTGTAATCGTACGAAAATCCACGATCCAGTTTTCAACCGATTTTCACCTCTGTAAGTCCCCGTATACGTTTTAAACATTTTCTTAATGATGTTGAAAAGTTGTGAGCGTTCTACCGCAAAAAAACTATTGTAGTCACATGTGCGATATGATCCGAATTTGGCAGAAATTGGAGACCAAAATTAAGTTCACTTTACTTCGGATCTAAGTACAGCTTATATTTATGACCTAATCAAAACTGAAATATACATTTTATATGGAATACGATTTTTCGCAGGTTCCCCGGTTTGCGAGATATATGCCGAAAACAGTCCTCAAATGTTGTTTTGAAACATATATTTTTTACCCAAAAACCGTTAGACCTATAGAAAAATGTGTTCTTAGCGAAATATTCAATATTCAATTTTTCAATCGCTACTGTCTTCAGATTTAATATAGGACCAGTAAGATCAAAGTTATAGTGCACCAAAGAATGAAGAATACATTTTTGTTGTAAATATTCCGTAGTAAATTGTATCGCATAGTAACAAATTATAAAATATATTTCTTATTATTAGTAATTTTTTTAAAATAAAATGAATCAAAATAAAGAAAAACACTTCATAACGATCTTATGATACATACAGTACCCGACACAATACAAACTACTTACATACGGTTTTTTAGAAAACTTTACACACATACAAACCCAGAAATACGTACTTTATCTTCACAACACTTACCACAAAACCCCCCACGAAGGTTGAAAAGAAGATGGAACCGCGACTTACTGCCACCTTAAATCATATTCGTTCTTATTTTTTATTTATTTTTTTTTACATAATTTTCCTTTGTTCTTGTCCTAATAATTAAGATAAATTTTCGTCCCGAGGACCTACCACTGGGTGGCCTTCCACTCACATGCCATTCACGCCAACATATCGATACCTACCCACATAGATGCTGGTTGTTGCACTCTAGCAACAGTTGCTTCTTTATAAATAAAAGACAACAAAAAAAATTTATATATAAAATTTATGTGATTTGGCCAACCCAAGATTTTCTTATACCAACCACCTTTGTACAGATTAACCTCTCAAATTCATTTCATGCTGGCATTACTGGGTACCTATATGAATGTCACTCTCAAAACTACAATGAAACGAAGAAGACCCTGACGCCAACACATACCCTTTAATTTTAATATGAAATACATTTCTGAGAGGGAGAGAAATAATGATCTGTACAAAGGTGGTCGGTATAAGGAAGTCACCTATATTGGCCCCATCACATATATTTTTTCTCAGATAATAATACAAGGATTTGAGCATGCGCCAACAAAATCATCTTTCATATTGAATCCTTCCGTTATTAGAACACGTTCAGTATGAAATGAACTTCGTCTCCCATTCTTTCCTGCTTAAGACATTCACTTCCTGAAGATTGCTCAACTCCTCACAATTAAAAATAAGTCGTTGGTGAATCACTGGTAATGTACTTCCCCAGAAGTAATCAATTAATTTTTCGCTCTTCCTCTAAAACCAGTCGACCGTTAGCGCTATCTCCTCATACTAAATTTTGGAATTTTATAATTTATATGTAATTTTGTGTCGATAGATTCATAATGGTACTTATTAAAGTTTTTGAGTTAAGCCTCCCCCCAATCCACCCCCTCTCCTTTGGCCTATTTAGCTGAAGATCGATAAGCGGCCTTATGAGATTTGGTCATATGTAAAATTTTGTGTTAGTTATTATGACTCATGTCCGGGCTTTAACTACGAGGTCATATCACCTACTACCAGAGCGCTCTTTCGTCACTCCGGTGGACTTGAGCCCGACTCTACTATGGGATTCCTAAATTTTGCCTATCCTAAATTTTTATTTACCTAGGGCAGGGATCTTCAACAAGTACCTGACATCTTACAGGCTCGGGACCATCGTTTAACCTCCCATCTGAAGGACGGCGTGCTTCAGTTTATTTTACTTCCCAGATAAAATAAACTAAGGGCCTCGGTCGGGTTTCGAACCCACAATCTTGAGCTCAGAAGGCAAGCATGCATACCACTGAGCTACCGGCGCCCTCAAAAAAATTTCGTGTTGATACAATCATTCTATCGGCATTTATTAGTTTTTATGTTCAGCCTGCCCCTAATCCCCTCCTTCCCTTTGGTCGATTTGGCTGAAAAACAATATTGGTGTCGTCTTTAGAGGGTTCTGGATTCACATATAAAATTTCATTTCGTTACATTCATATTATCGAGAGTTATCGTGTTCACAGATACACACACACACAGAGAATGTACTGGCATTACAGGATATAAGAAATGTATACTCTCAAGATTACAAAGAGACAAAATGAAATGATTTTGAGAAGGGGAGGGGGATAGAGAGTGATCTATAAGCGTGGTTGGTATAAGAAAGTCCTAACTTTACCCGAGCTCTCACAACTTTCAGAGGACCTTGAAACGTGAAAATCAGTTGAAACCTCGATCTCGAATTTTCGCAAGAATACAATATTTCCTTAAATTATATATATATATATATATATATATATATATAAGTTGTGAGAGCTCGGGTCAAATTAGGACTTTCTTATACCAACCACGCTTATAGATCACTCTCTCTCCTAGACATAAAATAAGTCCATAAATTGCTTCAGATAACAATGTATTAAATTGAATGCAAATATTCGATATAGCTAGTTTTAGATAATGGATTATAGTTCATCAGCGAATAAACACATAGAAGTGATTACACTGATTTTCATGGTTAATGGGCAGAATTTCAGTAAGTCACAAACCATCAGTCTCAAAATCATTTAAATTATTTCTGAAATCATCATTTAAAGTCATTAATCGGGAGCATATAATGTTATTAACCTGTTTATTGTCAATAACTATATTCATATTAATTGACATAATTGTACAAGAATATAGAAGTAAATACAAGGAGGTAATGTGAGAAAAACACATAATTTGTGGGAGCTTTCTCTATTTTTTTTTTTTTTTTTTTTTTGCATTCCCATTGTGTTAAAATGAACGTTATTCTGCAGTTTTACATGTCATTCGAACTTTCCCATACTATGAAAACTTGCCTAGAGTCGGCCGAACTGTGAACAGGATCTGAAAAAGATATTCTCTCAATTTTCTCCCCAATACGGAGACTTCTCTCTTGCATTAATTAATAATAATATTTATTTTCTTTAAACCATAAAATTGTAATTGAATACATAATACAATTGTGTAAAACAAAATAGCTTATCAATTATATACATCAACCGATATTAAATCTAAAATACAAACGTAGGTATATGAGATGAACTACAATAATTTTTTCAAAATAAATAATAGAATAAATGGATATAAAATTCCTAATATTAATAAATACAATATTTTTTATAGTATGTATATATGTATTAACTTAATAACTTACGATTCCGTTTGACAAGAATCATCAAAGACATAAATTTCGAGTTTTTCTGAGAATCAGCCAGGTAATGACAAAATATCATGTTTTTCAAATATCTCTCTGCAGCTTCTTTTTTGATTATTATTATCTATTATTCTTAGTGCTTTCTTTTGAAGTCTAAAAATATTAACACTAGAGCTATAAGCTCCCCAATTTATTAAACAATAATTAATTATAATATGGAAATATGCATAATATAGAGTAATTAATGTTTTTTTTATACGATCTTAATTTTTGATGTAAGAAACAAATGGAACTTAGTATCCTACCTATGACTAACTTATATTCAAACCATACGTCGTATCGATATGAAGGCCCAGATCTTTGATATTTGTTATTTTTCGGAGTCCAGTTCATGTTACACTACGATGTGATATAATATTTGAATGTAAAAAGGAACTGACAGCGTTACTAAATGGATGAGTATTTCCTTCCAGAGATCTATGTAGGAAAAGTCACGGACCTATTTATGTACAGATCCTTCTGTGTGCTAGATACAGATACTATTATAAAAAAGTTTTTATTTGTAACAACCTCTTTTTTGATAGGACTAACTGTTTTCGGATAAATCAAAGAAACATGTAAAAATATAGTTAGTTATTATGAATCATGCCCGGGCTTTAACTACGAGGTCATATCGCCTACTACCAGAGCGCTCTTTCGACACTCTGGTGGACATGAGCTCGACTCTACTATAGGAGTCCTAAATTTTGCCTATCCTAAATGTTTATTCATTTAGAGCAGGGGTCTTTAACGAGTACCTGACATCGTACAGGCTCGGGTCCATCGCTTAACGTCCCATCCGAAGGATGGCGTGCTTCAGTTTATTTTACCTCCAAGATAAAATAAACTAAGGGCTTTGGCCGGGTTTCGAACCCACGATCTTGAGCTCAGAAGGCAAGCACGCATACCACTGAGCTACCGGCGCCCTCTGTGTAAAAATATATGTTTCAGATCTGTTTTCGGCATATATCTCGCAAAACGGACAACTCATATGAAATGTGCGTTTTATTTGTTTTCTAAACTGTTATTTAAAAATAGTTTTGATTAGCTCATAAATATAAGGGGTATCTTGTAGAATGTACTTAAGCACCGAAGTAAAGTAGTCCCAACTTTAAAAATCTAAAGTTTTAAGTTAGCACATGTGTCAAGTTCATAGTTATTATAGTTTCTAAGCTGGACTTTCCAGTCATATACACACACATGCACAGATAGATATTATCGCAAAAATGGTCAGAGGATTTTAACACGAGAAAATCTGTTGATAACTCGATCTCGGATTTTTACACGACTACAATAAAGCTTTTTATTCTAAAATTGTAAAATTTTACATATAATTTTTATTTGGTAAACTAAAGAAAGTAAAACTAAGTACAGTTGGAAAATGGGACAATAAGGAAAAGGAAAACCTGGTTTCATAACATTTGAACACATCCCGCCATTGTTTGTGATATGAGTACAGAACCAGGTCGGGCATGTAGATCTCAGGAAGCTGTTATATTGCCATCAAATGGCCAAGCGAAAAGAGAGTTTCGGTCGCCAAGTGAAAAAAACAAACCTTAAAACATCGTCGTGAATCATCGGCAATGTCTTGAGCACGAATTAATCAATTACGTATTCGCTCTACCTACAAATCAATCGATCGTTTGTGATAAAAATCAATATTTAACTTACATAGGGGCTTCTGAATCCTCATAATAAACTTTATGTCGGTATATTCATTACTTCGGCAGTTATTTTTAGTCTAGCTTCTCCTCTGATCTCTCCCATCCATTTGGCGGATTCCGTTGAAAATTAATAGGTGTCGTTATGGGGTTTTGAATTTAAATATAGAATTTCATGTCAATGCATTCATTATACTGGCAGTTATTGAAGTTTTTTAGTTCAGCCCTCTTTCTTCGGTGGATTCCGTTGAAAATTAATAGGTGTTGTTCATAAAGGGTTTTGAATTTACATATGAAATTTCGTTTCAACAAATTCATTACAACGGCAGTTATTATAGTTGTGTGTTAAGCCCCCATTATCTTCGGCCGATTTGGCTGAAAATCAGTAGGTGTCGTCCTTGTGGAGTTTTGGATACACATATAAAATTTCATGACGACAACTTTTCAACAACTTTTCTTCAAGGTATAATATGACCTACTATCTAAGAATACGGAGAATACGGAGACCTTCTAAATTCATATAGAAAAGTCATCGTTGAATCATCAGCAATGTACTTCCCCAGAACGAATTATTCGAATTTACTCCCCCCCCCCCCCCCCACCTCTTAAACCAGCCGACCGTTTGCGTTAATATTCAACATTCGACTTCAAAATGCAATCTGTTTATATTACTATCCACGAATGGTTTTCAAGAAGAAAACAGAAAAAAAATATTATGCAAAAAATGTGTACTTATAATCTTTCGAAAAACTCACTGCAGCGCTGTCTTTAAAAAAAATTAAAACTTCAAAAAACGATTTGAGTGTGAGGGCCAAATTTTCCTCTCGGTATCTAGATATTATCGCCTACTATTGGACACGATCCCGACTTCTGTTATTCCTACCTATGTTTAGTTTCCTAGGATAGAGTGGGATCTTTAAAGACTACATCTATCCATCGCTTAGCGTCCCATTCGAAGGTTTTTATCTTTCAGATAAAGAACTGTTTTTGAACCCATGATTTTGAGCTCAGGTGGCATCTCTGAGCTAACGCGGCGCCCTCTCCATCCGAACATACTCTCTGAAAATATATTCCACAAAAAAAAATTTTATACATGGCGTACTGCGCATGAAATTTGAGCAGATAATCATATAAAAAATAGTCTTTAGAAATAGTGGAATAGTTGGCGTGCCCTCATTATAATGGTCTTAGAATTAGCACGTACTCTAAAATACCCGCTCCCTATTATTCCTGTTCCTCATTTGAAAGGTTAATTAACAAAAATAGCCACTAAAAAATTATCTGATCCTTCACAAAATTTCACTTCATTAATATACACGCGGTTTAGTTACACCGATATAACTTTCAACAAAGTTAAGATTTTTTTTTGTTTAATATAACATATTCAAGAGGGTTGGGCCGACATAACATGACCTCTCGTAGAAGGAAAGGTTATCAAAAAATATTTTAATTTATCTATTCTCTCCAATATTACAAGCATTCCATAGAAAATAATACGTAACGAAACAAATTCCTTAAAATCTCATACAATAATAATAATACATTTATTTCCGTTAAACCAATACATGGTATTAAGATTTTTTTTTTTTTTTTTTGGCTTTTATTCATAAAGATGCAACTGTTGCTAGGGGGCAACAACCAGCATCTATGTTGGTAGGTATGGAGACGTTGGCGTGAATGGCATGTGAGAGGAAGGCCACCCAGTGGTAGGTCCTCGGGACGAAAATTTATATTAATTATAAGGACAAGGGAAAAATAAAAAAATAAATAAATAATAATAATTAAAAAAAAAAAAATAAATAAATAAAAAGGAAGTGAAAGACAACTTTGATGGAATGGGTGAGAGAGATGGTAAAACTGAAGGAAAATAATGTAAAAGAATAAAAAAAAAAATAAAAATATTAAGAACGAATAGGAATTAAGGTGGCAGTAAGTCGCGGTTCCACCTCCTCTTCAACCTTCGTGGGGGGTTTTGTGGTAAGTGTTGTGAAGATAAAGTACGTATTTCTGGATTTGTATGTGTGTAAAGTTTTCTAAAAAAACGTATGTAAATAGTTTGTATTGTGTCGGGTACTGTGTGTATCATAAGATCGTTATGAAGTGTTCTGTTGTTTATGTATGGGGGGCATTGTGTTATCAGTCTGAGGGTTTTTGACTGAAATGCCTGAATTCGTTTGATGTTGGATGTTTTTGCTGAACCGTATATCTGTGATCCGTATGTCCATAATGGTCTAAGTAAGTAAGTATAACAGTTCCGTTTTTGTGTCATGTCTAATTTTGATCGTCTATTTAGAAGTCCGTAGAGTATTTTGAGTCGACGGTTCAGCGTGTTTCGTGTGAGACGTGTGTGAGGATTCCATGTCAGTCTTCGATCCAATGTCAGTCCTAGGTATCGTACAGTATTAGTTTGAGGGAGGGGCTTGTCGTAGATGAAAACGGGGGGGCATGTTTCTCGTCGAAGTGTAAATGTGATGTGCTGTGATTTTTCTGTATTTAGTTTGATTTTCCATGTGTTGCACCAGTTTTCAATTTGTGTGAGATGGTGTTGTAGTGTAAATGAGGCGTGTATGTGAAGGTCAGCAGCAGCTAAGATGGCGGTGTCATCGGCGTATGTAGCTGTCATTGTGTGGATGGAGGTGGGCATGTCAGATGTGTATATTGTATATAATAAAGGAGCTAAGACAGAACCCTGCGGTACACCCGCCAATATGGGTCTTATTGAGGAGATAGCAGAGCCCTGACGGACGGCGAAGTATCTGTTTGTTAGATATGAATGAATGATTAAATAATATGTGTGAGGAAGCAACGGTCTCAATTTATAAAGAAGTCCCGCGTGCCAAACTCGGTCAAAAGCCTGACTTACATCAAGGAACGCCCCCGTTGCATAAAACTTTCTTTCTAGGGCAGACGCCACGTAATCCACAACCCTGTGTAACTGGTGTATTGTGGAGTGTTCTGAGCGGAAGCCAAACTGATGATGAGGAAGTGTTTGCTGACTGGAAAGAATAGTTATGAGCCTTTTGTATAGTAATTTTTCGAAGAGTTTAGAACATAGTGGAAGAAGACTGATAGGTCGGTAGGAGGAAGGAGAGTGTTCTGGCTTCTTTGATTTTAGTATCATAAGAATGTGTGAGAGTTTCCATTGAATTGGAAAGCGTGTTGTGCGTAGTATGCAGTTAAACAGGGTTGTCAGGAACACGACAGCTTTCCGAGGTAATTCCTTGAGAACTTCAGCCGTAATGAGGTCATACCCTGGGGACTTCTTTTTGGGGAGGTGTTGAATTTCAAATGCGACTTCAGAAGGTGTGAATGATTTGGGAGGGAGTGAAAGGGGTAATGGGATATGTAGTGTTTGTGAGACATGTGTTTCATGTGTTAAATCATGCATGTCTGGATGAGGTGTGAAGGTTTGTGTGAGATGGGAGGCGAAGCGCTCTGCTTTCTCCTCGTCTGTTATGGCCCATGAGTCATTGTCATATCGCAGAGGTACTGACGTTGCTGGTTGACGCAGCACCCGACGAGTTTTTCGCCAGAGACTGCCACTTTCAGCATTCAAGTTGGAGAAGTAAGTATCAAATTTAGCTTTTCGAAATAGTTTAATTTCCGTCTTCAGTTTGTTATTCAGTCGATTGTATATCTGTTTGTCAGTCGGTAGTCTGGAGGATTTCCATATCTGCCGTGCTCTCCGCTTCTCCCTGATCAATCTGCGAATGTACTCTGGGTAAGCCGGTAGATCTTGCCTGGAAGCCAGCTTTGAGGGAAATGATGAAGACCATGCGGCTTCCTGAACACTACATGTGTAGAACTCCACTGCCTGCTCTAGCTCCTCCTCTGTCTTTAGGGAATATGGTACAGAGAGCTTAGCGTTTAAGGTTTCCCTGAATAACTCCCAGTCCATCAGTCCTGGAGTTAGCGTCGGTTTACTCTCCTTTTGAGACGGCTCCGCCCAGACGTTTAAAAACACCGGTGAATGATCCGAAGAGAGGAAAAGAGGATATAGAAAAAAAAATATATATATATATGTATTAATTAATCAATTATAAATGAATTAATAAAAAATTATAAATGAATAAATAAAACAATAACGTACATTGGACTGACCTTTAAGGGGTGAAGGAACTGTACCCAAAAAATAAAAATGAAAGCTTTGTATTAAATAATGTTTTAGGGTATGAAACACGATTTTTTATTGTGATTATATTATTCTTTTTGAACAGTGAGAATAAAATTCCGTTTCAGTGTAAAGGGTTTCCACCAATGATACTAATAGAAAATAAAAAATATGCCAAACGAAATTGAAAGTAATGTTTTCAGCTAAAAGTTAACATAAATACAAATAAATTAGTTGTTAGTCTTCATATCACTTACAAGACGGATAACCGAGATTTCACAATATTTAAAACATTTTGTTTATTATTCCCAGATAAGTGTTTTTCTATGGATGGAGATAATAATTTATATTTATTGTAGGAAATATACCTACTAAAAAAAATATATTTTCATCAAAATTAACAAATTAAGGTCAAAATTTAGAAAGAATATATTTGATTTGAGACCAGTATAATGTTCACTTGATGAAGATAGTTTGCAACAAACAACAGATAGGCCTTCGGTCCCCTAAAATATATTTATATTATTTTTGTTAACGTTTCGCTATTATTCAGGCATTATCAAAACTTTTGTGACAAAATAAACTATTTATAGAAATTATATTTTATGGTAGTAAATATTGAAATATAATGGTTATAAATTGTTTATTTTGTCACAAAAGTTTTGATAATGGCTGAATAATGGCGAAAAATTAACAAAAATAATAAAAAAATATTTTGGGGAGACCGAAGGTTAATCTGTTGTTTGTTTCAAACCACCTTCATCAAACTAATTAATTTCTTAACTTTTTATTAGTAATTCCAAGTTCAATATAATGTAACTATAATTTTTATAATTAAATACAATTAAATTTAACACCACAAAATGTCAACACGTAACATTCGCTCTCCGCCGTGGTGACTGCCCCCCAGTATTCCTTGAAAACCAGCCATTACCTCATACCACTTCCGTAAAATATTTAGGTTTAACCCTCGATAGAAGGCTGACTTGGAATCCTCACACTCGGACGACATGATTCACACTAGACAGGCGACTTAGACTATTGTACAGTATTTTGAATAGGCGTTCTACATTATCTACTCGACAAAAACTAAATTGTTATACCTATCTTCTCCGACCGCTCTGGACCTATGGCTTACAAATATATGGTACAGCCAAGACTTCGAATATCAAAAGAATACAGGTATTTCAATCCAAGACTCTCCGACTGATCACGCAATGCCCACCATACGTTAGCAACAAGACTTTGCACCGCAATTTGAACATCACACCCATAGACACAACCATTAAACATTTATACAAACGTTTCTACACCAAAATTTACTTACACACCAATCCGGAAATTCGCAAAATCTTAAGTACTTTACCCCACAATCCCCCAAGAAGATTAAAGAGAGTTTGCCATAGAGATCTCCTGTTGTGAAGTGATGTCATGAGGGTTCACCGCTGGGTGTTTTTCCTCTCTCAAGCCTTCCATGTCATATTTATTTTTATTATTTTATTTTATTTTTATTATTTTTAGAATAGTACATGTCAGCCCAGCCGCTGGTTGTGCAATTTTTGCATAGTTGTGGCTTAAAATAAAAAAATACAAAAAAAAAAAAAAAAATTTATAATACACTTTAAATTGATATAAATTTGTATATGTTCTGAACACTATAAATCCTTCCATTTTCTGTATAGACTGATATTCAGTACGGTTAGAATCTTTTCTTATTCATAATGAAAATATAAAATAAGAAACATTATAAAATTATTCTTTATAAAATTCAGTCATGATTTTTTATTTTGTTCTGTGAATAATGTTTAAAAAGAATTATATTCTTACAGAAAAAAAATAAACTTTTTTTTTTCCAAAATTTATCAGATCCGTTCAAACATAAAATGAATATCAGAGTCATATACTCATGTAATTAGTGGTACAAATGATATTTTTTAAATAAATAAATTGAGTATAAACATAATAATAATAATAATTATTCGTCGTAGTGTACGAAATATAGAAATTAAGAAAAAAAATAATAATTACCTATAGAAATTAATAAATAAAATTATATAAATAAAATAAATAACTAATAAAAAATAATTTTATTAGCAATGAAAATATTAAACAAAAGTAAATTCGATAGACCGTACAGAAGATCTGTGATCTGTGGGGAATTCTGCCAAGAAAATAAAACTGAATGCTAAGTATGAAATAATGTTTTTATATATGAAATACAATTTTCATATCGTGGTTATTTTATTATTTTTGAAAAATGAATATAATATATAAATATTTTTATGTTTTTTAAATTATATTTATTCCCTTTAAGAAGTATTGAAGAAGTTAAGAAAAAACAAGAACAATGTTTAGTTATTCAAAAATTTTCTTTGTTCCTGTTAAGATCGTAACTAGTATTAAATAAAGAAAAACCTTATTTTTTTTAAATATTGTCTATTTCACAAAATAAATATAAAAAATGGTACTTTCGATATTGCTACCATCTTCAGCCAGGACTTAACATATAGTAAGTTGAAGTTCAACAAGTTTTACAATTTTGTAATCCAAATTTCAGGTTACATCCGTTTTGCTTTACTTTTTATTAAGTGCTTCACAATAGCTGTGCAGAAAATGTTAAATGTCATAACTAATATTGTTAAAAGAGAAAATATTTTATTTTTTAATTATTTTTTCTAATAACCCTAAATGATTCAAATATAAACAGAATATGATAGTAGATAAATAAAATGTGTTTCACAATTTCACAAATGTAAAGTTACCTGTGTTTAAGTGAGGCAAGAACCAAGACATTACAATGATGAGCAAAGAATAGAGGAAATGTCATGAACATTGAAAGAGGGTTGTGTAAGATGGGAAGAGGGAGACATTATATATATAGAGCAAAAAAAATATTTGAATTGTTTTATGAATGTAGCATCTCGAGGAGCATTATGTATAGACAGGTTAGTCAGGTATATTCAACAACAAACATATATATATATGGTGGGCTGGTGTTTTACACCTAGGGACCTAAGCATCCAGTGCTCTTATCCCTTCCCTGGAAGCGCTGAGCTTTCCCCTTATATTAACTGTATGTTTATACTTATACTACCTGAACCAAGCCCTTCATGAAGTGTTCAGTCTCCCAGTTTCCTTAATGAACCTGAGAATGCTCTCATAGTCCAATCTTCTAAAGTCCTCCTCTGCGATTACATCTCCACCAAAGATGTGGAATCTCGTTCGCGCATATCCCGAGCAGATGCCCAGGAAGTGTGCCGCCGTTTCGTCTTCTTCCCCACATCTATCGCAGGTAGGACTGTCCTTGACTCCCACAGTGTGTAGGTGTCTATAGAACTGACCATGTCCTGTGAGAACTGTTTAGTTGCCTAAGCTCGTTCCTTTTGAAGGTTCAGGATCCCGTCTTTCAGAACTCTGGACTGTGGTCTTTTCTCTCCATGTACACTCCAAAAGATCCTTAGTCCATTCTTTGATTCCGATTCGGTATGTTTCCCGAGATATTCCCAGCACCGGGTCTGGAACAAACTTAATACCCAAAAATTAGAAATTATATTTAATTAATTGTAGTTTTCAACTTCATTTCATAGAAATTCAAGTGGGATTCTCAGCAAAGTTTGAAGCGATATGAGCTCAGTACAGAATATTTATTATCATCATTTCACAAATGTTGACTTAGAAAAGAAAGTGGTCGGTAAATTACTGGCTATGAACTTCCCCAGTAAAAGGTGTTCTTATGGGGTTTTGGAATCACATATAAATTTTCGTGTCGATACATTCATTACAACGGCAATTATTAGAGTTCTTTTGTTAAGCCTCCGCTCTAATCCACTTCATCCCTTAAGCTGATTAGACTAATAATCAATAAGTGTCGTCCTGAGAGGATTTTGGATTCACATATACATTTTCGTGTCGATACATTCATTCTATAGGGAGTTATCGAGTTCACAAACACACAGACAGATTTTTTTTTTAATTTCTGAAGTCAGGAGGTTGAAAAACATTAAATTCCGTTGAAAACTTCTTATCGAATTTCTGACCGATTATATAACTTCTTATAGCTGGGCAAGTAAGTAATAAGGAATTTCTTTCAAATAAGTTTGAGAAAGCGCTTTTATTTTTAAAATTTGTCCAATATATATTTTATTATTTTTTTTTTTTCATTTTAGGTGGCATTGCTGTTCATCTTCATAATAATGGTATCATCTGGCATTATCCAAGACCATAGCGATGTAAGTATAGTCTTCAAGATGGCATTTATGAATAATGTCCGAATACATTTTTGCAAACTGATATACTTTATATCTATAAATTCTTATAATAAATATAGCAATATTTATAATTATACTATCGCTAGTTATCTAAAGCTCATAAATTCATGTTTATAATTTTGAAAATGCCCAAACGGGCGCAACGTCAACTGATCTATAAAAAATAAACAAATTTTGAGAGACAATACGCGCATTGAAGTGTTGTTTATCAACCATTTCTTGTTTTTGAAGTTATAACTGGTCTTAAATAAAGGATATTCTTCCTCCACCATAGAAAATGAATTTAGTTAAATAAATACTTAGGTATTCAAAAATGACGAGAAATTAATAAATACATTTCAATCATATCCATTATATTATGACCAGCAACTTGACTCTGCGACACTGTATATTCCTAACTTATTTCACCGATTTTATTAAATTTTTCTGAAAAAATAGTCTGAAGTTGAGGAAAAAAGTTGAGGCGAAACGTCGTTCATTGCATTCAGAATAAAAATATTATAAATATATTTTGGAGCACCTGAGGCCAATTTTTGTGTGTTATAGAACCACCTTCATCAAGGGAAAAAATAATGTATCCAATCCACACGAGAGGGCGGGGACTGAGGGTTGCCGTCCCCCGGCCTTCCGTTTCGAACGCAAAGTTCCTACAGAAACAAGTACAGATTAACAATATTTTGAAACTTGAAAAAACTTTTCCAAACTTCTACACTTATTAAAATAATAATATCAATTTCTACCAAAAGCTTTCTGTATTATCCAGTAGAGTGCTCTGCTGTCTCTAATATCAGGGCAGTTCATAATACGGATGTAAAATACAAGCCTACCCAATTGTCTGAAGGCAGTTTTACTAACGATATAATATAGTTGAGCACATGTTGAACTTTCGCGGTCGAACTTGTACTTTATTTTCTACCACAACTACTTTCGGCAATTTGCCATCTTCATACCCAAGTATGGGTGAACCTGAATGTAAATATTTGGAGAGTTCAGAGAAAAAATCATGTTTCATATTTGTCGTCTATTTCCATAGACCGTCATATAATTAAAATGCAAATCCAGTTAAAGTTTTGCATCAAAAGCAGCTTATAACTCTTAAATAACATGTATTACATAAGAACGCCAAAAAAAATCAAGAAGTAAATGCACATAGCGTCCCCGCACTTTAAAATAATTTTTAGTTGATGTTCTTAAGGGTTAGAGTTACTACTATCCACATTTTTTGAGGAAACTTTTTGTTTTTTAATAACTAATTATTAATCAATTTTGCAAAATTTTAAATGGGACCATCTATGTCAAACCAAACCTATATAAAAATTAATTCAGTGTTTCTTGGATTTGGCATGTCACAAGGAGTATACTAATAAAGATAAGATACTACTATTATCTGTATTTTGTTGAGAGAAACCTTTTTTGACATTTGACAAAAAATTAGTTTTTCAAAAATCGTTGCAGGTTAACTTCCCTTAATTGTTAACCAATTTCAAAAACATTTAAATGGGACTATCTTTGTCAAAACGAACCTATACACCAAGTTTCATGAAAATTATTTCAGGGGGTTCTTTTGAGTTAAAGGTACGACAATGATTTAGGGAATATATTCACTGACAGCAATTTTTTTTACCACAAAAATCGGACAGAAAAATGGTTGGCTCTTACAAACAACCATAAAGTTTTCACTCAATCTTTAGAGATGCGTAGCTAAATGGAAAACAGTCCTTCTGTATTTCACACCTTTTCATCTTTACAAATTGTGTTTTTCTTGTATTTCAGAGCCGGCCAAAATATGCCTTTGACTACTCAGTAAGTGACATTGGAACAGGAGACACGAAGAGCCAGTGGGAGACCCGGGATGGAGACATAGTGAAGGGAGAGTACAGTCTGGTGGAGCCCGATGGAACTCTGAGGACGGTGGCGTATACAGCGCACCCGTTGTTCGGGTTCAGTGCTGTGGTCAACCGGATCCCACCTCAGTATAGACATTAATAAACATATTGCCGATTAGGTGACGTCGTAAGAGTCTTAAAATAAAACAAAAAGTCGTATCCTGCATTTGGCTGATGAGCTACTCAATAAGAAATTGACACTATGTGGTACACTTTGGAAAAATAAAACATTCATTTCTCCAGGGTTTCTAGCTCCACGCAGCCGACCTTTGCACTCCTCCATTTTTGACTTCCTATCTGAGGGTAACACTCTAAAGCATGTATGGGCAACCTTTGACATGTTGCGGGCCAAACTTTAGTGTGCAAATACGTTCGCGGGCCGCGTAGATGGTTCAAAATAAAATAACGTCGAACTTTAAAGTAGTGTTCATAATTTTTAGCGATAGATATCAGACATGAAATAGTAAGACAATGTTATTATAGTACAATTTATTAAAATAACAAAATGAAATGAAAAAAAAATAGGTACAACATTATAATTAAATCGTGAAATTTGGAATTATTACAAACTACGAAAGTTAAGTAGCGACACCGAAATCAATGAGACACTTGAGCTTGAATTTGGGAAACTAATCCATTGATGTTTGGATTAATTCCACTGATACAAAGAAGACGTAAAGAATTTTCCAAATTATCTTAAGTGAGCCTTGTACGATGTTTTGATTTATTAACTTTCATCGTATTTTGTTCGGTCGTAACACTATTACTCAATTAATCACATGAATACGATCGCATCCGCAAACACGCACATTAAAAACACAAAAAAAATATGCAAATTTATTGACCATAAACAAACACGCGATGACATGAATTTTTCCTCACTCGCCTTGCTCGCTCACTTGATTCCGCAGGAGCAAGCGACAAACCCCATCCTACTCGATCTTCCTAATTTGGAGTGAGTGTGAGTAAGTAGTGTAATATTTTTTTTTTTTTAATTGGGTTTTTCAAAATGTCTCGCGGGCCGGACCAAATCTTACAGCGGGCCGGTTGTTGCCCACATATGCTCTAAAGTGTCGCATCGTAAGAAGATTGTTGTGTTGCTTTCTCAGCATAGACCAAACGAAGGGTAACAATTATTTTTTGAGAAAATACCAACATAAAATGGCGCTAGCAGCCTGGACATATTTCATTGGGACCGGGCCCCCATATAATTTTACAGAAACTGGCGTCTATACCATTTTGTCAAAGGTTTTTACTTGACCAAACTCTCAAATTCTCACCCCTGTTTACGCCACAAAGTTAATATAATATATTGTGTATTTTTATTATATATTTTCTTTATTTTACTGGAATATTTACAACTGAAATATTTGTAAATGTTATGTGAAGATAGGACTTCCCTAGGGGAAAGAGTGTCACAGCCTTGGGTAATATCAGGCATCCTCAGGAGTGTATAAATATGACAACCTAGCAAACTTAAATGTCACTTTTGAACTTGATGCTGACGATATAGTAAACAAAAACCGATACACCGATAAAGTGAGTCATGAATTCCTTTCTAAGATTCATTTTCGGGCTCCCCAGACACTCTTCTATTACTAGTTCCTATACAGACCTAAAATGGCTCTTCCCATCCTCTCGTCGACAATATTTCCTAGGCTCCTTCCTCTATCAAACCATATCTTCCCAAAAGCCTTCCTACATCTTCCAAATGCTCCAATTTAAATCCTATATCCACCAGAAAGTCACTAGATCCCGTCCCTCTGATCTTTATCTCCCTTCCCACAGGACAACCTACCACAACTCCTTCCTTATCCAGGCTAACTCCCTCTGGAACTCTCTCCCTCTCCAGATTTGCCATGCTCCTACTCTCTTTTCATTTAAGTCCCTACTTTTCCATTATCTCCTAAGTCAGCAAACCTCTGATTCCTAAGGCTGGCTCCTATGAGGTAGTTCTCGTCTTCCTATAAGTCTCTCACTCCACTTGACCGATTGTGTGTTTTTTACAATTCATTCATATACAAGTCATTATTGTTACTATGTTTCACATTATAATTCATACTTGTTTTTCTAATTTTTATTTTTTATTTCTCTTCATCATTTTTCACTAGTTTATTATATTGTTTTACTCATTGCCTCTTTTATTTTGTTTTTATTCTTCTCAACTGGTTGATACTTGTATACTCTTGTTTATTCTTTATATTATTATTCTTAGGGGACGTATGTCCCAGAATAAAGATTATTTTTCATTTCATTTCATACACTTTATGTATATATTTTTGTGAAATTAGACAATATAAATCTTAAACAAGTTATTTCTTTTTATATACTGTAAATGGACCCTTTATTGACCTACTTCATTAGATTTTAGTTTTTCATAAACATTTACATAACAATTAATAAGCCTCAACAACCTATTTTGTACATTTCCAATGGCATTAATAGCAACATGATAGAGAGGTGACCAGAGGGGTGTTGACATTCTAAATATTTGCTTGGACAGGACAATGACCCTTTGTTTTGAACCAAATAAAACAGTTTGTCTTCTATTTAATTCAAATAGTCACAGATTAGTAATGGCTGGTCTCATCTGACAGGTGACATTGAAGAGTTCAATGGACCTCAGTTGTGAAAAAAAAGTGGAGCAAATCTACAAAACACTGTATTATTTACCAATCCAACTCAAGACGAGAATGTTAGGTACTAATTTAAGTCATAACGCACTTTTGTTTACTTATTGCGGAAATGTTATATTTGATATGGTTTACTGATTTTTGATGTCTTACAGCAAACAATTTCACGTCTTCAACTACATTTTCACCAGAATTTTTTATGAAAATTTAATAAATAAAAATGCATGTCTATCTGTAAATACATATATCGGCCAATAGACTCGACACTGTTTTATATCGTCGGCCTAAAAGTGAAACCTCGTAATATAAGTACGCAATTTTATATGTAAATCCAGAACCCTCTAATGACGACACCTATTGTTTTTCAGTCAAATCGACCAAATGGAATAGAGGTTAGGGGTGAGACAACATAAAACGAGAATAAGAGCCGATAGAATGAATGTATCAACACTATATTTTATATGTGTGACCAAAACCCCATAATGACAATACCTATCAATTTTCACCCAAAATGGAAGGAAGGGGGAGATTAGGTGGGAGGCTTAACTCAAGAACTTTAATAACTGCCGTTGTAATGAATGTACCGACACAACATGTATGTATGTGAATTCAAGACCCAATAAGGACGACACATTAATAATATAAAAGGGTTCACGGGATGGGGCTCGATTCAAAAACCCTAAAAACTGCCAATGTCAAAACTTAGTATGAGGATTTAGGAGCCCCTATGTTAGACAACTGTTGAATATTAGCGGATTCGGAGGAGGAGCGAAAAGTTAATTGATTAATTCCTTCTGGGGAAGTAATGATTCACCGACGACTTTTTTATTATTATTGTTTATTCATTAAATAATACGTTTTGAGACCTAATTATAATTTTCTTATTATATATTTTTTTAAATATTCGTAAGTCGACCATTGTTTTGTAGTCCCTCCTAAATGCTCTGAATCTGGCCAACCTCTCCAATAACCTGATATAAATTAATAAGACTGCAAAATCAGTAACTCCCATTATTATATATCCATGATAATAATAATTGTCAGTGGAATTGACGAAGCGGAACAGAGTTCAAGTCGATACCGAACCTTGGTAAACATTTCTGACCTCAAACACTCATGCATTTAATTTTATAATATTCAATATAAACACTCATTAAAATATTAAACAAAAACCAAAATTGCATAATAAACAATATGATTACAAATGGTGATAAGACCCTGATCTGAATTGAGACCGAGAAACGGATCAAATGGTTCAGTATAATGGCTAGTCCCAGCCGATAATGGGCATAGACAACAGATATAATGGGTTTCCTTGAGGTCTCACATCACCAACAAGGACGAAGATTCACGAGTCTTTTTTTAGTTTGTATAGTTTTTTATTCGTTTATAAGTGGATATAAAAGGCATGAAGGAAATTTAATTCAGAGCAGTGTCTAGTGTTGTCGCAAGGAACTTCACACAAATAAACAACTCGGTGAAATTCAAAAATAGCTGAAGACACTATAGAATTTATCCACCATCTATTTTCGATATAATTTTCAGCATCTATATTTTTCTAATATTTTGTTTTTTATTTTTTACTTCTTAGGGAAGAACTTTCATCAACAGTATCCAACATTATTTTAAACGATACAGCAAATAAATTTGAGATTAGTTATCATTCATTGTATAAACATTAAGACTTGAAATGAAATAAAATAAAATAAAATAAAATACATTTTATTACTCTGGGACAGAGGTTCCCTAAGAATAAATAAATAAGTCAATAAGAAAAGGAAACAATAAAATAAAGTATCAGTATGACGTACAAACAAATAAATTAGTGCTACATTGGAGAAAAACTGTATAATGAATATAGATAAACAAAAAATTGACATAAAAACAAATATTAACAGCTTAATTATGAAGAAAATAAGTATATATATATATATATAAATAGGAGAAAATATGTGAAAAAGAATCTATATAAATGTGAATAAAATAAAATAAATTAATAAAAATCGACAGAGCATAATACAATTATGTTTAACTATAAAAGAGTAGGAAGAAAAACTTGTTTGAATAATTAAGATATTATTGGTATATTGAATTAATGACGAACATCTTAAGATGTTATTTATAGATTATATTTAAAAAAATTATAGATACAGATAAAACCAAAAAAATAAATGGGAGAAAAATATATTGTGCATTGAAAATCTCCTTACATAAACCAAAACAATTTTTTTTTTTTGTCTTTTATTATAAAGATACAACTGTTGCTAGAGTGCAACAACCAGCATCTATGATGGTATTGATATGTTGGCGTGAATGGCATGTGAGAGGAAGGCCACCCAGGGGTAGGTCCTCGGGACGAAAATTTATCTCAATTAGGTATTAGGACAAGAACAGAAAAAAAATAAATAAATAAGTAAATAAAAAGGAATTGAAAGACAATTTTGATGGATGGGTGAGAGAGATGATAAGAGTGAAGGAAAATGATGTAAAAAAAAAAATTATAGAGTTCTGTTATTTATGTATGGGGGGCACTGGGTTATCAGTCTGAGGGTTTTTGACTGAAACGCCTGAATTCGATTTGATGTTGGATGTTTTTGCTGAACCGTATGTCTGTGATCCGTATGTCCATAATGGTCTAAGTAAGTGTAACAGTTCCGTTTTTGTGTCATGTCTAATTTGATCGTCTATTTAGAAGTCCGTAGAGTATTTTGAGTCGACGGTTCAGCGTGTTTCGTGTGAGACGTATGTGAGGGTTCCATGTCAGTCTTCGATCTAATGTCAATCTTAGGTATCGTACAGTATTAGTTTGAGGGAGGGGCTTGCCGTAGATGAAAACGGAGGGACATGTTTCTCGTCGAACTGTAAATGTGATGTACTGTGATTTTTCTGTATTAAATTTTATTTTCTATGTGTTGCACCAGTTTTCAATTTGTGTTAGTGTTGTAGTGTAAATAAGGGGTGTATGTGAAGGTAGGCTGCAGCTAAGATGGCGGTGTCATCGGCGTATGTAGCTGTCATTGTGTGGATGGAGGTGGGCATGTCAGATGTGTATAGTGTACATAATAAAGGAGCTAATACAGAACCCTGCGGTTCACCCGCCAATATGGGTCTTATTGAGGAGATAGCAGAGCCCTGAGACGGCGAAGTATCTGTTTGTTAGATATGAAAGAATGATTAAGTAATATGTGTGAGGAAGCAACGGTCTCAATTTATAAAGAAGTCCCGCGTGCCAAACTCGGTCAAAAGCCTGACTTGCATAGAACTTATATCAATTCGATGCGGAATTTTCAATGGAATTTCTCGTTTTCCGACCTCCTGATTCTAAAAATTAAAAAAAAAGTTCTGTATGTCTGTGAACTCGGTAACGCCACAAAAATGAATGTATCGACACTAAAGCGTATATATGTATCCATAAACCTCCAAGGACGACATCTATTGATTTTCAGTCAAAGGGATGAGATGGGAGGGGAGACTTAACATAAAAATTCTATCAACTTCCGTTGTGATGAATGCATTGACATGAAATGTCATATGTATACTCAAAGCCTTATAAGGACAACACCTATCAATTTTCAGTGGAATCAGCCAATGGGGAGTAAAGATCTGAGGGGGCTCAACTCAAATCAACACAACAATTCCTGATAGAATAAATATACCATCATGAAATTTTCTATGTTTATCCACAATCCACTAAGGACGACACCCATTGATTTTCAGTCAAATCGGCCAAAGAGAAGAGAGGATTAGGGGCTTAATACAAAACCACTAATAACTGACATTAAAATTAATATATCAAAACGACATTTCATATTTAAATTTTATTCTAAAATGTTCCATCGGAAAGTCAATGTCCCGTTTAGTTGGTACACGTGGTATGATCTGGAAAATCGGAGATAGAGTGTACAAACACATTATAAAAACCCAACGATTGTTTAGGCATGGAGCATACAAAGAAAATGTGTCTGTTATTATATCATTAGTGATGAATAAATATCAGTAGAACTTCGTGACCTATTACCCTTTGCTTTTACAAAAAAAAAAACATAGAATCAAAAATGAAAAGTGTACCGTTACTTGCATCTACTTAAGAATACTTACAAATAGAGGAAGAAAAGGCATAAGTTCACAGCGATGTTAACCTTTACAACTTTAATCAGTCGGTGAAGGACACACTTTCAGTGTAACACTATTATTTTATGGATTGCACTGATTTTCTCACGGTTCGCCCGTCAGATCTATGATTGATAATGGTTTTCATTCATTTCCATCACAAATGTTAGTCAATCTGACAAGAGTGTCCTTTTGATTTATTCATGTTTAGCAGGTAAGTTGCCATGAATAGGATTTTGCAATGTCTCTGTTGGAAATGTAAGCACAGTCCGTTACAATGGTCATATAGATCGGAATTACAGTGGGTAAAAAAAGTATTTATGCCATCTTTGTTTAATTTACATAAAAAAAAGTCGTTCGTGAATCACCAGCACTTCCCCAGAACGAAGTAATTAAGTTTTAAATCTTCCTCTAAAACCAATCGATCATTTGGGCTAAAGATCGATAGTTGACTAACATAGTAGCTTCTGAATCTTCATACTAAATTTTTGATGTGTAAACATCTTAGCTCTCGGTAGGGGCTATGTCAGAGCGTAAGTCTCGTTGATGTGCATAGGGTTCAATTGATACCATAAAGTATTCACGAGTAGTATTTAATAAAACATTCGATACTACTCAAGTATCGTTCAAAAAGGTACCCGTATCGATTGAATCGAGTACTTCGTTATAATTAATTTTAAACCATGTATAATATAAACACCTATATAATAATAATAAAAAACACAATAACATTTGAAAGATATAAATTGTAGTGAGCATAAGGAACAAATAAATCAAATCGAATAAAATAAAATTATATTATTAAAAACATACTGAAAATAATAAAAAGCCTTATAAAATAAATATACAATTTATTTTTATTAAGGATATAAAACTACTGGAGACTATTCGTATTCTCACAATATTTCACTTTTTTAAAACACTTCGCAAGTCGCTGAGATCGAATCGTTCTTAGTGTAATCAATCCACACATAAAATGATAATCAAATGCTGAAATCGTTCATGATTCTGTTCAAAATCAAACAAACGTATACGTTCATAAACGATAAACCATTTAATGTAAATAAGGTAAGAAATAAGGACGCATCACGCACGTAATCACATCACACATGAGGTTATTACCATCGATATATACCTATACCATTTGTCCGTGGACCATAATTTGAGTTCAGTATTTTATTGCAACAACAAATAAAAGAAAATTGTAAGAAATTAAACAGTAAAAAATGTTGATGTATTAAAAAATTTATATAATTTTTTTCAAATTGTTGAAATTTGAAACGAGTACTTTGAATCGATACAAGTAATATCTATTCTAAACCTACTTGTTATCGAAGGAAAAGTATCGTTACCACAAGTATTTGGTATCGGCCAAAAGTATTGAACTACACTTGTATTTCCTTGTATCGATAGATCCCTAGTTGTGCATACTGCATAATTGTGGTCGGAGGGTTACGCGCGCAGCTCACACAACTACACACTTCTTTATCTGATGTCAGCTGTTTTTGAGCATTTCTATTGTATTTTTACAACATTATTTACCGTTTTAGTGAATTTAACTAAAATATCATCAATATTACGAACTATAAAATGATCAATGTTGATGGAAATCGAGGTTCTGTCGTGTAAAAGAAAATGCAAAATTTGGCCTAACCTCGATTTCCATCAACATTGAAAAGATTCTGTCGACTCTATTAATCTTTATAAAATGCAAAATTTGGCCTAACCTCGATTTCCATCAACATTGAAAAGATACTGTCGACTCTATTAATCTTTATAAAATGATCTTTCGGTAAGAAACTTTTAGGTTAACATGCTTCGATTGCTTAAATTTGTAACCATAAATAAAATTTGTGGTAAAAGAAAATAATATAGCAGTGTAAATCTAAAAAATATAATATATAATATTTCAATATATTATTAAATAATAATAATAACTGCTGGAAATAACTGTCATTTTATTTGAAATTTCTTTCATTTTGTTTATTGAGATTTACGGATTTATGCTTCTTGGTAAACACTGGTCTTCTTGGACAATCTTCGAAATATCTTTTTTAATAGTCACAATCTTCATGAGAGAGCTTTGTAGCTGATAGTCCGAGTTATTTCAGACGCTGAAAGTTATGCAACCCATTACAAATAAGAGGGTTTCTGTTTGAAACAGATTTAAAAAAACAGTATTAATGTAGAAGAAATCAAGACGACGTTACGTAGGTATATTGAAGAATGTAACAACAGTGATCATAAGAATAGCTTATTTGTGGCGAACATTCGCAAAAGCACTATAATTTCATGAGAAGATGGAGGTTGCGAAATGATAGGTCATCTGCAAAAAAAAAAACATGTAATAGTCAAAAACATAATTTCATTAGGTATTATCTATGAAGCAGACATAGGTAATATGGCGCCCCAAAATATTGGCTTCCAAAAATGCATGCTTCCTATAGAAAAAAACATTTCATGTTTTCAAACAATATATTCACTCTATCAGCATTTATTAGAGTTTTTGTATTAAGTCTCTCAAGGTAAATAAATTTGAGGTACTGACGATGGGAATTCCTCCCGAAACATCTACAGTCGCTAAATTGTAAAAATAAAGATGTGTGTAAAATATATTATTGTAAACTCAGAATCTACTTTCACAACCCAGAAAAATGTGATGTGGCCATTACAGGACTTTCTTATACCAACCACGCTTACAGATCACTCACATAAATTTTTCTTAATTTTTATAATTTTTCAAAAAACTACCAACACAAAAAACCATATTTTAAAGTATAAAGTCACATTTCTTTTGTCATATCCTATCTCAAATCTGAGAGAAATTTCGAGTAAATAAAGGAAACGTCTAAGAATATGCGTTTCAAAACTACATTTCAAGATGGTTTTCGGCATATATCTCGAAAACCGGATGACCTGTAAAAAATTATATTTAATATAAATTATGTATTTTAATATTCTCTACAACTATTACTCGGAACTTTTTTTGATTAGGTCATAAACATAAGCTATATCTTGTAAAATGTAGTTAGGTGCCGGGGTAAAGTGGTCTCAATTTTCGTTCGATTTCAGCCAAAATCTAACCGGACTTAAGTTAAAGCATGTGGCTCCTTCATTCCAATTTTCAACTTCATAGCTTTAATTGTTTTTGCGGTAGAGAGCTCCCAACTTTTCAATTACATATACACACAGACAGACATCAACGCGAAAATGGTCAAAACGTATTCAGAAGACCTTGAAACGTGAAAATCCGTTGAAACCTCGATCCCTGATTTTCGTATGATTACAATACTTATACTTTGGGTATAAAAAAGTAAAAATGAAGGGTATAATTTTTATGAGGTTTGAATTAGGAAATATACAATGTGTTCAACCAAATAGTTTTTGAATTTCGAAAGGTTGTAGATTTGTGTGTGACGGAATGACAGAATGTTAATCCGGAAGGCATCTAGAGACAGACTCTCTAGTCCAGATTACACCATCCTTCTTGTTACACTTTTATAGAAGTATTTTTCGTGATCCTAACCAAGGCCGATGGAGAATGTTCCCATTTGGTTTGCGCAAGTCAACCCACGTTCATTAGAGTGCAGATCACGCCTTGCTTTAGCTTGTCCCTCTACTATGAACCAGTCACAGTTCAACAAATGACCATGCCAAAAGTTGAAAGGGTCAAAAGTTATATTTAACATCGTGTTTTAACTTAAAATCAGTAGAGATAACTATGGCCTTATAAAAAAATGTGATGTGGCTTTTACAGGACTTTCTTATACTAAGCACGCTTACAGATCTCTCTCTCTCCTCCTTCAACTTCTCAAAGTTATTTTACACTGGAATTAATGGCTACCTACGAGGTATGTTCAAAAAATACGCAGACTGACGTAATAAAACAAAATATACTTTATTTATAAGTTATAGTTTTATAAGTCTGGGTCCCCTTCAAAGTACTCTCCTCCCCAACACACACACTTATCCCAACGGTGTTTTAACTGGTACGCTTTTTTTGTAATGTCCTTCAGCTGCTTCGTAGCATTTGCCTTAATCTCGGGAATCGTCTCAAATCTTCTTCCTTTCAAGGGTCTTTTGAGTTTGGGGAACAAGAAAAAGTCACAAGGAGCAAGGTCAGGTGAGTAGGGGGGGGGGGGGGGGGGGAGGAGGAGGGGGGGGGGGAAGAACAGTGATCGAGTGTTTGGCGAAAAACTCACGAGTTCTAAGGGCTGAATGGGCTGAAGCGTTGTCATGATGGAAAAACCAGTCGCCTCTCCTCCACATTCCTGGATTTCTCCTCGTATAGATTATAATCAATATTATAATATAATATATATTATATATTTATAATATATATTTATAATATATATTTATAATATATATTATATTATAATCAATATTCACTTTTTGTTCATTTTACACATTTATATATATTTTCATCAAGCATTTATTTATTTTTTATTTTATCTCATTTTATTTTGACTATTTTTCTTTTTCTTCCTTCTCCTCACACTCTTTAGCTTCTACTGTCTAAAATTAATTTTATTTTCAACCTTGTCTGGGCATCCTCCCCTCTCTTTTATAATCAACCATCATAGTATTATGCTCTGTCTTTTTTTCTTATTTATATATTTCTTTTTTCTTTTTTACATATTCACTTTTATTTATATAGACTAGAGATCTCCTGATCAGAAGCAGTGACAGTGACAGTGATTAGCTAAAAACAAGAGAAAAACAGTGACTAGAGAGTGTCACCACTGGGTGATTTCTCCCCTAATGACATTTTGACATTGCCATTATCTCTGTATTAGCATATTTGCTTGTTGTATATATTTTTATACAGTTGTAAATATCTCTTTGTAAATTAAAAAAAAAAATAAATAAATAAAATAAAAAAAAAATTTATATAGATACTTTTATTTTCTTTTTTTCATCATAATGAAGCTGTTAATTTTATGTTTTTTCATGTTAATCTTTTGTTTATCTATATTTATAACTATAAGTATTACCCGGCGATGCCCGGGAAACATTATAAAATGGAATTAGGCATATAGTCAAATTCCGAAAAAAGGCAATGTTGTTTATTGTTTTGGTATGAAAACAAAATTAAGACGGTGGACACCCGAGCTAGTATCAACCGTGCTAAGGTTGACGAAATCTTGCGGGGCCTTTGAGTATTTTTAATGGGAAGTGAAAAAACCTTGAGCACCATATGCAGGCAGTCGAAGATGTTCCTGGATGAGTATCCGAAGGATGGGATCCTGATCCTGAAAAGGAGCGAGCTTAGGCAACTGACTAGAGTTCTCACAGGACACGGTCCGTTCAATAGACACCTACACACTGTAGGAGTCAAGGACAGTCCCACCTGTGACAGATGTGGGGAAGAAGACGAGACGGCGGCACACTTCCTGGGTATATGCTCGGATGAGATTCCACATTTTTCTTAAAGATGTGATCATAAAGTAGGATTTTAGAAGATTGGAACACGGGAGCATTCTTTAAGGATTCGTTAAGGAAACTGAGAAACTGGGTCCTCCATGAAAGGCTTGGTATTGATAATGTAAACGACTACGTAACAAGTTAAGATGGAAGTCCAGTACTTCCAGGGAAGGGATAAGAGCATTGAATGCTCAGGTCCCTAGGTGCAAAGCACAAGCCCACCAGTATATATTTTTATTGATGTGTAAACATCTTAGCTCTCGGTAGGGGCTATGTCAAACCGTAAGTCTCGTTGATGTACATGTGTGTATGTGTGTGTGTGTGTGTGTGTGTCGGACGGTTGCGCGCGCAGTGCACGCAACTACACACTTCTTTATCTGTGATGTCAGCTGTTTTCGACCATTTCTCAATTTTCATTTCGTTCATGGAATAAGGAAGTGAAACAATTAAAAAAACATGATTATATAACATTGTATTTTTACATTATTGATCATATTTATCCTTATAGTGAATTTAACTAAAATATCAATACTACGAACTATAAAATGATCTTTCGGAAGAAAGTTTTAGGTTAAGATGCTTCGATAGCGCAAATTTTTCACAATTAATAAAATTTGTGGAAAAAGAAAATAATATAGCAGTGTAAATCTAAAAAAAGATAGTGTATAATATTTCAATATATTATTTGAAAAAAAATTTTTTTTGCCTTATGTACGATGCATATTAGCCATTTCACTGTGTAATTTACTAGTTATTTACGACATCCATGGCCCCGGGAGGGAGTTCTATCTATGAAATAAAACTCACTCCCGGACGGGATTCGAACCCACTAACCATGGTGAGACCATGCGACCAAAGACCTACGCTCTAGCCCGCACGGCCACCATGGCTCCCAATATATTGTATTATTATTATATAATATAGTTAATAATATATAATAAGTGTTGAAAATATCGATCAATAAATAATATTTTTGTTATCATATTGTCACAACAAATACCTAATATAATGTTTTTACCCATTTCAGGAGATAGCGAACAGCTTATTTCATTTTTAAACGACAAACTTAATCTACAAATGAATACGAATCGAAGCATTTCAACAACAAATTCGAAAACTACCATCGACGCTGTATTCCTCGCGGTATTTAGAGATACTACAATCACAGTTGTATATATCTTATTTTAGCTATCACCAACCTATAATTTCACGTATAAAAGAAATTGAAGAACAATAAATTTGCCAAGAGAGAGAAAAAAAAATTGAAAGTTTATTTCCTCATACTACTTTCTTATGGTAACATTATAAAACAAATTTTAATCAAAATCAGTTCACGACAGTAAATTTTTGAAAATAAAACAGATGTTTATCGTACACGGTGAGTACCGCGTCACTCACACATTTGTTATGTATATAATTTATAAGTGGCAAGTAAATTCTGGATAAGTAAACAGGCTATTGTTTTACCGAACAGAAGTACATTATATATTATATCATATTATTTACTAATAGGTCGGGGGGGGGTGCCCTATTTTGACCTATATAAATAATAGTTGCAATGACATATCTCTGGGTGTAGAACCTTTTCTAAAGCCAGTATGGCTCCATACAGCTTCATCTAATAAAAGAGTTGCCGAAGTCGTGGGTCACGTACTCTTCATGGTCGGTATCCTGCCCCGCCCTTGGCGGTCTGCACAGCCAACTTGCCAAACCAAAAATCCAACATCTGATGATGACGTTTTGTGCAACCCCCTTGTGCAACGTTTTGTTTGAATATCATCATGGACCAAATGAACGAACCCCCAGCAAGGGTGCTGATAAGAATAAATAATAATAATAATAATATTTATTTCCGTTAATCCATAAAATGTTAACTAGATTCGTCATATAATTTTGTACATGTAAATGGATTATAGAATATATAACAACCGCGATATTAAATCTTAGTTTACAAACACATATATATATTTTTTTAAATAAACAATGGAAGATACATGATTATTAAATTCTTAATACTATAGTAGGTACTATTTATATTTTAATTATAAATATTTTATATTTAACAACAAACCCTTAGGTTTTTTATCTGGGGGTAAAAACCTTGACGTTATGCGATTGTCCAGAGTCTGTGCAATGTCAGGTATTCTTTAAAAACTCCTACCCTAGTTAACAAAATATGAGTAGCCAAAATTTAGGACTCCCATAATTGAGTCGAGCATGAATCCACCAAAGCAACTAAAGAGCGCTCTGGTAGTAGGCGATTAGTTAAAGTCATCACCTCCCTCATTTGCTACCGCAGACCCAGTCCCAGGTATGATCCGGTCCCGCGAATCAACTTCACCCTGACCTGGTCATAGAGCGGCCAATCGAGGACTACATGTTATGCAGTCTCAATGTCTCACACTCGCTTTTTTCGAGGCCCATCGATTTAACAGAAGTTTCTCATCAAAGAAGTTTGTTTTATTAATATAATTTTTGACTCTTTACATAACTTCCCCATACCAGAAAAAATATAAATTACTATTTTTTTATTTTTTTTTTTTGTCTTTTATTTATAAAGATACAACTTTTGCTAGGGTGCAACAACCAGCATCTAGGATGGTATGGATATGTGGCGTGAAGGGCATGTGAGAGGAAGGCCACCCAGTGGTAGGTCCTCGGGACGAAAATTTATCTTAATTATTAGGACAAGAAAAGAAAATATATATATATATAAATAAATAAGAAAAAAAATTAATCAATGGCAATAGTACATTTTTTTTAAATATTGTCTATTTCACAAAATATATGGGAGTACTTACGGTATTGCTACTATCTTCAGCCATGACTTTACAAATACTAAATGGAAGTTCAACAAGTTAACAATCCAAACTGTCCCTTCTCAGTCTCCATGGGGGTTTTCCCTGTCCCTCCTGTCATGTGAAGTCTTAAAAAAATGGAAAATATTAAAAATAAAATTTCTTCTCAAATTGAAATCTTAATAATAAAAGAAAAACCTTAAAATAGTATATGATGATGGAAATTTAAATATACGAGTTAGTTATTATGACTCATGCCCAGGCTTTTAACTATGAGGTCATATCGCCTACTACCAGAGAGCTCTTTCGTCACTCTGGTGGACATGAGATCGACTCTACTATGGGAATTCTAAATTTTGCCTCCCCCAAATTTTCATTCACTAGAGTAGGGATCTTTAACGAGTACCTGTTATCGTACAGGCTCGGGACCATCGCTTAACGTACCATCCGAAGGACGGCGTGCTTAAGTTTATTTTACCTCCCAGATAAAATAAACTAAGGGCCTCGGTCGGGTTTTGAACCCACGATTTTGAGCTCAGAAGGCAAGCACGCATACCACAGAGCTACCGGCGCCCTCTACAAATATACGATATCGTATATGCACTTATGAAATAAATTAAAAATGACAATAATAAATAATTAAAGGGAGAGGGATTTATATATATATATGTATGTATTATATATATGTATATATATATATAATTTATATATATATATATATATATATATATATATATATATATATAAATAATTTATTTATATATGTATAAATTAACAAATAATAATAAAGTAAATAGTAAAGAACTAAAAAAATAATGATAATAACAAAAATTTAAACGAAAGTAATTACTATATAAATAATAGAGTAATGAAGTTATTTTAAGAAGAGGGAGGGGGAGATAGAGTGATCTATAAGCGTGGTTGGTATAAGAAAGACCTGTAATGGCCACATCACATATATTTTTATTGTAAACCTTGAGCATGACGTCCTTGGATGTTCACCAATGGTGTCTAGCCTGTAAGATATCAGGTACTCGCTACAGACCAGCTACCCTAGTGAATAAAAATTTAGAGTAGGCAAAATTTAGGACTCCCATAATAGAGTCGGGTTCATGTTCAGGAGAACAAGGAAAGAGCGCTCTGGTAGTAGGCGATATGACCTTGTAGCTATTTTATAAGTATTTTAAGCAAGCAAGCATACTACTGAGCTACCAGCGCCCTCTACAAATATACAATATCGTATATGAATATATGAAATAAATTAAAAATGACAATAATGAATAAATAAACATTCTCTGCCGATGTAGTTAGTGTATCGACAAGAAAATTCATATGAAGATTCCTAAGCAAGAGACCTATTCTTATTCAACCAAATCGTTAAATTGATTTCAGAGGGAGAGCAAACACTTATTTGAGTAATTTGCACTGGGGAAGTTCATTGCTAATTTTTTTCACCAACTTTTTTTTTTATTTGAAAAAGTTCTTGTTTCTCTCCCCTCCGTCACAAAAACTCAAAAAAAATAAATGAGCTCCCCCTCCTTGACGCGTTATATAATATATGCACTGCTAATGAGCAGGTTGTACAGAGGGTGGAGTGACCTATAAGAAAGGTGAAGAGGTGAGACGGTAGCGACAAGGTCTCAAGGAGAACGGTGATCCTCTATTCCCACATGAGACCAGCACAACTCCACCCACTCTAGGAGTCTGTCCCTGAACTTTAGCCATCTTCCTTGTCTGTTTTAGACCTGAAAATGTACTCTTTCCAATTGACTCCTATGTTGTTACCCTTCTAATAAACCTTATTATTATCCTCAATCAGTGGGTCTACTATCTACTAGCTGGAGTGCACGTAAAGAATCTTTTTGATTGCACAAATAACAAATCTACCAAGTTGAACGCAGGAGGTGAAGCATGCATATAAGGTTGACGAAACGTCATTACTAGTCTGATGAAAGATATCTTTAAGGGTACCAAACTATCACGAAAAGGAAAAGGTGCTTTTAAAGTATGTTCTGAGCTCAATGTGTACTACCACTAGGGGCGTCTGGACAATATTTACTATCACTAATGTCAATGTGTACTACCACTAGGGGCGTCTGGACAATATTTACTATCACTAATGTCAATGTTCCAAAGACTGAACAATTTCGTATTTATATACTCAAGTAAACTTATAGATAGACATTATGTACCTACAATTAACTTGCAAAGTCGATTTTATTGTTTTAAATGAGAAATTTGAGTTCTCAAATTATGTTGATTGATTTTTAAAAATATAAATTGTGTAGGTAGCTATTATTATTTACAAGGAGAGGATACGATGTTGGGGTCACGGATTTTGATCAAACTTTTTTTGCATGTTCCATGTCAAAAATAAGAAGACGCGTGTCACCGTCTGTTTCAACGGGCGTTGGTTTCGTCACAAACAATTTTTGAAAATTTAATTTTGTTTCCCTGCGTGTGTTTTACCGAATGAGGAGTTCTCTACGTCATTTTTATTTTGTGTTTTACCCAGATTTTTTAAAAAATATTTTCGCTTTGATTTGAGCAGTGAAATGATTAAAAAACATGAAAAAACAATTTTTTTCTAAGAGAATATGGTCGGGAAAATTTTTTTCATAAAAACTAATTGAAAATTCGTGTTCCCCAAGACGAAAAACCAATGAATTTAGATTTTGGTTCAAATAAAAAATTATCGATTTTTGGACCCCAAATTTTTATGAGACCAGTCTTGAACTGTCAACTATAAACGCTTATAACTTCAAATCTAATCAACCAATTTTCATTTTCAAAAGAAAATTTTAAAGAACTTTACTTCTTCTTTCCAACGATTCCTGTCCTTTTTTGTCGAACGAAAAGCGTGACTTCGCACGTTTTCGGTCGCAAAGAAGGATAGGATAACAATTAATATCCCTAATTTTGGGTATTACACTATGTATCATATGTCTAGGTTGAACTGTGTTTACTATAAAAAACTTGACAAAGAAAGTAAAATTCTTATTCATTTACAACTTTATTTTTTGTGTGAACCCACAAAAATCGGATTTTGAGTTATGCATGCAGTCATATCCTTTTTTTTTTTTTTTTTTTTTTTTTTTTTTTCTTGTCTTATGTACGATGCATATTATTAGCCACGTCATTGTGTTATATCTAGTTATTTACGACATCCATGGCCCCGGGAGGGAGTTCTATCTACGAAATAAAACTCACTCCCGGGCGGGCTTCGAACTCGCAAACCATGGTGAGACCATGCGACCAAAGCCCTACGCTCTAGCCCGCACGGCCATCATGGCCCCCAATGCAGACATCTTGTAAAATCATTAAGCTTCAATATGTTTTAATTCGCAAAAATGTGATAAGAAAATTAAAACGTTTTGCGATATGGAATCATGAACTGATGATGTCATGATCAGATTGATTCGCAAAATTACTTATTTCACTTAACTCCATTAAAAATGAATAAATATTAAATTAAACTTTAAAACATAATTTTTACAATCTCAGATGAATAGATTTCAAACTTATTAATATCCTTCATTATTTTTGCGACTATAACTATTTTTAACCAAATATCTTAAAACTTGAATACCTCGAAATCAACTTTTTGTTGGTTAGCACATACCCAATATATATATATCCAATTATGCTGTACAATGAAACAAAAACATACAGTTTACGTCAACATATATTTTCATATAGCCAGTATGAAATGATTTTAAGAAGGAGGGAGGGGGAGAGAGTGATCTGTAAGCGTGGTTGGTATAAGAAAGTTCTGGCCACATCACATATATTTATTTAGAGGGCGCCGGTAGCTCAGTGGTATGCGTGCTTGTCTTCTGAGCTCAAGATCGTGGGTTCGAAACCCGACCGAGGCCCTTAGTTTATTTTATTTGGGAGGTAAAATAAACTTAAGCACGCCGTCCTTCGGATGGGACGTTAAGCGATGGTCCCGAGCCTGTATGATATCAAGTACTCGTTAAAGACTCCTACCCTAGGTGAATAAAAATTTAGGGAAAGCCAAATTTAGGACTCCCACAGTAGAATCGGGCTCATGTCCACCAGAGTGGCGAAAGAACGCTCTGGTAGTAGGCGATATGACCTCGTAGTTAAAGCCCAGGCATGAGTCATAAAACCTAACCTAACCTAACCTATATTTATTCAACTTAAATAGCAGTCTATAACAACTGTTGAAAGAAAATATCAGATTGGTTAATAGGAATCCATCACAATTAGACACCTTCTGATTGGTTATCTGCTATTAAATGCGTTATTTCACATACCTATCTATGTACGATAATCTGAGAGTATGTAAAATAGAATAGATATCGCGTGATAGAGCGGAGTATTCTGTTTGAGTAGCATGTAATTTTTATTAAGTGCAATGGTTCAGATGCAAGGTGTCACAAGTTGCATTCCATTCGTCCATACAAATAACCTTAACGTATAACGAGTGAAACTTTAATACATAACAAAAAACGACAGTTATTAGTTTTCTGTGTTAAGCCTCAATCCCCCCTATTAAATCAATAGGTGTCACCCTTAGAGGTTTCTGGATTGACATATAAAATTTCGTGTCGATACATTCAATCTATCGGGAATTATCGTATCGTGTTCACAGACACACAGACAGAAGACTGTTTTTTCATATTTAGAATCTGGAGATCGTTTTCTCTCTGACCTACCCTCCAAACTGTATCCCAAAGCATCCCATGTATTCATATATAGAAACAGAGATATCAGTGTTACATTAGACATCATAAATAAAATGAAATGAAAATAAATTTTATTCTGAGACCGGGATAAGAATGAATATACGCAGAGTCAAAAAAAAATGTAAAAAATGAAATAAAGTATCAGATGCCATACAAATAAATAAATACAAAAGTAATTAAATTAGTGCTACAGTGGAGAAAAACTAGACAATTATAAATATTTATAGATAAATTAAAAATTAACATGAACCAGTTAGTTATGAAGAAATAAAAGTCTATATAATTAGAAGAATCTATATAAATATGAATAAAATAAAATAATAAAATTCGAGGGAGCATAATACAATGATGGTTAACTATAAAAAAAAGGAAGGATGCCCAGACAAGGTTTGAAATAAAATTAATATCAAGAAGTAGGGGCTAAAAAAAGTGTGAGGAGAAGGAAAAACAAAAATATTAATAATAAAATAAAAAGAAATGAATAACAAAAATATATAAATATGTAAAATGAACAAAATAGGTATATTATGTATTATGATAGAATAATTTGGGAAATATGGGAAAATAAAATATAATAAAAAATAAAGAATAAAAAAAATGGGTTAAGTAAATAACTTAAATAGTTATAGATAATTGACGTTGACGATTGGGAAAATAGAGATATGAAGAACTAATGAAAGGGGAGTAGTGAGGATTTGAGCGCTGTATGCGCAGGGGAAGCAAGTATTATTATTTTTTCTTTACTTTGTTTCAAACCTAAGTATACTCCCGTGGTTTATTCTTCTAAAATCTTCTTCTGTGATCATATCTCTACCGAAAATGTGGAATCTCGTCTGATCATATGCCGGGCATCTACCCAGAAGTGAGCTACCGTCTCTTCTTCTCCACGGATGGGACTGTCCTTGACTCCTATATTATGTAGCTGTCTATTGAACTGTATCCTATGAGGATTCCCGTCAGTTGCCAAAGTTCGCTTATTTTGTGGTTCAATATCACCTTTACCAATACCTTGGAATCCTTCTCAAAAAGTCTCAAGACCATTTCGTTGTCTGGGTTCGAAATGCCTCCCTGGACATTCAGAATAGTGCCTCTCAGGCCCCATGCAAAGATTATTATTATTATTGATTATATTTATAACTTATAGATATTTCATTTTATTCACATTGATTTTATTAATAAATAATGTTACCATCATGAATATTATTATCATTTAACTAATGTCATTAATAACTCTCCTTTTATTCCTCCCCTCCCTCCCCCCCCCCCCCCCCCCACCAAACTGCCTACCTGGAATCGCTACTGACCCCACCTGGTAGCTCAGTGGTATGGGTACTTACTTACTGAGATCAAGATCGCGGGTTCGAAACCCACCCGAGTCCTTTAGATACACGCCGTCCTTCGGATGGGACGTTAAGCGATGGTCCCAAGTCTGTACAATTTCAGTAACTCGCTAAATACCCCTTCCCAAGGTGAATAAAAATGTAGAATTCCCGTAGTAGAGTCTTCATTTCCAACAGAGTGACGAAAGAGCGCTCTGGTAGTAGACGATATGACCATAAAGCCCGGGCAGGACCCCCACAAAACTGTAGATCCGCTGCTGCTAGTTCCTACCTGCCTGACATGAGGACACTTTAGCCTCTGGTGTAGTTGATCTGATTCCCCGGCACGGTCCTGGACAGAGTACAGTTCTGTTAGGGTGGGGACCCCGGCCTTGTTCGTGAGAGGCACACCCGCCTCCATATAAACTCCCTCAGCTAAGACTATCCACTCAAACACCCCCTGGTCCTCACCATGTCCGCACGCCTTAAGGTAACTTTTGTTTTTCCTTAGCTTTAAGAGTTGCCCAGGATTTAAGTGGAAGCTGGTAGAAACTAACCCCTGGAGTCTCTTCTGTTCCTAAAAAATTCATATTATCAAATAGTTCCTATTTATATTGAAAATAAATCCAAGAGGGAAGAAAAACTATTCTCATCCTTTTTCTGGGGGTCGTACAGGATCTACTAAAACTATATAAACAGCATTAGGTCATTCTAAAGATATCCTGTACTATAGACTGTGATATCCAACTATTTACAGTTCTGTTCTTTGTCATATCACAGTTTCTAAGAAATTCGAAAATATATTTTATATTTCACTTATTATTAGCATGTGATTTCCAGAATGCATATATGTATATCGATTCGAAATTTTATTTATTTATCCAGAATCCAATAAGGACGACACTATTAATTTTCAGCGAAATCGGATTACAGAGCAGACGCTTTCACCCAATTTCATGTAATTTTCGGGATAACTTTGTGTATAGTATAATTTAAAAAGTGTATAATTGTTGTGATTCCCGCCGTTGTCAGGGAAAGTCACGATTTTCACGCCATTTCTTGACCTGAACCAGCGATTTAATGGAGTATTATGATATACAAAGATAGTTAAAAATAAAATCCAAACGTAACTTTCTCAACGTCCATTGATTAAATTATGTGTGGTAAACTAAATTTCTTAATTTGTGAACAACTAGAACTTTCTAGTCACGAAATCCTTCAGCTAACCAGATATTATATTATACACTATATTTATAGGTTTTGTATTATAACATCAATAAAGTAATAATTGATTTATTTATGCGAGCAAAGAGTATGAAGAAACTGGAATATTGTTTTAATGGTATACTGTATGAAAAAAACTTCATTGCAGTTATAGATATATAAATAATTATTAAAATATAATTAATAATTACATTAGTAACGTTGTTATAAATTTTTAAAAATACATATCGGCAATGGTAAATTTACAGAAATTTGTTGAGGAACACATTTTGAATCAGTTTACTTGGAGTAGGGCAAATTAAATGTGTATTGGATTTAATTTCTTAACGTACACCTAGCTATGTATATTCATCTTATTTTTTTTATTTATAGCGATTCATTTATACAATCATAAAATAAAATAGGAAGAAACTGGAGAATTGTTTGTGTTAAATGTTTTAACGGTATACTGAAGGAAACAATTTAATTGCAGTTATATACGTATAAATAAATTATTAGATTATGTTATAAATACAAAGAAAAAAATTAGAAATATTGAGAGAAGGAAGAATATTGGTATAAAAAAAATCTTAAAATAATACTTAATATAAAAAATAAATATATCTGTGTTTCTCAGGCTGCTCTGTTATGATTGTTGGTTACATTTTTTTCCAGCATTTCTTCTTGGAGAGGTGCCTTCCCAGGGTTAGCTATTTCATTGCATTATTGTCATCGTTATTATTGAAAAATATATAAAAATGAAAATAAATATAGGGAGGAGTGAGATCCTATGTATTTAAAAAAGTATAATAAAAGAATCACATAAAAATAAAAACAGAAAAATGAAACAAATAAATAAAATATCTGTGTTTAAGCAGCTCTGGGATCATTGTTGGTTACTTTTTTCCGGCATTTCTTCCAGTGGTGTCTTCATCGTGGTTTGACAATATTTCAGGATACTTCACCCCTTCTTCGGGTCACAATACATTTTTGTCTGTGGTCTTCTACTAAATCCAGAGGTGTCTTAAACTTGGTTTCACAATATTTCGGGACACTTCTATGTCACTTCTACGGGTTGCGATATATCTTATATCTATTTGAGACATTATCGGCAAATCGTTGGAAGCACCTTGAAAGTTGAAGCTAACGTAAAGGAAACCTTATTTTAAAAAAGGCTGGGTATCCTAACTCATTTCACATCTTTATATATTTACATCTCTTTTTTTTTTCTTTTTTTTTTATGGTATATCAACCACGAGGGTCATTGATGCCTGACTGTTCAAATAAGTAAGTGATCCCGCAGAGAAACCGGGGGGCGAACGGAGGGGGGACCCCGGGACACCCAGTGAGCGTCCCAGCCAGGCCAGGGGGCAAGCAACGGCACAACTGGGCGTCTCTCTTTAGGCATTGGGCTTAGGCCCCGGTGTAGCTAGGCCAGTTAAAGAGGGTGTGCTTGTATGTGGCACCGACCACACCCTCCAAGCCCGGGACTATATCAGTCCAGAGATCTCAGCGGAGCCGATCAAGCCCCCCAGCCCAGCCACCGTCCGCACGCTGAGATACCCCAAGGGCCCCGCCCCCGCCCCCCCCCCCCCCTCGTCCCTCAGAGGGATCTGCGTTATCAGCTATTCTTCGGTCATTAAGCTATAGAGTGGGACAGGCAATTTGGAGAGAAACTATGGATTACTGGGTGCTATAGACTGGTGGGACATTATGCAAGGAAACCTGGGGGTGTAGTAGAGTTGGAGCGGGTATTTGTTAGATTTCTGTGATGAGTCGAGACTGACGATTTACATTTCTTAAAAATAAACATAAAATACAGTGAAATAAACTATTTAAAATCAAAACCCCATAAGGACGACACTTATTAATTCCAGCAGTATCAGCCGAAAGGAAGTAGGGAATCAGAGGGGGCTCAACTCAAAAACTCCAATTACCGCCGATATAATGAATGTATTGAATTTTCATGTTTAAAGACAAAACCCATAAAGGTAAGGGGTGGTTCAAGAAATGGGACTCAACTAGAAACAATAGTGACCGTGGGTGAAAACGATATGTGAAATTAAATGTTCCACTCAGAGACTAAAAAATGTCATGTCAGGATGTGTGGGTCACTTTCTTTGACATTATCTGACGTCAAGTCATTGGATCCTTACTTGGTAGTGGGCAATTCATGTCGTCGACAAATCCTAAGAATAATTGGATAAACTTTTACTATTATTCTAAAAGTCATCCTCCATAGCTGATGCTGTTTTCAGAAAACATTGAGCGATCCTCATCCAGAAAGACACGGTAGCGGGTAGCGTGCTTGCCTACTGAGCTCAAAATCGCGGGTTCGAAACCCGGTCAAGGTACTTAGGTTTTACCTCCCCAAAGCAAAAAAAAAATGAATAATTCAATTATTAAGTTATAGATTAATATTAAATTATAATGTACTGCTTGAATTATTTATTAGATTTCATTTAGTTCTAATCAAGAGGAAGAAGAAGAGTTTATTATAACAGTCACATTTGCAGAGGTACAGTTATACAATAAGGTTCCTTAACCATTACCCTTATAGTATAAGTCTTATACTCTAAATACAAATAAAAAATAATCAGTTTAATTAAAACAATGCTAGTGCTTGAGAGTAAATTAAAAAAAATTCTTAAAAAAAATTAAAAACAAATACAAAGTAACTGAAATGAATAGAAAATAAATTGATAAACATTCTAAAACAGAGATTATAATAATTATAATCTCTGTTTTAGAATGTTTATCAAAAACTCAAAAATATCCGTTCACGATTTTAAATAATTTAAAATCGTGAACGGATATTTTTGAGTTTCCCTCCCTGAGTTTTCTCTCTTTTCTTTACCAAAACTTTTTGATTTGTGTCACACTTAAGAAAAAAGTTTTTACTGAAATGTATTACATAGTTCAGTGGGAGCTCAACATTTAGGTCTTCATGGATTTGGAGAACGTAGGTAGGTGTCCCTCGAGTAGCTACCAACCAATCTAAGGCATTTGTTTTGGGCCACTTGAAGAGTTCTCAAGTTGGTATTGCTTGCAAGACCGGCCCACACTGGACATGCACATGTTATCACAGACCGCAACAGAAGCTTGTATATGAGGAGTCTATTGATTAGATTAAGGGCTGCCTTTCTGTGGAGTAATGGGAATAATGAGAACACAAGTCCGCTCACAGTCTGATTGATACGTTGCCTGAAGGTCAGTCGTCTGTCTAGAAGAACACCAAGGTATTTTACGTTGGTCCAGTCCAAATGTTTTACTTTCTAGGGTAATGCCTTTTGAAAACAGGATCGCTTCAGTTTGAGTCTTCAGTTTTCATTTATGGAAAAACCGTTTGATTCGTCTATAAGCGTCCGTTAGTCTATGATTTATTGTGTCTGTCCTCCCGGAGTTCTAATCAATCAATCGCATCATTTCTTACTGTTCAATAATTTTTGTTTAAAAATATATGGTATTTTGAAAATGTAGTTCACGGTTTACGACAAGCTTCACGGTTTACGAATCACGGCAGCCTATGACCCATATCTTTCAAGGGCAACCTTCACATTTTGTAATTTGCACAACCACTTGTTACAGAATTTCTCCACTTGGATTTTACTGTACTGCAGGAGTGTGATGTAAAAAATTTGCATAAATTAAAATTATTAATATATTATAAAATCAATTATTATTATTTGTATAAAAACAGCTGTTAGGGGTGAAGTAACTTAATTAGTGAATAAACAAAGATGGACTAGTCGCATTTTGTTTTAAAACGAAATGTGAACAACCAATGAATGGAGATAAAAAACGACGATCAGCTGTTTTAAAGAGTGTGAAATAGTCGTAAGTTGTGTTGTGGAAGTGGACAGTCTAGAGAGAGAACTGTTTTTAGGATTAAGGTGTAGTGAACCATGTAGAAGTGAAAATAACAGTGAAGTAGATGCGCAAAGGAACTTTTATTTATTTATAAGCCCAAAATAACATATTAAAGAATGGCCACAATATTTATAATATATAAAATATTATAAAAAGAAAAGAGACTAAAGTAGATATAAGAATTAGTATGTAAGATTTTTATAGTAAGTAATGTGATTTTCTTATTTGTTATTGATATTTTGATTTTATTTATAATGTAGGTTTAGATAAATAAACCCAATATTTGTTCTCTTATTCTATGCTATTAATTTCCCCTGTAAACCTAGTAAGATAATTTATACCTTTGGATTGGATTGAACATTTTTGCAAATTTAGAAAAACAAGATGGCAACTCATTATTATATTCAGAACAAATCCAAATGAAAAATTTGTTGATGGAATTTTTTTTAAATAAGCGCACTTTCTTCAAAATTGCACGTCTTGAATTTTTGATATTTTATAGTAAAAATTACTGTAGAAATCAAAATTTAGTAGAAGACCAGCTATAATTTCTGCAGGAAATGTGATAATTTTATTATTTATTTAAAGGTAATATTTGTTTATTTAATTTTATTTATTTGAGAATTTTATTTATTATTTTATTTTACATTAATCATATTATCACAGGGGCGGATTTATGGGGTAACGCAAGTCGCAATTGCGAAGGGCCCCTAGATTCATTATGAAAAGCAGTGGCGAATCTAAAGTTGTGGGGCCCTGAGATTTTTCTTTGAAGGACCACTCTCCATAAATTGTTTGAGGATTTTTTTTTTTGATGAGACTAGGTGAGGTAGAACAGGAAATAATTAAATATTAAAAAATATTTACCTATTGGGTATTATCCTTTATCGTACTCCTCCCTACTTTCATCTCTGTTTTGTATTTATAACGGCAATAAAGTAATAATTGATTTATTTATACAATCATAAAAAATGAAGAAACTGGAGAATTGTTTTAATGTTACACTAGTAGTAAAAACTTCATTACAGTTATAAATAAATAAATCAATTAATTATTATTATTTTTTTTTTTATATATATATTAGGCGCATCGACTTCAAAGGCCATTAGCGCCACAACTAGTATAGTTCATCTTGGGGTGACATATTGTGGTTAGGGCTATCTCACTGGGTGGCTCCATGAAGCTTGTCCACCGCATCTCCGTCCTCCTGGAAGTGTAGCACTCTTCCAGCCTCCAGTCATCTGCAGTAGGGGAGAGGCCCTATCCCGGGGTTAGCTATTTCTCTATGACTGGCACCATTACATTATTGTCGTTGTAAATACTGAAAAATATATAAAAATGAAAATAAATATAGAGAGGATTGAGATAGTATGTATTTAAAAAAGTATAAAAATAATCACATAAAAAATAAAAACATAAAAATGAAACAAATAAATAAAATATATGTGTTTCTTAAGCAGCTCTGGGATAATTGTTGGTTACTTTTTTCCGGCATTTCTTCCAGTGGTGTCTTCATCTTGGTTTGACAATATTTCAGGACACTTCCACGTCTCTTCTTTGTATACAAAATATCTTGCAGTAGAAGTGTTATCAATATTACCCAAACTTGCTTGAAATTAATAAAATACTGGGAATCCTAATTATTTTCATATATTTTAAAAATAAACATAAAAATACTTATACAGTGTGAAATAATAGAGCTCTTTTAACACTTTGTGATAATAAAAGAAAAATGTAATTAAAAAATAATAATAATTAAATAATAAAATATAAAAATAATAAATAATAAAATATTATCACACTTCCTGTAGAAATTTTTGTCTTTGGTCTTCTACTAAATTTTAATTTCTACAGTAGTTTCCGTAAAGGGCCCTAATAAAAAATATAGAAAGTTTATGATGTGCAATTTTTAAGAAAGTGCATGTATATAAAAAAAATTGCAATTAACAATTACTTCATTACACTAAATGATTTGTCTTGGCTCATCTCCGTACTTCAACTGTGTTAAAACGTTAACACCACTCTCACTTGACTGTTAGTGTTAACGTGTCACGAGTGTAGTCGTGAACTGTCTCGCTTCACGTCTGTTCTTGTAACTGTACATGTGTCTACATAAAACAACATATCAAATAGCTGATCCGCCGAGATTTGTTTCGATCGTCTATTGTTCACCTTTCATTTTTAACAAAAGCGATTCGTTGAATCTTTGTTTATTTATATTCACTAATTAATTTGTTAAAGTCCCAACAGCTGTTTTTTATTAAAATTTAACATTTTAACTGTTTAAAAACTCAACTATTCAGCGATTCTCCTCCTTAATAATAATAAATAATATTGTTTATTTCATTGTTTACAATGTGTGTACTTTGTACAACACAACTTAATGTTTACAACAATGTTTACTTGTGTACTTTGTACATCACAACTTAATGTTTACAACAATGTTTACTTGTGTACTTTGTACATCACAACTTAATGTTTACATATGTACTTTGTACATCACAACCTAATGTTTACAACAATGTTTACATGTGTAATTTGTAAGCAGGGCCCCCATTGTCTTTGGGAGGCTGAGGCTTCACACTACCGGTAGAACCGTCAAAAGGAATGAAATCAGAAGAACTGTTTATTTGTGTAAACCACAATTCAATCATATTTTCTTTTGAACAAATTCGAGATGTGCAACTACTTTATGTGTAACAAAACTGTGAAGTAAGGTTCCTTCACCTTTTAATTTGTTAAGAGTCACCATACTGTCTTCAAACATAATTACTAGAATACCACAAAACATTATTTATCTCTACGCAAAAGGAGGGGGTTTTATACGTTTCAAGCCTTTGTCTCTATGTGTGTGTGTCTGTCTGTGGCATTGTAGCTCCAAGACGGCTGAACAGATTTGAAAGCGTTTTTTTCTTTCAAAAGCTGATATTTGCGAGATGGTTCTTAGCCATGTTTGGTTGAAATCGGATATGCCCTTTTCAAGATCTTTAGGTTTCATCAGAGCCTGTGTAGGGATCTCGGCCTCTATTACTGCTAGAGACTTGGAGTTTGATCTCAAATGTTTATAGGGCCAAAAAAAAATTAATGAACAAAAAAATAAGTAAATTGACTTTTATTCAAAACACCAAAAACCGGACTTTTTTTTATTATTTAAATAAATAAAATCAGGATTTTTCGCTCCAAATGTTATTGTGTCGGGTTTTTTTTTTAATATTTAATTTAACTTTTTTTTTAGGCGTTTTATTTATTAAAAATTGTTTATTTCAAACCAATACAATAAGTTCTGTATGTAATGTTTCAGTTAGCAGTTTTTCTCACTGTGCTGGGAATAGCTCAATGTGGTTACCATGGAGGCTACTACCCTTCAGCCCTGGGTTATGGCGCTTCTGCTGTGGGATACGCTGCACCATATGCCAAAGCCATAGATTACTACGTAAGGAATTTAGGATATATTTATAGTGCTGACTAGAAAACAGATTTAGAAGTCATTTCTAGCAGATTCATCGCAAGACAGCCATTTTGCAGTCGATAAGCGTCTGCATACTATTTTCAAAGTATTCCAAAAAGTAAAAAGAGCAGATTAATAATGTTTTTTTATAATGTCAATTAGATAGTTGTGCAGTATTCAAATTGAATTTTGACGGTGAATTTCAATTCAGCGGACCCAAATACATAAATATGTAAATTTTCAGATTTTTATGTCTGAAACATTTGAAACTACGCTCAAAAGTCGGTAAAAGTTCAAAACCCATGTTAAAATTCGACCTCTTACAGGCACCGGTTAATATGATTTAAAAAATCTTAAAAAAGCCAGGCCACATTTTTTCGACATTCTACACCTGTTTTTGGTACCGGAGCAAGAAAATTTTAACTTTTTTAAAATAGCGGCCACCCTATTGTGCAGTGGCACAATCAACCGTTCAGAGAGGTCGTGGTTCGAATCCATGTGTCCCAGAATAGCAGCCATTCTTTCAAATTATGATTTTTGTGCCTTTCTTATGATTTATCATAATATTTTGTACATAGTTTTCTTTATTTTGTTTTATGATTTCTTTATGTACTCTACTTTTTTCACGACATTTATTTTATTTCTTTAGTCTCACTTCCTCCGTCCACCAAAGACACACCAGATCCCGCCCTTCGGACCTCTTCATTCCCACCCATCGCTCCTCTGCCTTCCACAACTCGTTTCTTGTCCTCCTCTTTCTACAACTCCCTGCCTCCCCACGTCCGTCCTCTCCTTCCGTGGCTTCCTTCAAATCCTCTCTGTTCCAATTCCTCTTCCATACACAATCCTCTCCCTCTGATTAGCCTTTCATTCCCCTTCCTTCGTATTTCCCTACATTTACCATCAATTCTTACTATCTCTGTATTTAGTTTATTTATTCAAATAATTTTAGTATTGCATCAGTTTCTCTTAAATTAATATTATTTGAAACCGCCTGGGCATCCCTTTTTAATTTATCACTTTTTCGTCTTTGTACTATATATCTATTTTCCATTTAGTTAAGGTATTAATGTAAATATTTATCTATTTTTTATAATCAATTTAGGTTAGGTTAGGTTTTATGACTCATGCTCGGGTTTTAACTACGAGATCATATCGCGCACTACCAGAGCGCTCTTTTGTCACTCTGGTGGCCTAGGGCAGGGGTCTTTAACGAGTACCTGACATCGTACAGGCTCGGGACCATCCCTTAACGTCCCATCCGAAGGACGGCGTGCTTAAGTTTATTTTACCTCCCAGATAAAATAAACTAAGGGCCTCGGTCGGGCTACGAACCCACAACCTTGAGCTCAGAAGTCAAGCACGCATACCACTGAGCTACCGGCGCCCCTCCAACAACCCAAGCAAGGTTAGGTTAGGTTTTATGACTCATGCCCGGGCTTTAACTACGAGGTCATATCGCCTACTACCAGAGCGCTCTTTCGTCACTCTGGTGGACATGAGCCCGACTCTATTGTGGGAGTCCTAAATTTTGCCTACCCTAAATTTTTATTCATCTAGGGCAATGGTCTTTAACGATCACCTGACATCGTACAGGGTCGGGACCATCGCTTAACATCCCATCCGAAGGACGGCGTGCTTAAGTTTATTTTACCTCCCAGATAAACTAAACTAAGGGCCTCGGTCGGGTTTCGAACCCACGTTCTTGAGCGCAGAGACAAGCACGCATACCACTGAGCTACTGGCGCCCTCTAAATCAATTTATATCTATATTTATTATTGTACGATACTCTCCAAAGTAGCGCTAATTTAAGTTTTATTGTTTTGTTTGTTTTTCTTTTTAGGGCTAACTGAAATTTTATTTTATTGTTCCTTTCTCTTTGACTCTGTATTTATTTATTCTTAGGAGACTTCGATCCCAAAATAACATTCATTTTCATTTCATTTTAATTTTTAGTTATTATTTTGTATATATTTATTATTACATTGTAACCACAAAACGTCAAATTTACTTATGGTTTCTTTTGACCGATCGTAAATATGCATAATAAATAATATTTAAAAAAAAGTACTAGCTATAGGATTATACAATCTGATATATAATCGATTTTTTATATTTTGTATCAATGGTTAAATAATTTTTAATCTCGATTTCATTAAAACTGTATATTTTTAATATCTGTTGGTTATTTTTAAATTATACATATTATTTAAGGATCAATGCATTAACAGTAAATATTTCTAATTTTTTTTATTATTATCTAATTTTTCCGGGTGGCAAAATATAAATTCCACTTATTATTTTTAGTGAGTTGCCTTCTACTGACTGATGAACCATTCTGTGTTACAGGCACCTCCCAAGTACGCCTATGACTATGGTGTTAAGGACGGCCTGACGGGGGATGTGAAAAACCAGTGGGAGGAGAGAGACGGAGACGTGGTGAAGGGACAGTACAGTCTGGTGGAACCGGACGGCAGCATTCGGACTGTCACATATACCGCAGACGATCACAACGGATTCAATGCTGTGGTCACCAAGTCCGGGCATGCAGCACATCCAGCACCGCACTACCACCACTATTAAAGTACAAAACTTACTGTAATACAACTTTCTTCTATATAGAAGAGGGACCTTATAAATGTGATAAATGACCATATATTTTTGTATAAATTATTATAAAAGTAAAAATATATAATTTCTTTTTTTTTTAACAAAAGTCTCTTATTTAATACCTTAATTATCAGGGATGAGCAAACTACAGCCCGCCCAGAGGCTCAAAGCCGTAGGTTTGAAGAACGTAAAAATCTACAACCTTTTTGCTCCTTCGTTACTTTTTGGCCTTAGCTTTTCGCCATAGCCAATCTATTCAATATTAAATTTATACATTTGCATTCACCGACCCTAAAAACTGCACAATACTACCATTTATGGCAGTGTTGTTTGATGCCAATAACGTGGTGTAGCAAAAAGGCTGTGTTACCAATTTCTCTACAGTGGATAACATTGTTAATATTTCTATTTGGTACTTGCTACAACTCATAATCATGTGCTCCAGAGTCTCGACCTCGTCACAATGCCTACACTTGGAGGTTTCGGTCAGACCTATTCTACCAGATACCATCGACAAATACTGTGATTAGCTCTCAGTCGGCAAATTGACCTACAAAAGTCCTTTGTTAGATTTTTTCCATGAAACCACGGTTTGAGCTGAACTTGTGGATTAATTCTCTTATAAAATGATCCTTTCTCCGAAGAAGCGTACTCCTGCTGCCAATCGAACCACAATCTCCTCCTCACCTCTCCAAACAAGTCTATATAGGGAAGACAGGATTTGCCCAGGGCTGTCCCCTCTGAGACCGCTCTCCTCGCCAAACTGTCCGCCATCTCATTGCCCTTAATACCCGCATGTCCCTTCACCCAAACAAACCTCTTGTTCCTTTATTCTCAAGCAAGCAGACACTTTCTACGATCTCCAATACAATGTTGTTGATATTCTGATAAGTGAAATTGCTTAGTTGCCCTAACGTGAGCTGATTATCGCTTAAAATAACCAAATTTCTAATTTCATCCATCTGCAAAGAATATTTGAGGGCCTCTAAAATAGCTATAAGTATATAATATATAAAATTAGACATGACACAAAAAAGGAACTGTTTGTTACACTTAATACTGAGACCGTTATGAACATACGGATCACAGATATACGGTTCAGTAAACGAATTGAGGCTTTTCAATCAAAAACCCTCAGACTGATAGCACACTGCCCACCGTACATTAACAACAGAACACTTCATAAAGATCTCATGATACACACAGTACCCGACATAATACAAACTACTTATACGGTTTTTTAAGCAAACTTTACACAAATACAAACCCAGAAATACGTATATTATCTTCACAACACTTACCACATAACACCCACGGAGGTTGAAGAGAAAATGGAACCACAACTTACTGCCACCTTGAATCATATTCGTTATTAATATTTTTTAACATTATTTTCTCAATTTTCATTATTACAATTTTTTTATTTTTTTTTTTGTTCTTATAGTTAAGATAAATTTTCGTCCCGAGGACCTACCACTGGGTGGCTTTCCTCTCACATGTATTCCCGCCACCATATCTATACGTATCATAGATGCTGGTTGTTGCACCCCAAAAAAAAAACATTCTATCCGAATAAGAAAGTTAAAAGTGCTCTGTCTTAAAATTGTGAGCTCTACCAGCAGTTAAGTATTCATAAAATATTTCTGGTCACAGGGAATAAATTGGTAACTTAGTAATCTAAATTAGTAACTTTTCAGGGCAGCACTTTTTTACTTTTGCATTAATCGTGTAAATCCAGTTTTTGGAATAAATAAATTATGTTTGCATCATTATTATATACCTTCTAAATCTATAGAAGTGAATGAAAATGAATATTGTTAATCCTTTCTTGGATTTTTCCCTTAGTTACCCAATCATTCATTCCCCATCACTTACTTAATTATTTACCATACTTTTTTAAATACTCGTGAATGATGCCTCTCTTAAAGTTGAGCAAGTTGATTTAACCGAAAACACTCTCTTCACTAGAATAGTCTGCCATAATGAATAAATGGTTAAATGCAGTTATCTGATGAATTATTCCTCAAAGAAGTAGATTAAGTTGATTTAACCGAGAACATACACAATTTTACGAGATACCAAGAAACCCACATCTTTATAATTCCGAAAGTATTATAGTTCTGAGCTCCCAACTTTTCAGTGCGCAGATGACTTGGAAGATGATAACAGTACACTTAACTCATTTTGGCCATTTTACGACTTAACAACTTATTCCCTGTGACCATAGATATGTTCTCGTATTAAATCTCAATCCTAATTCTTTTATTAGGTTATTTAAAGAGAGAAACGACATTTTCTTTGAGCTATACAATGTGCAGAAGATATGTATTCGCTCAGAAATTCAGTGCGTATGTAAACATCTTCCGATAGAAAGAATTTATCGACACGAAATTTTATATGCGTATCCAGAAACTTCTAAGGATGACGCCTACTGGTTTTCAGCCAAATCGGCCAAAGGGAAGAGGGGATTATTAGGGAGGCTTAACACAAAAACTCGTAATAACTGCCGTTGTAATAAATGTATTGACACGAAATTTCATATGTAAATTCAAAGCTCTCTTAGGACAACACCTATTAATTTTCAGCCAAATCAACCAAAAGGAATGGGGGGATTAGAGGGGAGGCTTGACACAAAAAGGTGCGTCCAGATTAGCGAACACGAACCGAGCAACATGCAGAGCAGTGCTTGGCTCAGCGTTCGGTGCCAATGCTCAGGCCAAGCCGAACATGGGACGAGCCGAGCACTAAACGACCACAGGTCCGAACATAGGTTATAAGGTTATTTTGTTATTTCTTATTTTTTCAGATTCAGTATTTTACTTTGGTGATTTAATTATATCTGTTGAACCTTTGTTATAATGAATAATAAAGCTAATGCGGCGTTGGTCTACATTTATATTCACTTGGCTAATAATAAGAAAAAATATAAACGACGTTGGTGGATGACAAAACTATTTTGCGAAAGGGAAAAACTAGGCAGTTCAGAAATTATAAAATATTTAAAATTTCAGCATGTTAGTGGGCAATACAAAAATTTTACTTACATATTTCCTTCGGATTTTGAACATTTAATAACTCTAGTTGGCAACACCATTGCCAGAAAGGACACCACGGTCTGCACGGCTCCATGCTCGTTGAGCGTCCACAAACCACCGCAGGCCGAACCGAACACCCTTTGATGTTTCGTCAAAAAATCGACAACTCACGGAACGGGGGACGAACATGGCTTGCTTGTCTGGCGCATGCGCAGAGATCAATGCTCGGCTCGTTGCTCGGTTCGTGTTCACTAATCTGGACTAAAAATGGACGCCACTTAAAACGCTGTTGTAATGCAATGTATTGACATGCAATTTTATTTCTAAATTCAAAACCCTATAAAAATGGCACCTAATAATATTTCCCGCGAAATCGGTCGAGGGAAATGTGGGAGACCAGAGAGTGTCCATGTAGAATTAGACAATAAAAGTAAAACAAATTCGTTGCTGTTATTTATTGAACCAGATCTTGTCATACATTGTAAGGCAGGTAGTTCAACAATACTACATTTGGAGCGCTGTTAGTCAGACGTGAGACAGATTTATTTATTAAAAGACACAGAGTTGTTGTCCACTCACAAGTTTTATGTAGATTTATTTATGTTTTAATTTTCCCGAGATTTATACATTATTGCTTAATAGTTCGATATACAGTTAGAGGGGAGGGGGGAATCAATCAATTCTCTACGAATAAACTATCCGGGGATACAGTAAATTTTATTATAATAATATAAATTATAATAATATAAATAATATATAATATTTAAAGCAGATAAAATAACAAGAATAATAAGGCATATTTTTAATGAGTGCATTTGAGTCTATTATGCATAGCAAATGTACAAGCGTATATTAATTTGTGTAAGTCTTTGAATCACATATATCTGAACATTTTTTAAATTATGCTAAATAGTCAAATATGAATAAAATAAATACATATATAATTAACGTACTGATATAACGATTACATAAGAATTATTAAAATAGTATATAAAAAAAACATTTTTTACATGAGACTTTTAACAAATATATCGACGATCTAATTGTAATACCCCGCATTCGCTATTTTACAAGAGCCTGTTTTAAAAAAAATTAATTTATGGTTTCCAGATTTACTTTGTGAAGCTCCATTCTAGTAATTATTTCTAGTAATAGATAATTAAAATACACAATTTCTTTGTCAAACTTCACTATATATTCTCAAATACTGAACTAATTTCGCCGTGTTAGGTATCATCAAGAGTCACTTATAAACTTATATAGTTTATAAGTGACTCTTGATAATGCCTCAACACGGCGAAACTAGTTGTGTATTTGAGAATATATAGTGAAGTTTGACAAAGAAATTGTGCATTTTTTTTTAGTTTTTGAGTTCATTTTGCACAATGATAATGAAAGCCCAATTGTGCCTGAAACGAGAATTCGGGGTATATCAATGCCGTAATTTTCGAATATATAGGATATTAGAATTATACCGTCTATGTATAACAATATGTAATTTTATTATTTTTATACGTTTAGAAGAAAACAATATCAGAAGACAATGTATTAAACAATCCAAAAAAAATTATATGTTTCGGAAATGTTTGGATGGAAAAGGCAGCTTCTTTCGAAAAAAATAGAATTATTTGAATCAATCAAAAAATACATAAACTTCATTCAATATAAATAAAAAATAAAAATATCATTCATAAATATAAATACTTATGTAAAATAATAATATAAGCAAAATATTGCAGAACGTAACTTAACATACATATTGATCGGCCGGCAAAATGGATCCGCCACTATTTTTTTCCTATTCGTTTTAGGATTTCATTTTATAACGCATATACTAGTTCACCGCCCTCATCATGGTGGACGACAAGCGCTTGACACAAGGCGTCAAAATATTTCATTTATATAAAATTTATGATTTAAGTCCATTCCAAGGATGAGAGTAAAGTGTTCACAAAACTAATCCATTCGGAAAATAGATAATTTTCTTAACAGTTACATAGGCATTTTTACATTCTCCTTTTTTTTATTTTTTTTTTTTATTAAAATGTATGTTTTCCATATGGATGTAATCTTGCGAAAAGCTAAATGATGAATACGATGATGATGACAAAAAATCTGAAATTTTTCAAGAATGATTTTTTTTTCGACTCAATCTTACATGTCATAGATTTTTTAATTAAATAAATTGTATATTGTTTTAATTATGTAAATTATTTTATTCTTGTTATATATTTATAATGATGTAAATTATTTTATTCTTGTTATGTATTTAAACTAAATTCATTCATATAATACCAGCAAATTATAGAATCAGAAAATTCATTAAAAAAAAAAAAATCGACTTTAGGTTCTTATTCAAATGTATCAAGTCAACAACGGAAAATAGATAATAAATATTCTGAACAGCATTCTTACATTTTATTTTTTTTTTAATTAAAATGTTTTTTCCATAAGGATGTAATCTCGCGAAAAGCTAAACTATTTTTTAAATTAAAAAAAAAATCACAAACCTTTTAAAAGTGAAAATGTCCGTTTAAAATTTATATTAAAAATTTATTGCTTATAAAGAATTATTTTACAGAAAAGAGATTTCGATTTTTAATCATAAATAAAAACAATTTATAAATAATAAGGACTGAAGTAGAACAACAAATAACATTAATTAGCAAAACAATAGAAGTGATTTCTTCATAATAAACAACAACCTGATTACACAGGTCACAACAACAGAAAAAAATAATAATAAATTCAATACCAAAAATAAAAATAAAATAAAATAAACAAGTAGTGGGCAAAAAAATGTTTGGTCTAGTTTAAACAATATAATTAGTTCATTTTTTTTTTTTTTTTTTTTGAGAAGCAAAAGATTTCAAGAGAATTTCAAATATTTAAATAATTTAAAAATAACTAATAAAGTTTTTAATCAACCTATATATGATATTTTGAGCTGACACAACTAGTGAAAAACATATTGAACAAATTCATCATTAAAAATTCTATGCACTTAGGACAATTTCAAAATTATAACTATTCACATAATTATTATTAATATATTCTTTGTTTTTTTTTTTTTCTTTCTCTCTTATATCACAATAATACTTGAAAGGTACAAAAATTCATTTAGGATAATAAGTAATAGTAAGTGTCTTTACAATATGTAGATAAAGTCATATTACTTTTTATTTTTAATCATAGTAAACTTAAATTAATTTTTAAAAAATCTTAATTGTTCACAAGTTTTTATATTTAAATTTCCAGTTCCGAGACTTCATCTTTATTATTTTCTTCATCATTTTGTTCTTCTTCTTCTACTTCTTCCAGGTTCTCATCATTGCCTTCATCCATTTCTTCATTTTTTATTGAGCTGTCAGTCTAGAAAAATAAAAATATATTTAAAATTATAATAAATAAATAATATATTTATTACTTCCCCAGCTATACGAAGTATAGGGGAAGTTATGTAGTCAGAAATTCCATGATGAGTTTTCAGCAGTATTTTATGTTTTCCGAACCACTAATTCCAAAAATTAAAACTCGAAATTTTATATATGTCTATCAAGAACCCCATAAGAAAGACACCTATTGATTTTCAGCCCTTTCGGACAAAGGAAAAGGGCGAATTAGGGAGAGGCTTAACACAAAAACTCTAATAACTGACGTAATGACTGTATTGACACGAAATTTCATATGTAAAATCAAAAACCCATAAGGATGACAAATATTAATTTTCAGGGGAATCGATGACATATTGGAGTTTGTATAACCAAAAAATTATCTAAAGTTATGAAAATGAAAGAATGAAAAGAAATTTTATTATTCTGGGACCGAGGTCCCCTAAGAATAAATACATAAGTCAAAAAGAAAAGGAAACAATGAAATATAGTATCAGTATGACGTACAATGAAATAAATAAATTGGTGCTACATTGGAGAAAACTAGAAATTAATAATATATAAATATACAAAAGATTGACATGAAAAAACAAAAAATTAACAGATTAATTATGAAGAAACTAAAAAAAAAAAGTATCTACTATATAAATAAAAGAGAATATGTTAAAAAAAGTATATAAATAAGAAAAAAATAAATATATTAATAAAATCGACAGAGCATAATACTGTGATGGTTGATTATAATAGAAAGGGGAGGGTGCCCAGACAAGGTTTGAAATAAAATTAATTTTAGATAGTAGGAGCTGGATAGAAAAGTGTGAGGAGAGAGAAGAAAATATAAATACATAATAAAATAAGATAAAATAAGAAATAAATAAATGCTTGATGAAAGATATACATATAAAAAATATATATACAGGGTGTTTCAGGGTTAAGTAGCCAAACTGAAAATTTGAACTAAGGACCTAAAAACAAGAAAAAAATTTCCTATGGAGATATGTCCGCAAACGCTTTGTTTAATTTGTGAATATCTATTCACACCTAAAGATTTTCATTGTTATGAATTATTTAGGCATAGTAAATAAATAAAACTTATTTTATTTGTTGCAACTACTTTATTCATTAAATGTAAACACTAACATTCATATTAAGTGTTCTTCAAAGTGGTTTCCTTGAGCATTAAGACAGGATCGGCATCTTTCTTCAACAGCAGCAGGGGCCAAACCGAAAATATGAACTAAGGACCTCAAAACAAGAAAAAAATATTTCCTACCTAATGGGTGACATTAAGCAAAAAGTCTATGCAAGGCCGGTCAATGACCTTAATTCTTTACGAAGAAGGATAATTGAATCTTGTGAAACAATAACACATATTCAGTGCCGTTCTGCCACTGCTGCTGTTGAAGAAAGATGCCGATCCTGTCTTAATGCTCAAGGAAATCACTTTGAACAACACTTAATATGAATGTTAGTGTTTACATTTAATGAATAAAGTAGTTGCAACAAATAAAATAAGTTTTATTTATTTACTATGCCTAAATAATTCATAACAATGAAAATCTTTAGGTGTGAATATCTCTTAAACAAAGCGTTTGCAGACATACCTCCATAGGACATTTTTTTCTTGTTTTTAGGTCCTTAGTTCAAATTTTCAGTTTGGCTACTTAACCCTGAAACACCCTGTATAATGAAAATATAGAAAAAAAAAATGGGATAAGTAAATAATTTAAATGATTAGAATAATGCGGTTGACGAATTAGAGAATACGGGGGAGAGAGATGAAGACCTAATCAGAGGAGAGTGGATTGTTTAGCGAAGAGTTTTCATTCTTTCATTCATTTTCTTTCTTTTAATGTTATTACTGATGAAAATAATGTATAGATTGAATATAATGTCTATATTTTGAGCATAATTGTTAACGGTATGTTAAGTTTCATTATAAATAGAAATTAATAGTGTTGTAATATTTCCAAAGATAAAAGAAATAGTGAAAAAAAGAATTAGGAGAGTAGAATATTCGGTGTATTATTCGTGTATATTCTACATAGAATATTATTGTGTTTACTGCGTGTAGGCAGAGAGGAATATTTTACGCATAAAGACCCAAACCACTGAAAACGACTAATTATAAACAAACCAAGAAACAGGAAGACCGAAAATACAATATTACTAACATTCTTCAAAAACCAAAAACAAAACAATATCAAAAATAAATTAACAAAAAAAAAAAGAAGCATAAGAAAGAAAAATAAATTACAAAACTGAGGGTCCTCAATGTAGCTTTGGACAGAGAAAAAGGGCGAAAAATGCACGGAAATTATCATTTTTCTTAAAGAAAAATAGAGGAAAGGAAGATAATAGATGCATAAAGTGAAAGGGTCACAAGCCTTTTGAATTTCATAAAAAATGTCAGGGTTCAAAAATCAACAATCCTGATAACAGCATAAGTGGAACCTAACCAACGAAGTGCGCAATCCACTTCGAAGACACAAAAAGGTTCCATTGGCCTCATCGTATCCTCGAACTAACAATATCTGTAATAATTCAATATATATTATTTAATAAGTTAACAGAAAATTCTAAGGAACTTAATTTTAATAAAATCTATCCATTATTAAGAAAAACAATCGAAAAATTTCTTATAATTAGACATTAAAATAATTAACTTATCAAAATTATATCGATAACTATAAATTCGTTATAATTAAGTGATTGTACAGTACAAAAATATAATATAAGATAATTTTTCATCAGAAATGATAATTTAATTGCTGTCACAGACTCCCTCTCTCAAACGATCTTAAAATAGTTTCAATGACACTGAGAATATTTTTAAATGATTTTAATAACAAAAAACACTCCCCACCTGTTCACAATTATGTAACATGCACTAAAATTCTAATATACATTTGAAAACAATATTTATTTTAAATGGCAATAAGCATTTTAAAAAAATCATAAAAAACATAATAAAAAAAAGAACAAGTTCACAAAATTCAACTTTTTTGTTGTTATTCTATTATTGTCTTCATTTTTATAACTAATTTTTATGGTTTCGTTGGTTTTAAAAAAACCTTTTATGGGGGCCTTTGATGTCCTGTTCGACTTTTAAAATTGTGATCACACCATTTTTCTCAGAAACCATTTTTTACGTATATTTAAAATTTTTTTTAAATATTTTTTATTTTTATTATTATTATATATATATATAGCTCAAGATCGTGGGTTCGAAACCCGACCGAGGTTCTTAGTTTATTTTATCTGGGAGGTAGAATAAACTTAAGCATGCCGTCCTTCGAATGGGACGTTAATAAGCGATGGTCCCGAGCTTGTACGATGTCAGGTAGTCGTTAAAGACACCTGCCCTAGGTGAATAAAAATTTAGGGTAGGCAAAATTTAGGACTCCCATAGTAGAGTCGGGCTCATGTCCACCAGAGGGACGAAAGAGCGCTCTGGTAGTAGGCGATATGACCTCGTAGTTAAAGCCCGGGCATTAGTCATAATATATAAAATTAAAAGATATGAGTCACAATAATATATATCATATTTCAATTTTTTTAATATTTTTTAAATTTATATATATTTTTTAATGGACCGCATTTAGGAAAATTAGCCCGAATTCTAATAATATTAATTAATCATACAGTAACTATTTGATTTTTAAGTAAAATTCCCCAATAATATGGCAGTAGGGTACCAAGTAAAGGTCTTGGGGCGCTGATTAAGCATACATATATCATATTCGTAGACAAAACTCGAAACCCCTGTTTTTAAACATGTGCGCAGAAATTGTGACATAATTCTTCTGACTAAATTTCGCACCAAGATGCACCTTGATGGCCCGAACATTGAAAAAAAAAAAGTCTGAACTTAAAATAATTAATTACTAATAATCATAAAACTACGAAAGCCTTTCAATTCGTTGCTAGCTTACAATGGGGACCAGAATTGCACTATTAAAATCAACCAAATACTATATTACATATTTTGAAGAGTGTGGCCCCTCTTATATTGAAATTTGACAACAGAACATGAAAGAGGACGAATTATGGTTTAAATTGATATAAAATAATATTTTATGAAATAATAATGAAGATATTGTAAATTGACACACATTTTCCCCTCGCATAAGTTCAACTGCACTTCCTTGATGCACATAAAATCATAATATTGACGACACCCACGAATAACGAAGAATGATCATACATCAATTTTAAATGTATCAATAAATTAATACAACTAAAACTATTTACAATAAACTATTTAATCAATTGCAAAATTAATTATCAAATATCCGTAAGGAAAAAAAAATTAAACCTATTCATGCACACAGAAATACAAAAAGTATGTATTTAAACAAAATACCTCATGGTTTTCTTCATCCATCGGTACGTGATTGTTTAAATCGTTGGGTTGCTGAAAAAAAATTCAAAATGGACTTTAGAGGAAATATTGAATAAATATTTCACATAGTTCACTGCAAACACACTCATAAAAAAAAAGCATCACATTATTTCAGTAAATAATAAAAAAAAAACACAAACTCAGAAACCAACAATAAAAACCATTAGATATTTTAAAAGAGAGTTTAACAGAGTATATTAATAACAGTAATTAAGAATTAATAATAAAAGTAAAAAAAAAAAACACTTTTAAGAATTTAAAACAAACTTAAAAACAATAATATATTTTTTAATCTCGAAAATCTCCAGTTAACCTCCACCAAGAAATTGTCTTCACTCAGTGTTTACATGAATTAGTGCGCTTTCCAACTAATACCGCACTAATTGGAGATGTATCACTGAAGATGATACAGTTTGATACAGTTTAAAAGCCGGTTCTGATGATAAAGAAAATATATAGGGGAACAAATTTGTTTTTGTATTCATTTGGTTCTTTTCATCCCACATCTATCATTTATATTTTTTTTTACTACCCCCGCAATACCTTATATGGAGAAAATTTTATTTTCCCCCTTCAATTTCATTAACCCCTTAAATACATAAATGACAAAAAAAAAAAAAGCTTGTTTATATGTCAGTGGACATATATGTACTTGTATATATAAAACTCCGACTTTCAGACTGTACTTTACCTTCACTAGTCAGTCAACTCCCTGACAAATTCTATAACCAATTTTACCACTCTCAGTCTGTCGTATGGCTGACCCTCACGTCATCTGATAAATCGGTATACTTATGGGAATTTTCAAAATGGCGACCACTAACAAGGGAAAGTGCATATCAGCCAAAGGGAAAAGGGCCAATAGAGGGAGGAAACACAAAAATGCTACTAACTACCGATTTATTGAATCTATTGACACTAACTTTAGTATGAAAATAAATTATTGTTTTTTTTTTGGAGGGAGAGAGAAAACTTAGTCTGGCACAAAGGCGGAGTACAATTTATTGAAATAGACCTTTTTTTTTTATAACGACGTTTTCATATAATTCAAGCAAACGTGTGGAACCAATGGCATTATAATATAATTATTATATATGAAGACCACAGGGGAAAAACCAGCTATCTCAGTTTTTTTTCGAAAGTTAGGTAACGACGGTTCTATATGTTTTGAAGGGTGCCGGACACGATGGAATTGTCCGAACGGGGGGAAAACCGGTCTAGAAGCGTCAAACAAGCGTTTGAAATACAGCGTACAGGGGAAGAACAAGCTATCTTTTAATTCACCCTCCTTTCTCCACGAACCTCAGTGCACTATTCACAGGAATCCTCCCGAGTCCCTAGTCCTAACCTGGCCCGTGTTACCTTCTTCACTCTATACAGCGCTGTTTTCAGTTTTATTGTTTCTGAGTGTTGGAGGCTACTGCACTAAATGGTACATCAAGAAAAAAGGCTTGACGCGATAACCATGACATTCCCCATTCGAGGGCATTCCTACCTCGAATGTGATAAGGACATGGGCCTCGTAAATCAAAAAGTTCAGGCCCAAACACCCAATGATTGGTTCAAAACTCAAAATCGCGAAGAGCAAGCCGAGCCCCTTCAAATTGAGAAGGTAGACTTATATATCGTCAGAAATTGGAGCCAACTTGCCAGCTTGAAGCACTCATGAAAATAAGGAATATCCAGGAGTTGAAGATAGATATAAAGCATCCTCGACTTATATTTCACAGAGATACCTTCAACGGATAGTGGGTTAGTTCACTCATGATTCCGAACCCATTGAAACTGGTGAAAAAAGGAAAACAATGCAATCAGTCTGCACGAAGGACACCGAATGTGTCTACACCAAAACTGGAAGAGAACGAATTTCACTTCCCACCTCGAGCGTATACCAAGAAATTGCCTATTTCCAAAGAGAAATATAAAGACCTTCAACATTTAAAGCAATTTTGTGACAACAAGGCCAGAAATTATTATGGAAAACTCAAGTGTCTTGATTGAAAGTTCAAAAGATAGCTGGTTTTTCCCTTGTTTATTTGGAGTTTGTGTCTTCTCGCCTCTGTGACAATTTTTAATAAATTTTTTTTTAAGTTTCAATAGTATTTTCTCATTTCTTCATGCGTCTTCAGTAAATTGAATTTTTTTCACATTTTTACACTACAAAAATAAAATTTTTTTGAGTTTTTTGCGGGAAAATTGAAATTCTGCAAAATGAAAAAAAAAAAACGGAGATAGCTGGTTTTTCCCCTGTGGTCTTCATATATTATATGACAGTAAATCTCTTGACTCATTTTGCTGAAATTTTCTCTATCAGTAGCAAATGAAGAAAAAAAAAAAAAAAAACTCAGATTGATGTAAGATATAGGTAGTAATAATAATAATCTCTATTGGACGGGATTGTACCCAATATACAATTTACTTGTACATATAAAACTCCGACATAATGAATACATGAACACTAGATTTTATATGGGGATTTAGAAGTTTCAGCTTAATCGGTCAAAGAGAAAAGAAGGGGAGGGTGAGGAGTTGACTCCAAAACATAGAAGAAATTCTGAAGCCCATAAGTAAAAATCTATCGATTTTCAGCCAAATTGATGAGCGAGCTCAATTTCAAAATCTCAATAAAAATACATATTACTTTTCTGCCGAAACAGACAAGGGGGAATTTTAGGCAGAGCAAAAATTTCGTATATTATGAATAAAATGATCTTGAGAAATACATAGCCGAAGATTCATGAACAACTGTTAATTGCCATTTTTATGAATAGTAGCGCCATAGTTATTGGTAAGTAAAATTTCAGAATAGGATAAGCAGTCTAAATTTCTATTATACAGAAAAACTGATTAAGTCTTACAATATTGCATTATAATAAAATTAAACAGTTATTCTAAATTAGAGCACTTAATAGTATTATTAGGTGTTAAACAGCACAAAACTACATGCTTAGGAAATCTAAAACTATATCTTTATCAAACCAAAATACAGCAAATTAATTTGTGAAAAAGAGAATATACGAACGATATCACAAGATATGGGAAATTATTAAAATTCGACGAATGACATCTCAATGATAAAAAAAAATGACATCTATAGATAGGGACAAACCACAAAAAAACATATCAAAATAACAAGGCTGCATATCACATATCCAACGATGAGAAATTGTCAAGGAAACCAAATCAAAATCTGACGATAACAAAAGATAAACAAGGAAGAAGGAAGAAGATACAAGAAAACAAGAGTGTACTTGGATATTTTCATCATTTGTAGGTCTTCTTTTTACAGAGTTCTCTAGTGCTTTGGCAAGTCGTTGAGCTAACGAAGGGGTATAGCAATACCCATGTACAGGCTTCTGGAAAAATCAACCATTAAATCTATCAATTCACAACAACATACACGAAATGTCTCCAATAATAGGAAAAATCACTAGGATTTTTTTTTTATAAATCAGAAAAAAATCTATGTTAACTATAGAGAAACCTATGCGATTGAATATAGAAAAATTATACTCTATTTGGCAACGTTCATTTGACTGAAGGAATGAATTTGAATTATAATGAAGCAATAGAATAATTGAACAAATATTTACAATGAAAATTATACACAATGAATGATTTTTTTTTGTCTATAATCTACTTTTTTCTTAATAATAATTGAAGTAAATCTAATAATTTCAAAATAAGTCATGCTAAGACATCAGAGTTTGGACCAATACAGAAATTTCATACATTTCGTGAACAGCAAGCAAAGACGAAACATTATAATTTCGAGCAAGATTTCAGAGGATCCACCAATTGAGAACTTTTCAATAGAATTCAATTATATAAATTTTACTTAGAAAAAAGAAAAGTAATCTCCATGTTTCAACTGCAACTTACAACAGTCCTAGAGTCGGAAAATATTTTGAAAAAGTTTAACTATAATGAGAATAGAAAATAAATCAATAAAAATCTATTTCATTCAAGTTTCGTGTTCAAAAATCATCTTTAAGTAATTGAAGATTTCCATTTTGCAATATGTAGGTTTTCTAAGAACAAATATTGATTTTTGAATGATTGATTAATTAATGACTAATTAAAACTATAGATCAGACCGATACTGAGGATGGGAGGTGTCTCTCGAATAGTTTATCGTTTATATTGACTTATACATTGTGAGATAAATAGCTGCATAAAAATATATTTCAAGATTATATCATTATCTGGTATACCATTAAAAAATTAATTGCAATATATATCTTTAAATAAATATTGTTATTGCGTAGACTAGACGGTAAAAGTGTGAAAAAAAAATTTACAAATTTTACGAATTTGATGACAATCTAGACATATATTTTAAAATTGTTGTATCATTCAAAAACACTCTAAAAAAGGAGTTGTAACAAAATACATCCAAGACCAGAAACAAGAACAATTTGAACTGTGAACAATACCAATTTCGTTCAAACAAAACTAAGACGAGACAAGAAATAAGAAAACCAAAAAAAAAATTGAAAACCGACTGGTTTTGATTTTCGTATTCTGGACCTCAAAGCTTTCTCAAGTCTCTTTGCCAAAGCAGGCGTATAGCAAAATCCATGAGTATTATCCTCCGGAACCTCCACCTATAACGTTCAGTTAAGATTATTATTATAACTAATAGAAATATTTTTACAAATAAATAAAAACAGGTATAATCTGGAAAACAAATGTAGTCAATACATTCGTCGGGAGAACAGCTCCGATTGATGTAGGGTGGCGATGTCCATTACTTCATCTCTGGTTATGCTTTCATCTGACTTCGGTGCAATTATGATAGCGTCAATATTCACATCTCTGAGAAGATCGTAGAAGAGAATAGGCTACAGATTTATATTTCTTCTCTTTGTTTACTCTCGTCATTTTATCAACAACACGAATATAGAAGTAAAATCTTGTTCACATGTTTTCATATTTAATATAAAAATCTGTAAGCAGAAGACAGAGCTTTTCACCGACGAGAACATCAGCTCAGGCCAACAAACCTTGGTTTTCTGTCATCCTTGGCCGAAGTCGACCTTTCGTTTTCTGCTTCTACTAATTCTGTTACAAGATTTTAAAGACCCTTGATATTTGTGTAATTTATCACTGTTACTCGTTAAAAAATCTCCACACTTGGTGGTTAAACCTGAGCGACGAAAGAAAGCTCTGGTAGGCAATATGACCTCGCAGTTAAACCCCGGGCATGAGTCCTAAAAATATCAAACAGCTTAAGGACTAAACTTTTTTTCAATAAATTCACTGAAAAACAAGTTATTCAGTGATATCTTTATGCCTAAGATCGCAGATTACCAAATTTTACTATTTACTTCATTCTCAAATCTTGTTCTTCCTGTTTGTTCTGGCAAATTCTTCACTGAAAAAAAAAAATTGTTCTAGGTGTACACTTGTTTCACTTTCATAACTTCTGCATCGCAGAGCATATTGGCTAAGTTACGACTGTGGGCTGAAATATTCAATAATGTGGGTTGAAAATCAATATGATTTCTGGATAAGCAGAGAAACAGAGTTCAGGATATAAGTTCTCTGTCCTTTTAGGCACAGTTTTTCAGAAATTGTACAATTTGTAGCACAGCGCAGTTGGTAGTGCTTTTTCTGTTGTATGTATTGCTTATCTGATACATTTTACATTTCCTTAAACGCCGTATTCTCCGTAGTAAAGAATTAGAAAAACTTTTATACAAGAATAGGTCCGTAATTATTGTCATCATACTTTATTCTAAATTTCGCACTGATATGATTATGGCTGGATGGCATTTCTCACTCAAGACAAGTATGTCCACTTCATCCAAATCCTTCTGGTACCTGCGAAAGGCAACAGTTGTCCTCAAATTCATCATATTCCGTTAAATTGGAGAAACCATGTCGCCTGTTCATCCGTTATCCCTTCCTGTATGTTCTCTATCCGCCTTCTTCAACGTCTTCTTTTATTCGCGCCTTAAAATGAGCATTCAAAAAGAATAAAACATCGCTAAAGAGATTTGCCAATATAAGAAAACAGTTACCAAGGACTAAGTGAAATATTCGCACACAGCAAAAAATTATTTTAGGAAGAAAACTAAACTTGAAGTTGAACTGAAGAACAATACACGATAAAAAAATAGGAATCAATCAGTTCATGTCAATAAAATCGAGATAGATAATGAAGATAAAATTAATGGTTAGTAAGCATTAAAAAGCATTTAAGTTGTGTTGCTTTTTTAAGAGCAACCTTCAACATTTTTTTATCGATCACATAGAGCCAAATGATGAAACCGCAGAGCATCATCGACAATTAAAGCATAATTATTAAAAACAATTATCAGTTCTTACGAAAATAGTAATTAAGACAAATATATCATCACATACGCAAACCTCGTTTCTCCAAGTAAAAATACATCTTATGGGATAGCAAGAAAAAAAATCATATTTATGTTAGAGATAAGATGTATGCAAAATGTTCAAACCGTTCATCTGTATTTCAGAGGTCGAATTTTTACGAAAAAAAAATCGAACTCTTGAGAGATATACACAGCTAAGTCTTTAGGAGAATGTAAGTTAACTTTCCGATCTATTCATTAGTTAAATAATAATTTAAATGAATATTTTGAATGATTTACAAAAAACATTTATTTTTTTGATTATTTAATCCAATATTATGATGTACAAATACATATAAATATATGAATTTGCATGAGAAAGTGGAGCTGTGAGGTTTGCGCATGAAGGTGACTACATTTATTCTTAAAAAAAAAAGCGTTTTTACAATAACTCAATACGACTACGACAATCATATATTTTTCTAATTTTCTATCAAACCTCTTTTTTCGTTTCAACCTCGTCGACATTATTAGGAACCATAGCATTAATTATATCTTCATTCCTAAAATAATTTGTAAGTTTCAGCCAGTTCTATTACATTGAAATAATACATAAAAGAAAAGTAAATATTAAATATATGTACAATGAACAAGAAAACAAAGTAACTATTTCAATGTCCTTCCCCACTTCTTGAAAACAATAAATACATAGAAGAAATTTAATAACTGTCAACTTAAATGAATCCATTGACATGAAATATCATATGAACATTCAAAACGGTCGATTGGCGTTAAAGAGAGAGTGACAACAAAGTTAATACGTACTAGACAATAGAAACTGAAAGAACCGACGATGAACTCTTGTGTGTTGAAGTTTTTGTTGTCAAAAAAATAACTTTTTTAAATTTATATTTTAGTATATTGAAAATGTATACAAAAAATTAATTAATTTAGAACAAATAATGTATCTCAGACATATCGTGTATCAACATAGTAATTATTATTACTTAAAAAAATAGGTACATTTAAGAGTACCAGGGATAATCTAAACTTCATAAATATTAGACTATGAAAGAGAGTGCAAAGACCGTGACTGGAAAACTAGAACTGGAGAAGTGGAAGAAAAGGATGGGAGATAGGAGAAGGCGCCAGTAGCTCAGTGATGTGCGTGCTTGCCTTCTGAGCTCAAAATCATGGGTTCGAAACCCGACCGAGGCCCTTAGTTTATTTTATCTGGGAGGTAAAATAAACTTCAAGCACGCCGTCCTTTGAATGGAACGTTAAGCAATGGTCCCGAGCCTGTACGAGGTCAGGTACTCGTTAAAGACCTTCTCTAGGTGACTAAAAATTTAGGGTAGGCAAAATTTAGGACTCCCACAGTAGAGTCGGGCTCATGTCCACCAGTCACGAAAGAACGCTCTGGTAGTAGGCGCTCAAGTAGAGAGTGGAAGTACATTCACCGACGATTGTACTCACCCAAATATATACAAAGTATAATTATGTAATCGGTAAAAAATTCGATGCAGATTTTTCAATTGAATTTCATGATTCCGACCTCCAGATACCAAATATGAAATAAAAATCCGTATGTGCGCGTGTGTCTGAAACCGATAACTCCTGATAAAAAGAATGTAACATTACGAAATTTTATATGCGCAAACAGAACCCTCCAACGACGATACCTATTGATTTTCAGCCAAAACGAACAAACGGAAGGGGGGATTAGGGAGCGGCTTAACACTAAAACTCTAATAACTGCCGGTAGAATGAATGTATAGACGCGAAATTTTATATATGTGACCTAAACTTCATAAGGACAACACCTATCAATTTTCAGCCAAATTAGTCATAGGGAAGGGGAGAGGCTTAACTCTAATACCTGTAGTTGTAATGAATATATCGATACAAAATTACATATATAAGTAAAACTCCATAAGAACGACACTTATTAATTTTCAGCGGAATCAGAAGAAGAGAGGAGTTTCCAGAGGGAGGCTCAACTCAAAAACCTCATTAACTAATGATGTAATGAATGTGTCGACATGAAATTAGATATTTGAAGTCAAACCCCAAAGAGAACATAACCGGTCGAATTTCTGCGATATTAGGGAAGGAGGGTTCATGGGAGGGGACTCGAACTCAAAAACCTTAATAACTGCCGATGTAATGAACTTATTGACACAAAATTTAGTATGATTTAGGAGTCGCTAAGTCAAATGTTGAATATTAGCTCAAATGTTGAATATTAGCGCAAATGGTCGACTGGTTTCGTAGGGGGAGCGAAAAGTTAATTGATTAATTCATTTTAGGGAAGTACATCGCAGAAGAATCACTGATAACTTTTTTTTTCAACCAATGATGGCAGGAGTAAGACAGGGATGCAATGCCACTATAGATCGGGAAAGTTGACAACGCTGCTTTGCTGTCATGGCATCATGACTCTCCTATTGGCCCCAAGCGGTCTTTCCTGTTCTAACCGACCTACAGACCCGAGGAACACGATTCACCGGTTTCACTATAAATATTGTGATCGTATTGTTTCTCACGTTTCAATCTAATCGGTCAAATAGGAAAACTCACTTAAATCTTAGAATATTGGAAGTTAAAGACATATCTACAAAAATATAATTAAATATATTTAAAAAAATAATTAACTTCATAAATTTCAGACAATAAAAAGTAAAAGCAACGTGAAGAAGCTGTGCCAAAAATTAGAAGGTGACCGATCGAGAGGACAAATTCTTTGGCAACAAATCTTTGGCTCAAATCAATTTTAATTAAAGAGTGTACCGGCGTCAACATCTTAATGCAATAATAATACCCATGGCTAAAATATTAAATTATTTATATTGTAAAAAGTAATTAAAATACAATAAATAACATAAATAATAATATTATGTTGTGTATAATCACCTTTCAAGTAATGGGCTTTCACTTGATTCCTTTTCAGAGGAAAGCTGTAAAAATTATACCTCTTTTATAATATTAAACGAATAATATAATAATAAATTTGGAGAAATTGAAGAGTGACAAAGATGGCTAGATAAAGTATATAATTTAGCAATGTTTCAGACATTTTGAGTAATATAAAGATGAAAATACTCAAATTTTAGTTGTAACATAAATATTTTAAAAATATAAAATTCATCTCACCTTGCCATTTACAGCTGGTGGAAGAGGAAGTTTCAAGAATATTTCCAATTCGTCATTTTCATTTGCTAAATCGAATCCTTCATAGTCCTGAAAAACAAAATAAATAAATAAAATGTATTTAATTAAAAATATATTTAAAAACGAAGAACTTGTTTAACTCTTATATTGGACAACTCAAATCAGACTGAAACGCACAGACCCTCAAAATACGATTTGGAAATCAATCATCAGACGACGATCGACATTATCGCTTGAAAACAAATTTCACAAATACTAAAACCCATCTGGACTTACGGCATCGAGATATGGGGATCAGCCAAAAAATCAAACATACAACGTCATCAGTCAATACAATCCATTATACTACGTCACATTGCCGATGCGCCATTTTACGTTTCCAACCTCAACATCCCATTTGTACCCTCTGTTATCAGGACACGATATCAAAATGTTCACGACAAACACCATCATCTCGCCAATCCACTTATTCTGCAATTATCCACGAACACTCTCCCCACAAATCCGCCAAGACGTCCCAAGCGGGCATGGCAGAGGGACCTGCTCCAGGACTAGCCTGGACTCTTCGGTCACGTACCTCAGCAGTACAGCCACACACTTGCCACCGATCAACATCACAATCAATCAATCCTAGTGCAAATGTTGTCGTTGTGAATATGTAAATAAATAAAATTAAAAAAAAAGTTTATATTGTCTAATTCCACAAAAATATATACATAAAGTATTTAACTAAGAATAAATGATCAGAATTATTCTTTAAAATTTAGAAAACAAAATATAAAAGTTATCAGATAAGTTCAATAACCTCAAAACAAATATTATTAATCTATGTTATAATAAAAAATGTCTCATATGCACAATAACATCAACACAAAATGTTAGAAATAACATTGGACACACATATAATAAGTTTAAAAATTAAAAATAAATTTAAAAACTAATATTTCCCAGATACACATTTTTTTTTTACTGCAAAATCAATTGAATTTTGTATTTTACGAGACATTTTTTTATTTCTAACCGTTTTCTTACTTTTTGTACTCGATTTTTCTTTTACTTCTCCAGCTATGCGAAGTATAGGGGAAGTTATGTAATCGGAAAATTCGAAATTGAGAAACAACCCTCATTACAAAAATGAAAAAGAAATTTCTATATGTCTGTGAACACGATTACTCTCGGATAGTATGAATTTATCGACACGAAATTTTATATTTATATCGAGAACCCCAAAAGGTATTGATTACTATTGATTTTCAGCCGAATCGGTGGAAAGTAACGGGAGGATCAGAGATTGGCTCAATTCGAAAACCCAATAACTGCTGATGTAATGAATGAAATTTATACACAAAATTTACTTGGATTTGGAAGCCCCGAAGCAAGTCAATTATTGGTTTTTTGCACAAACGGTCGTTTTGAAGGGGCGAAAAATTAATTGATTAATTCGTTTTGAGGAACTACATTGCCGGTGATTCATCTACGATTTTGTCTTCCAATATTTTTTTTGTATTATGTTTGAATATTATTAATCCTTTGTGATTGCAACAAAAATTAACTGCAGTTTTTTTAAATGTATTAGATTGTTTTGTATTTTTCTTAAGTCTTAACTACTTCTAAGTAATCTATACACAAGAGAAGAACTGGCTATTAGAGGGCGCGGATAGCTCGAGGTTGAAAAAACCTTGAGCACTCCGTCCTTCGGATGGGTCGTTAAGCGATGGACCCGAGCATGTACAATGACAATACTCATTAAAGTGAATAAAAATTTAGGACTTCTGTAGTAGAGTGTCATGTCCACTAGAGCAACGAAAGAGCGCTCTGGTAGTAGGCAAAGAGACCTTGTAATTAAAGCCCGGGCATGAGTCACAACAAACTATAGCTATCATATTGACTCACTGACAATCATCATAGACAAAGGCATTATCACATAAAGATCACCTTGAAAATTAAACCCTAAACATGAATTATTATTTCGCTTTCCACTTTTCTCATATTCAAAAAGACACTCCATTTACTATGAATAACAAATAATATTCACAATCCAATTAAAAATGAATATATTTTAGTTACAATAATTACTACCGCGAGAGTAAACAGCTATGCACATACCAAAATGAATATAATTAAAGTTATAAAGAACAGGAAGATAAATAACATCGATCGAACCGTTAGTTTTTGAAAATATAAAAAAAATAAACAGCACACTAAATACATATTAATTAATTGTACTTACTCCACAATAATCTTCTTCATTAAATATCTGGGGTGGAATTGCATGTTTTGCAGGCTCTTTAGGCTTAGCATGATCCTGCATGAATTGTTTGTCCTGCTCATTACCCGGTTCTGTAATGTCGATTGCATCGTATTTTATATTTTTACTTTCAAGTACCATCATTATCCGTTGTTGCCTCTTTTTAACCTTTAAATTGAATAAAAATTGACAATAAATTTCATAATCAAAATAATTTAATTTCCAATTGACACGAATGAAGTACAAGGTTGACAATTTGTACGATTAAAATCTGTAAGAATAATTGAAACTTGTCCTTGAAATGACAAGTTACAGATAACAAGATTTTTCCATAAATTTAAAAAACAATATATGCAATATTTACAAAAAAAGAAAAGATACTATTCCTCTATAATGAAAATAATTGACGATGGTCTACAAAGTCTAAATTACTGACTAATTTGCATATTGAACACAATCACAAGAATGGAAATACTTACCTCTTTATTTCCAGATATTCCAGATGTATAAACCTTTATAGCCATATCTAAAGTGAAAAAATAAAAAGATTACTGACGAATAAAATTTTAAAAACTACCAAAACCCAACAACACCGAACAAGGAAACCTGGGATCTAATTGTTACCGTGAATTTCAGCTGTTTTAATACCATAACCAAGGCCTTAAAGATTAAAAAGTAACACGCCCAAGAAATTATTATAATTCAAAAAATACTAAATTATTATGATCAAAGAAGATTGAAATATTATATTATTACTACTCTTGTTAAAAATTATTAGGAATTTCTGAGTATTCTAGAAGAAATAAACAATGTAGGTTAAATTCAGTGCTGCTACCTATGAACAGTCTAAAGTACTACTTTAAAAATTAATGGAATTTAAGAATATAGTTCAAATTTCTTATAAATAATACAATCGGATCTTGAAAAAACTTAAAATTCATATTGTTATAAATTGAACGGTAGTATAAATTAAAATGTAAAATACGAAAAAAAAATAAAGACTTTTCCATGCAATTTGAAAGTTAGTCGACGAACATCCGACAGATCGCACCATCTCTCAGTAGCTTCAGACTTTTTTAAACTTTTTCCCTTGTTCCTTTTTCTTCCAATCCTCATTATATTTTTTTTTATTATGATGCAACTAATTGGATAAAATCTCTCTCAAAAAAAAATTGCCCGATAAAATACAGTGATTATCCAGATCAGCTGCGTTCAGAAGTCGCTTAAACTTTCTTGAAATCAATATGCTAATCAAGTAAATATAAAAAATGAATTTGACCATGAAAAATTTTAATCTCGTGAAAAACGTTTCTTATGGTGTATTAATTTCTTCTTTCTCATATAGAAAAATAAAATACCCCCCTCCCCACCCTTCAAGGAAAGCTTGTTTCCGCCAGTCTAAACCAGCTCCTGGCAACACTGTTTGTCAATGCCATAACTTTGTATAAAGACTGTTGAGGATAACAACGAACGGATTGTTCGTTCACAGACCCTTCAATATTCTTCAGAGGCTCTAGGTCTTGGGGGTTCACTAAAGCACAATAACAAAGTGCTATCTCGATTCCCGACAATTATTGCCATTTTAACCCACACATACAATGCAGGTTCAAAAGATTTTATTGATACTTTGATTTAATAATAATAATAATTAATAATTTTTTTTTTAGGTACCTATGTTCTCTCGGGTTATCACACTCCTCGACGACGATCTGTTCCTGAATATAATCAACTTCATACTTAAGAAAACCCGGACATATTGTGAAAAATTGTAACGTAATACTCCTTTAAAAAAAAAAAGTTTTTTACTATGTAATTGGTCGGAGTTTTCAAAAGAATTTTACGTTTCCCGACCTCCATATTCCAAATTTTATTTTATTTTTATTTTAAATATTTTTAAAAAATTAAAAAAAAGTGTTTGTGCGTCTGTGTAATGTGAACACAATAACTCCCGATAAAACCAATATATCAACACGAAATTTCATATGTGAATTTAAAATCCTCCAATGACGACACTTGTTGATTTACAGCCAAAGCGACCAAAGGAAGGAGGGGGATTAGAGGAGAGGCTTAACATCTAAAACTCTAATAACTGCCAATAGAATGTATGTTTCGTCACGAAATTTCATATGTGAATTTAAAATCCTCCAATGACGACACTTGTTGATTTTCAGCCCAAGCGACCAAAGGAAGGAGGGGGATTAGAGGAGAGGCTTAACATCTAAAACTCTAATAACTGCCAATAGAATGTATGTTTCGTCACGAAATTTCATATGTGAATTTAAAATCCTCCAATGACGACACTTGTTGATTTTCAGCCCAAGCGACCAAAGGAAGGAGGGGGATTAGAGGAGAGGCTTAGCATCTAAAACTCTAATAACTGCCAATAGAAAGTATGTTTCGTCACGAAATTTCATATGTGAATTCGAAATTCTACCAGGATGATACTGCTTAATTTTAAGCGAAATCGGCAAAAGGAGAGGGCAGATTGGGAGGAGGTTTAACATAAAAACTCTAATAACTGCCGTTGTAATGAATTTATCGACACAAAATTTAGTATGAGGATTTGGGAACCCCTATGTAAGTCAAGTGTTGAATACTAGCTCAAATGGTCGACTGATTTTGGAGAGGGAGTGAAAAGTTAATTGATTAATTCGTCAAGTTCATTGCTGGTGATTTACCGACGAGTTTTTGACGTGAAAACGTCCATTCACTCGTTAAGCACAGTGATAGCCGGTCAAACTTTCTTGTGTTACAAAATACCGTCAGATTTCAATCGATAATAACTACGAGACTAATAATGCGATAACAACGGTTGAGGTCACAATGGATAGAGCATGTCTGTACGTGTTTGTTGTGCAGTGTTTGTTTTGCCTGTGGCGTTACCAGGCTAGTGTGGGCGCCGGCGGATGATTGTTGCGAATTAGCTTTGTGTAAAATTAGAAATTAGTGTAGCATGATAACGCGTTTAGATAGGACGTTGATTCGGGTGTCATTGTAAAGAGCTTGAGGAGCACTAATAGGACTCAAAGTGAAACAATAAAAATATTCCCCGAAATATATGTAATAAAAATCGGTATTAAATTGAAAATTGCAAAAAAATTAAAGATGTCGTCTCATATGAATCGTAAATATGCGCGGAATTATATAAAACGCAAATCAGAGGAAAGCCCGCATCAAAAGGAATTTAAAAACCTAAAAAGTCTAGTGCCGAGCAAATACAAGAGCTACGGCAGCATCGAAAAGATAATGAAAAATGATTTTATCCCGACGTTTTCACGGAAAATCTACGGCGTGGACCTTGACTAAGCCTTAATGTTTTTGTTTTTTTTTCTCATTTTTGGAATCTAGAGTCGGAAAACATGAAGTCGAGTTTTTGACCGACTACCTAATTTCTCCTGTAGGTACCTACTTTGTATAGCTGGAGATGTAACAATATACCAAGTGGTATATTCCAATCAGATGTTTCACATTTTCACAATGTTTTATATAGACATGTACATCGACTATGTATCATACTGACAGTTCGTGTCCTTGATTTACATTCCCTACCATGATATCTTCTATTTGTTCAGGTGAGCTCTCATTTTTCTTCTGATTACACATTATTACTTATTCCAGAAAGGCAATTAATGTTTTGACATTGTTTTGATATGGCCTCATCGAACAGAATATCATTATTTGATTTCAAAAATCCGTTTTTGATATGAATTGTCACTTTTGACAATTGAGGATTTCTAATAGTCAACTCTCGATAAGTCGAACTTCTAGGGATTGGGCAAAATTGTTCGACTTATAATTGTTCGACTTATATAAATATACAATTCGACTTATCGAGGTTGATGTTTGACTTATCTAATTATAAGTATCTAAAAAGGAACATAAGGAAGAGTAATATGTAATATGAAATGAAATGAAAAGAAATTTTATTATTCTGGGACCGAGGTTCCCTAAGAATAAATACATACAGAGTAAAGAACAGGAAACAAAGAAATATAGTATCAGTATGACGTACAAATGAATAAATAGATAGATAAATAAATTAGCGCTACATTGGAGAAAAACTAGACAATTATAAATAGAATAGAATAGAATGGTTTTTATTAAAAGAAGAAAAATAACATAATTCCAAGAAATATACAAAGAAAAAAAACACTTAGACTATAGCCATTTAGGCCGTCAGTCGGAGTTGGCATTACAGATATTTGATAATGAAGAACAAAAAATATTAGCTTATATAAATAAATGAAGAGAATAAATAATCATCGTTAAATTCCTTTAAAAAAAAAAATATGTAAACCTAAAACATACAAAAATAATAATGCGAATAATGAGAGAATAAAATAAAGACAAGAAACCAAATAAAATTAACTAAACATGGGTAAATGGTAATAATCATAAATTACATGAAGGAAGGAGGTTTGATTGGGTCCTAGAAATTAAATTCCCGAATTAACATATTTCTATATTTAGATGCAGCCCTTGCGTAGTTATAGATCAGATTCCAGTTTTTCCCATTCAGAAAAGCGATGATGAGTTCCCCTCTCCCTAAGGTAGGTTTGCCCAGCCACCTCTGTCTGGCCTCTCTAAGGACGGGACATACCACAACAAAATGGAACAGGTCCTCCACCTCCCTCAGGTTACAGAGCGAACAGAGGAATTGCTCTTCTCTCCTGCTCACGTTGAAATTCAGGTATAGCAACTGTCCCCTAAGCTTCATTATCGCATAATTTGTTTCCATCTTTAATGTAGTGATTCTCCCCCAAATCAAAATTGAGATCCTTATACAGACCATGAAAACGTGATCTGGATGCTTCATTAAACAAATCATTTTTAAAACCCTTTTCTACATTATCCAGTAACGTTTCTATACAAATTCTACTCATATCAGGATTCAGATATTGGTGAACTTGGATATTGTGTTTATTACACAAATCTACATATTCCTTGTTCCAAAACATTTTCGCTTTAATTACTTCTTCAGCTAGGACTTTCGGAAGACGGTGATCAGGTAAAAGGAGAGTTTTTTGAATATAATTAAAATGTAACCTGAAATAATGAAGGAATAGTGGCTTCACTCCAGTTTCAAAATATACTATGTAATTTGGCGTATTTTTGGGTAGATGGAACAATTTTTTAATGAAAAAAGTATTTAATTTTTCCACTTCGCCATACCACTTAAATCCCCAAACCTGTGCCCCATAGCCCATCACAGCCCTCATAACCGAGTTAAACACTTCATATTTGACCGAAATGGGGATATCATTATTTTGCATTATTTGCTGGTATGTTGATAACAGCCGTAATTTGGCCATACCTAGTTTTTCCTCGAAATGCTTTTTCAAAGATAACTGTGGAGTCAGTGACACCCCTAAATATTTATAAGTATTCACTATCTCGATAAGCACCCCATTGAATGTCCACCTCTCGTTCCTCGCCAGTTTTCCTCCCTTCCTAAATACCATAATCTTGGATTTGTTTAAATTTACTACTAAATTCCAAAGCTGACAATTATAAATATAGATAAACAAAAGATTAACAGGAAAAAACATAAAATTAACAACTTCATTAGAAAAGCTGGATCTCCCCTTTTCCGTAGTTAAAGCCCGGGCATGAGTCATAAAACCTAACCTAACCTATAGCCCATAACCCCTCTGTGTACACAAGTAAAATTTCATTCATTCCATCGGATGGATCCAATTCGCAGACACACACAGAGACAGGATGAGGGATAGGAAAACATGAAAAACTCCGGTAGATTCAACATCAAAATTCTGACCGATTACATAACTTCCCCTATACTTTGTATAGCTGAGAAAGTAAAAAATACTGAACGTTTTAGAAAACATTGTCTCCAACATTATTCCATCTTTATTGAATTTTGATAAAATTGGGAACAGCAGAGGCGAGCTAAATTGTATCTGTTATGTAAATGAAGCTAATTTACAGGCCAAATCGTATTGTAGACCGAAGGGTTAACTGAATCGATTTTAGAGAGGGCGCCGGTAGCTCAGAGTAGCGTGCTGATCGCGGGTTCGAAACTCGGCCGAGCTCCTTATTTTATTTTATCTGGGAGGTAAAAAAGAAACTAGAATGGAACCGAGTTTATGTGATGTCAGGTACTCGTTAAAACCCCTTACCTTACCTTAGGTAACTAAACCTGGATAGGCAACATTTAGGACCCCAACAATACAGCTAACAGGAAAAGGATAAGAGCATTGGATGCTTAGGTCCCTAGGTGCACCACGACAGCCCTCCCACTATATCTATTTCGCGAGACTTTGTTAGTTACACAGGTAACACTCTAACAACTTCACACATTGTAATTATTAATAATATATTATAAAATTAATTATAGGTTAGGTTAGGTTTTATGACTCATGCCCGGGCTTTAACTACGAGGTCATATCGCCTACTACCAGAGCGCTCTTTCGTCCCTCTGGTGGACGTGAGCCCGACTCTACTGTGGGAGTCCTAAATTTTGCCTACCCTAAATTTTTATTCATCTGGGGCAGGGGTATTTAACGAGTACCTGACATCGTACAGGCTCGGGACCATCGACGGCGTGCTTAAGTTTATTTTATCTCCCAGATAAAATAAACTAAGGGCCTCGGTCGGGTTTCGAACCCACGTTCTTGAGTTCAGAAGACAAGCACGCATACCACTGAGCTACCGGCGCCCTCAAATTAATTATATTTATTGGTAAAAAGAAAACAGCTGTTAAAAATTAAGTTTTTTTTTTTTCTTTTTTTTTTTGGTCTCATGTACTATGCATATTAGCCATGTCACTGTGTATCTAGTTATTTACGACATCCATGGTCCCAGGAGGGAGTTTTATCTACGAAATAAAACTCTATCCCGGACGGGATTTGAACCCGCAAACCAAACAAAACGAAAAAAAGAGGGGAAGATTTGAACTGGGTTGGAAAATAAGAAATTCCGTTGCAAATTCAACAACGATTATTTAGCCGGAACGCAGTGTAGAGAGTTTTTAATGTTATTTTATATTTTATCTTTCACTGTATTTGAAAGAATATTGCTCTCTTTGACAATTAGGGTCATAAACGGTGAGACAAAGGAATATATTTCTATCCCTGTTCATCGCTTCCTCTACCTACAAACTGTAGGAATGAGGATGTCCTCATCGCGATGGTGTTTCGCAAGACCTCCAGCTGAATTTATTTATTTATAATTTATTGTTTTGTACTTTTTATTTATTTATTTTTACCGATTGTAATATGCTCAAAAAATATTTTTGGCATAGGTTGGTTGAGGGAATAATCCGATGTGTGTTTGGGGTACAACCCCCGGAGTATGATTTCTCATCACTGTGTCCACAGATTGAAAACAAACTGTCAACAGAACTGAAATCAAATTAAAGGTCCATCCGGTGGGCCCTGCTCTAAATGTATACCCAATTGGATTAAATATACCAGGTAGAGATAGATATTTAAATATACATACAGTCAGTAACAAAAATGTTCGGACGGTTTGATTTTTCAATAAAAAATTATAATAATTAAATGCAAAAGTAATAAAAAATAATTTAAAAAAATAATTAAAGCCATTTTTCAATCAAGAATAAGAATTCAAATGTGGGTTAGGATAAAGGAAAAACAGCTTTGATTAGAACAAATAAATATTTTAATTTAATAAATTTTATAACAAGTAATGTAGATAACAAAAATTTTCGGACAAAAATGTAAACAACTATAAATAAATTCAATGTTTTTTTTACGATTTCACAAATTCAAAAACCATAATGTTAATTAATATTTGGTTGGGTACCCTTTTTGTGTAATAACATCTTTCATTCGATTCGGCATTGATGATGAAACTAATTTTTTGGTGAAATTTGGAGATATTTTACCCCACTCTTCTAATAACTTTTGTTTCAATTCGTTTTTTGAAGCAATGGGTGTTAATCGAATTTTCCTGTCGAGCTCACCCCATACGTGTTCAATTGGGTTGAGATCGGGCGATTGGGGGGGGTTTCATAACTTTAGGGCAGTTATACAAAAGCCAAGTACGTACCAATTCACAGGTGTGTTTCGGATCGTTGTCTTGGTAAAAATGAAAAGTCTGTAAAATCCCAAGTTTTTCAGCACTCTTTTTCAAATTGCTCCTTAGTAATTCGGCATAAACTTTTCCAGTCATGGTGGTTTCAATGAAAACCAGTTCACCAATTCCACTAGACGCCATACACCCCCACACCATCACTGAGCCACCCCCATGTTTTACTATTGGTTTTAAATGTTTTGGATTCAGCTCCTCATTACGCCTTCTCCAAATTTTGTCGCGACTGTCGGGAGTAAATATATTAAACTTACATTCAAAATTATTTGCTTGCAATAGAACAAACCGCAATAATAAAATATTCTTGTATCTTGTAACTCTTCACAACATAAAAAGAAATCTCAGGTCATGTAATGTCAGAAAACTAGATTTTTGTGATATGACGTTGGAAGAGAGCGACAGCAGCGCTGACCCTCGGCAGAAACCGTCCCTTCCCCCTACTCTATTCCCTCCACCTTCCCTCTAAAGAAACTAAGTACCCAATTTTTCTAATTTAAACGTTTTTTCTCCGATATTTCGACAAATAAATGTTTCCAGTTCATGTCCGTTTACTTCCATGTAATATATGTATACGTATACTATTACTTTACTTTTGTTTACTTCCCTATACATATAATATATGTATACATAATAATATGTACTAAAAATTTTGTAATCGTGTGAACATCAGAGATCAATTGCATGCGTGTGTTTATGTGAGAGCTCAAACGCTTTGACCTGACATCGTACAGGCTCATGACCATCGCTTAACATCCCATCCGAAGGACGGAGTGCTTAAGTTTATTTTACCTCGCAGATGAATGACATTACTCCAAAAAATTTCTGAATGATTCTGGAACTCTTTTGCGAAGCTCAATCTTTTTTTTATATTTTTTTCACTCACAAACGGTTTTTGGTACTCTCCCATTATATCCTGCTTCTTTTAGAATTCTTCGAACATTTTGTGGGTGAACTTTCTTTCCCGTTTCTCTGTATACCTCGGCGACGATCTGAGGTGCACTCCTCGAGGGCTTGTTTTTAATTTTCCGGACAACGCTACACCTTTCTCGGTCGTTTAATACTCTTGGACGGCCAGAGGAAGATTTCAAATCTATCCGATCCTCGTGCTTATACCTTCGAATTACATCGGCTACGGTGCTTTTACTTCGGCCTACCATACCACCGATTTTGCGGACACTTAATCCTTTTTCATAATTAAAAATTATTATCTGTTGAACTTCAAAAGATGTTCGACCCATCTTGACAGCAGGAAATACAAATAACTACTGAATGCAGTAATAGAAGGATATAAACACATTTCATTTGTTCGGTATTAGCGGTTGGTTGAGAAGGGATTAAAGATCATGATCAGAGTCGCATTTGTTTACAAAACAAACAACAGGTGTCCAGAAAATTTTGTTACGTGAATTTCTTGTCTTCAATTATTAATGCAAAATTTCCTATTAGCTGTAAATGTTTAATTAATTGTTTTACGGCGTTTTGAAATGATTGATGATCTCGAAATTTAAAACTTTGCTTGAATTAAATATTTTGCCATATAACTATGTGTAACTGCAAAAGAAAAACAAAATTATAAATTGTCCGAAAATTTTTGTTACTGATTGTACATACTCATGTAGACAGGGTATACCTACATGCCCATGTAGCATATATATACAGTAGAACCTCTATAAATCGAACATCAAGGGAGACGCCAAAAAATTCGAGTTATAGAGTTTTCGACTTAGGCGGATTTTGATTCGACTTGAAGAGGTTAAGATTCGTTCTAACTAAATTTGAGTTAGAGAGGTGAAATAAATAAAAATTCAAGTTACAGAGGTAACAAACATATTTATATTTAATATAAATCAACATTATTTCAAAACATCCTTAAAATAAAAAATACGTAGTACATATACTATGTAGGTATAAAAAAAGTCAGTAATTTTTTTTTTGCTTTAGATAATTGGTAATCCTATTTATTGTATACTCCTAAATTGTTTTCTAAGAAACAATGGTGTACATTGTCGGCAAATTCTTAAAACCGGTAACTTATTTTTCTTCGAACTATAGAGGTAATAAGTTTCAAATAATCGAGTTGTAAAGGTTGTAAAATAAAACATTGCTATGTTCGAGATACAGAGGTCCAATTTATTTTTTCGAGTTATAGAGGGAAAATGTGTACCAAAATTGCTTGTAGGGACTCACTGATTATTTCGACTAATAGAGGGTTGAGATTTCGAGTAATGGAGGTTTTCGACTTATCGAGTTGAGACTTAAAGAGGTTCTACTGTATATACATATAATAGGTAGCACGGGTGTAGCGTACTAACCTACTGAGCTGAAGACTACGGAAAAAATCTTAAGCACGCCGTCCTTCGGATGGGACGTTAAGCGATGGTCTCCAGCTTGTGCGATGTCAGGTACTCGTTAAAGACTCCTATCCTAGGTGAATAAAAATTTAGGGTAGGCAAAATTTAGGACTCCTATAGTAGAGTCGGACTCATGTCCACCAGAGTGACGAAAGAGCGCTCTGGTTGTAGGCGATATGACCTTGTAGTTAAAGCCCGGGCATGAGTCATAATAAAAGAGGAGGGCTCTTGGGAAGATATGGTTTGATAGAGAAAGGAGCCTAGGAAGTATTGTCGACGAGAGGCCTTCCGCTTTTCGAGATAAATGCCGAAAACCGTCCTGAAATGTAGATTTGAAACACATCTTTAGACGTTTCCTTTAATTACCCGAAAGCGGTTAGTCCAATATAAACATTGGTTCTTACCAAATATGTTCCTTATTCAATTTTCAATCGCTAATAAGTCCTCAGATTTGAGATTTATATAGTTAGTTATTATGACTCATGCCCGGGCTTTAACTACGAAGTCATATCGCCTACTACCAGAGCGCTCTTTCGTCACTCTGGTGGACATGAGCTGCAATCTACTGTGGGAGTCCTAAATGTTGCCTACTCTAAATTTGTATTCACCTAGGGTAGGGATTTTTAACGAGTACGTGACATCGTACAGGCTCGGGACCATCGCTTAACGTCCCATCCGAAGGACGGTGTGCTTAAGTTTTTTTTACCTCCCAGATAAAATAAACTAAGGGCCTCGGTCAGGCTACGAACCCACGACCTTGAGCTCAGAAGTCAAGCACGCATACCACTGAGTTGTGTCGCGTAGCAACGAATTATAGAATATTCTTTTATTATTGGTAGTGAGGGCGCCGGTAGCTCAGTGGTATGCCTGCTTGACTTCTGAGCTCAAGAACGTGGGTTCGTAACCCGACCGAGGCCCTTAGTTTATTTTATCTGGGAGGTAAAATAAACTTAAGCACGCCGTCCTTCGGATGGGACGTTAAGCGATGGTCCCGAGCCTGTACGATATCAGGTACTCGTTAAAGACCCCTACCCTAGGTGAATAAAAATTTAGGGTAGGCAAAATATAAGACTCCCAAAGTAGAGTCGGGCTCATGTCCACCAGAGTGACGAAAGATCGCTCTGGTAGTAGGCGATATGACCTCGTAGTTAAAGCCCGGACATCAGTAATAATAACTAACTATTATTGACAATTTCTTTGAAAAATTATAAAAACGAATAAAAAAATAAAATATATGTGATGAGCCCATTATATGACTTTCTGATATTATTTCATATTGGAAATACCTCTGATGCCAACTCATTAGGGCCCTTACACACCAAAGCCGAGCCGTGCCGGGCCGGGCGATGCGATGCGAAGCCGAGCCGAGCGGAATCTGCCTGCGTTCGCACCGAAGCCGATTCGCTCTCAGTAGGTTTTCTAGCCTTGTTGTGAGAGGTGCTTCTTTCCTATTCAGTCTCAGTTGAAACGTGGTGCAAAATAATGTCATCAACTTTGATGATGATGATGTTATTGGATAGTTCATCACTTGATGATGAATGTGTGGCAGAAAGAAGGCGATTCTTTCTTGAAACGAACTAATTAATATTTCTATGTCAACACTCATTATAATAATAAAAAATTTAAAAAACAAAAACCACTTGAAACAATAAAAAAACAATATATTGCGCAATATGATGAAACTCACTGGGCTGAAACACCGAACTAGACTGAATGAAAAAAAAAAACGGCTTGGCAGGAGGTAGTACTGCTCAAAACCGCTCGGCCCAGCCCGGCATCGCCCGGCGCGGTCCGGCCTTGGTTTGAATACTCCCATCTAAACCCTGCGTATCTAGCGCTCAAGCGTTTTCCGCCCGGCTCGGCTCGGCTTGGCCCGGCTTTGGTGTGAAACCCCACTTACTTTCATACACCCAGTAATGCCAGCATGAAATGATTTTGAGAAAGGGGAGGAGGGGTGAGAGTGAACCTTTTTAATTTTGTTTATTTAATAACTAGTATAATATATACTATATAAATCGCGCGGAATTTAGTTTAATTTACTAACGCTACTGAATCGAAGCAGGGTTTTGTTATAAATGGGGCTATAAGCTTTCTAATAATGTATTATTTATTAATTTACGATTGTTTCGAAGATATACGCGTTCAAAGTGTGACATGTTTTCGTTACATCCGTGCTCTGATTGTTAGCCCCTACACAGCGCGGGGAAACACGTAGTTCTATGTTCAGAAAAATCCCTATAAAAAAATGACGTCGTTGAAACACAGGCAAGTTTTCAATTAAGTTTTCGCTCTCTCTCCAATAACGTTCGACCGTCGAAAAACATGAAATTCTGGTGAAAACTCAACAATTTCTGACCGATTACGTAACGTTACGTCCTATTATACACACTGGGGAAGAAAAAAAATATACATATATATGAGGAGTGGAGGCCTCGCGTAAAGGACGACGTGTGAACTTGAGCTAGGTTCGGGTAAGATCGGACGAGTTTCAACGGGTGTTACCCGAACAGCTGTGCTCGGAGCCAGTCAGTGTCGGCCCGGCGTCACAGCTGTTTGGTTCTGAATACGTTTCGTTTCTAGTGTCATTCCTGTGAGTTTCTCACTAGATCACTTTGTTCTTCCTAGGATTTTGGTGTTTTCAACTTGTGTCCTTTGTCATATTGTGTTCCTTACCGATTCTTGAACCTACCCAAGTTACACCATGAAGAAATTGACACACGTCATATCAAATAATGGCGAATAAATGTGTAAGTAAAAAAAAAAAAAATGGTTTTCCTATACTTCTTACATTAATGCTTTTGCATTACATGAATATATATAATAATCATTAATTTTAACCCTTATACTCTTCAAAAATAAACTAATATATTCACTAATAGTTTTAAAAAAAATATCAATTCCTTGTATTTAAAAAATCGTATTATGTGTTACTCCCTGGTCACAATATTCGACCTTGAAGTGTAATAATGTCGCGTCAAAGTATTTTATTAAAATAAACAGTTTTAAAAAACAATTCTACACCAAAAAGTACCGAAAAATATCTTTAGAAAATCTGTAGAAATTAGGTTACTATGTGACATAACTTGGACGCGTTTTCGTATTCACAACACGTCAACATGTTACGTTTTCTCCAATATATATTTCTTTAATTATGTTTTTGCATTATTATCTTACGTATTCGAAATTAGTAACTGGTGTAATTGAGCGGCTCGAATCAAGGCCGTTTCGTATTTTAAGTGAAAGTGAATCGTTTTAAAGGAGGCTAATCTATCTTTTACCCTAATTCTCCCGACAGCTTCTTTTTATATTTTTTCTTCATTATTATTGTTTATTTAAATGATTAATCATTTAAAACATTTATTAGTTCATCTAATAGTAACATTTAAAAGGCATATTGTTTAAGTAAATTATAAAAAAAATAATTGTTTTGAGTTTTTTCTTGGGTTAACGCTCTAGTTATAGTAAATATTTTGACAGAATGCTCCCCCAAATAACCTTGAGGTGACTTTTACGACTTTTGACGCTCATAACAATTATTTATCATTAGAAAAACATTGTTTTATAATTCCTTTATTTAAAAAAAAAAAAAAATCTTTTCTGTAGTTTATCGAAAATAATTACAAAGGGGTTGTGCCCTAACTTATTTTATGTGTCGTTCTATATATATTTTTTTCCTTAATAATTATTGAAATTTCGATTATTTAATGATATACAATAATTATTGAATATGAATAAATGACATTTTCTATATGATTATTACTTGAATCACTAAACAGAAAAGCGTTTTTATAAGCCTAATTTTAATTATAAATTAACTAGTGACATTCTTGTATAATTTGTGGCAGTAGTTATAGAATATCGTTCTAAAACCATTGTTTTGAATATATTTCTTTAGTTGGTAAGACTGCGGTACTGTATATGGAAAACCCTACACTGTTTTCTCAAGTTTAAATTATTAATTTTATTGAAATTTGGTAACTAACGTTAAACACACCCAAGGTCTGTTAAAGGTCTATTGTACCTGCTACACACAGACCTTGACAGTGTTTGTATACTGACCTTGATACCCATCGGCTAGTGTTATTTGGCTTCCCTGCAAAATTTATGAGAAATTCTTAGTTAATTAAGTTCAAAATTTAATTTTATAATTTAAAAGCTAAGTTTGACGTCAAACGAAAGCATGATGTTTGAGCTTAAACTTTGATAATTGATTTATTAGTTGTGAAGTTAATGTGGAGAAAGTATTGCTTTACCGACCGAACGGTAAAATAAAAACTTCAATAACTGCTTATGTAATGAATGTGTTCAAATTTCATTTGTGAATTCAAAATCAAGTAAGGACGACACATTTAGGGTTTCAGCGAAATCGGCAGAAGATGACACAAAAATCGCAATAACTGCCAAACTAATGAATGTATCGATACTAAATTGTATATGTAAATCCAAAATCCCACATGAATGCACGTTTCAATTTTCAGACGAATGTGTGTGTGTGGCGCGGGGGGGGGGGGGGGGCTTAACTCAAATGCCACAACTATCGATGTAACGAATCTGTCAACACGAACACGATTTAGAAGTCCAACAATATGCATTGATTTTCAACTAAATAGATTGGATTTTTAAAAAGTACTTTCCCCATTGCTATAGTCACTGGTGAACAACAATTTTTATTGTTATAAAATATTCTTTACAAAATTTACACTTTTTGTTATTGTTATCGATTTATTATTAATTATTATTATATAATATTAAATATCTGACGGAAAAAGAGGGGGACCACATGCAGCAGAGGCGTAGGCAGGGGGGGGGGGCGCGCGCCCCCCCCCTGGCCAGAGCAAAAAACAAGATAAAAATTAAATAAACTAAAAAAATAGTTTTTATTAAAAATGGATTGCTTGCAAGTTACCAATAGGATCTTCAAATTTCCCGTGCGTCTGATTCCTAAATCAGCAATCAGCTGTTACATAAATGTACATGTACAAAACAAGTCATATTACATTTTTAAATATATATGAATTCGACCATTTCATTTCCTCTCTCAAAATCGTCATTTATGTTATACTTTATACTCTTAAAGCTGATTTTGCGCTTTGCATTTTTGCTGCTCATGTAGTCAACTTAAGTATTACAGTCAGTGGTCAGTGGTTACCTCAGGGGGAGCTTCTAGAGGTCCGATTCTCTCAAATTAATAACAAAAAGTCTGCAAAGCTAACCACGGAAACTGCGGTATGTGCCCCCGGGAGTCTATACCCCCCACCCCTGTAGCCTAACTTTGCCCCCCCCCCCCCCCCCCCCCCCCCCCCTGCTCAAAATCCTGGCTACGTCCCTGGCCACATGCGGTCGGAGGCTTGGGATAACTCTATAATAATAACTGATGGGCAACCGTAAATTTAAAAATGAACTTAGGATGGTATAAAAACTAGATTTATGTTATAAAATGTTTTTATGTGTTTAAACAGTTTATTAATGAAGTATTGTGTATACATATATAACACTTCAATTTTATGAACAGGTTAGGTTAGGTTTTATGACTCATGCCCGGGCTTTAACTACGAGGTCATATCGGGCTCATATCTATCAGAACGCGGTAGAACGCTAGGCGATATAACTTCATAGTTAAAGCCCGGGCATGAGTCACAATAACTAACTGTTCTCTTATTTAACTATTTTTGTATTTCTTTGTTTTGTTTCTCGTGTATATTGATGATTTCGACTCGTGTCTTAATTGCCTAAATTTTCTGTACCTTTGTAATACACGTTATACATTTAACAGCTGAATACAGTATGCACTTTACAAGAACAACGAGTGGCAACACTTGAGTACACTTGAAGAAGCCATCAAATCATCCCAACTACAAATGTTGCACAGTATTACATCATTGATATCTGTGAATTGCTGCATGTAGCATTGCCTCAGGGACATCCGCTTCTTCTGCAAATTGTTAGTTACTCTACTAAAAGAAACGTCTCCGGGACTTCTTTTCATAGAATCTATACTCCTATTTTCTTTATTTCTTATTCCCTGGAATGCCAGTATGAAATGAATTTGAGAAAGGCTAGAGGGAGAGAAATGATCTGTAAGCGTGATTGTTATAATAAACTCATGTAAGGGCCACATCACATATTATTCTATTTGGGAGGTAAAATAAACTTAAGCACGCCGTCCTTCGGATGGGACGTTAAGCGATGGTACCGAGCCTGTACGATGTCAGGTACTCGTTAAAGACCCCCCCTAAATGAATAAAAATTTAGGGTAGGCAAAATTTAGGACTCCCGCAGTAGAGTCGGGCTCATGTCCACCAGAGTGACGAAAGAGCGCTCTGGTAGTAGGCGATATGACCTCGTAGTTAAAGCCCGTGCATGAGCATAAAACCTAACCTAACCTTTGAAATATTTCTTCCTTAGTTTATTTAATCTGGGAGGTAAAATAAACGAGCACGCCGTCCTTCGGATGGGACGTTAAGCGATAGTTCCGAGCCTGTACGATGTCAGGTACTCGTTGAAGACTCCTACCCTAGGTGAATATAAATTTAGGGTAGGACTCCCACAGTAGAGTCGGGCTCATGTCCACCAGAGTGACGAAAGAGCGCTCTGGTAGTAGGCGATATGACCTCGTAGTTAAAGCCCGGGCATGAGTAATAAAACCTAACCTAACCTTTGAAATATTTCTTCCTTAGTTTATTTAATCTGGGAGGTAAAATAAACATAAGCACGCCGTCCTTCGGATGGGACGTTAAGCGATAGTTCCGAGCCTGTACGATGTCAGGTACTCGTTAAAGACTCCTACCCTAGGTGAATATAAATTTAGGGTAGGACTCCCGCAGTAGAGTCGGGCTCATGTCGACCAGAGTGACGAAAGAGCGCTCTGGTAGTACGCGATATGACCTCGTAGTTAAAGCCCGTGCATGATTAATAATAACTAACTTGAAATATTTCTTAAGGAAATATATTTTTCATTGTTTGAAGGGCTATTATTACCTTTTGTCATATTGAACCTTTCTCAAATCTGATGATTTATTAGGAGTCTGAAATTTTATAAGGAACATTTTTGGTAATACTTACATAGTGGCTCCTAGATCCTCAAACTAAATTTTGAGTCGATAATTTCGTTACATCGGCAGTTATTAGTTTTTCTTAGATTCCGCTGAAAATTAATGTCGTCTTTATCGACTATAATGGCAGTTATTATAGTTTTTTGAGTAAAGCCTCGCCCCCTTTGGCCGATTTGGCTGACATTTTTTTTTTTTTTTTTTTCGGTTATACCAGACCCCTGTAGGGCCATTGGGGGTTTTTCGGAATCTGAAGGTCTTGAAAATATGAAATTCTGTTGAAAATCCCGCATCGAATTTTGGACTGATCCCGTAACTTTCTCTATACTTGGAAAGTAATAAAGTTAACATTTTCCAGAAGGTAACAAAAAGAGAGATTTCATTGATAGGTCTCAGCTTAATTCCAGCAATTCAATATTTCCCATTGTTAAATTTTCTGCAAAAGATGCCGACGAACCTATTGAACATGCATTGTCATTCTTTTCGGAGCGAACGTATCTACAAAATGCTTATCGGCATTTTTTCATGCTAGGCCTACTGAGCTAAAGATCGCGGGTTCGAAACTCTGTCGAAGCTCTTAGGTTTTCTATAGAGGAGGTGGAAAAGCCTTGATCACGCCGTCCTTCGGATGGCACCTTAAGCTGGTGCCCGGCCTATTTGATGTCAGGTACTCGTAGATATATACCCTCTGGTAGTAGGCGACATGATCTCTTGTTGACATTATTCTACATTTATTTTTATTATTATTCTTTTGAAGATTATTTATGAAGAAAGGATGCTGCGATCCCTGGTCCAGGGCCGTACAACGAGTATGGGCCGCCCATGTGCAAATAACGATAACGCCGCCCCTCCACAATTAAAGTACCCTAATGTTTTTATGTTTTTCCCCTTTACATTTTGAATAAGATAAATATGTGTAACGACAACTATATTTTATTTTCAAACATATTATGAACTATTAAACATAATTATTACCTATGTACATAATAATGATAGGTAATAAAATGTATGTACATATAAAATTTACTTTATATAGGTAATATTGAAAAACATAATATATTTTTTTTAAGAACACAACTTTTAGTTTAGTAAACTAGTTTTTAAGGAACACAAGTCAATTTTTTTTCAAATAAAACTAGAAACATTTATCACAAATAGTCATTTATTAAATAAAAGTAAATTGTAATCAAAGCATGGCTCTTCTGGCTTAAATGGACGCAAAATTTTCTACAGCACGTTTTGCGTCAATAAACAACAACAAAATTTATTTGGACCAGCAAAAAAAGGTGCTATACACAAATATATAAGAAAATGAAGGGTTTAAAATAGGAAGTCCTGGTACAGTCTTTGTTTGAGTCGCCTCCCAGGAGTAGGCGCTCCTAGACTGTAGTGTACAGCCCCGAAACAATGCACAAGGGCTTCGTGGTGGTTCTTCACTAGTTTCTCGATGTGAGCTGCAAAAAGAGGAACACCCAATTCTTCGTGGATTTTGTGATTCCTGACAAACCAGGGTGCGTTTGTAGCTATTCGGAGTACTTTATTCTGGAATGTTTGTAGTCGTTTCATGTTAGTGTTGCTGGTACCGATCCAGACTGGGCAGGCATATGTTAGAAGTGGAAGTAGGAGTGTCTTGTATAGCAGAATAGTACACGTGTGTTTAAGTGGCGTGTTTCTGTTTATGAGAGGGTAGAGGGTGTTAAGTCGTGAATATTCTAGCTGTAGTTTTCTGTTAACGTGTAGTTTCCATGTGAGTCGTGTATCTAAAAGTACTCAAAGATAGCGCACACCCTGGTCCTTAGGATTCCAGAGAATCGGGAGGTCATCAATTTGTAGCTTGATTTGTTCTTCTATGGAGAATCTGCGAAGAGTGAAAATTTTGGCTTCGGTCTTCCCTGCGTTCGGTTTGAGCCTCCATTTTGAAAACCAGTGAGAAACTTCTGTCAGGGCTTCCTGGAGCTGTTCAATGGCGACGGAGAGGACACCATGCTGACATAGAATTCAAGAGATCACTTTTCATGGATAATAACGAAAGGCCCGTCAGTCTCTCTACAAAAGCAGGCTGCCTTTTGATTATCCATATTTCCCCTTTTTTCCTCATCCTTTCAAATGAATTTATCTTGCTTTACCCCTTGACTTCGGTTTCTTTTTGTTCTCTTGTCTATATTTGGCTTTGTCAACGATAGATTTAAAATAAGGAAAATAAAAATTAAGGCAGCCTAGCTGCCGCCCTTATTATGGGCTTAAATTTGGCCGCCCTTGTCCGGCACGCCTTTGTCATAAGGTCTGCACGGCTCTGCCTTGCTCTACATAACACTCCGGTTGACTATAGGTTGCCACCCTATCCGAAACATGGGTGGGTAGTAAACTAAATCCAATCAGAATTTCAATTAAATTAATAATTAATATTAACATCTCAATTAACTGATAATTGACTAATCTCACTTAATATACCTTTAAATGATTCAATATTATAATAAGATTTTCAATTGAATTTATGCATATTGCGACATCCTTATACCGAGTTCGTAGTGATCAGGTTTAATTAGTTTTTTATATATCTATAAAACTCATGTCATATCGCCTACTACCAGAGCGATGGTCCCGAGCCGAGTACGATGTCCAGCGCTCTTTCGTCGCTATGGTGAACCCGAATCTACAATGGGAGTACTAAATTTTTTCAACTCAGGTTTTGTTACGTAGGATAGGGGTCTTTAACGAGTAGTACCTGACAACGTACGATGGTACCATCGCTTAACGTCCCATCCGAAGGACGACGTGCTTAAGTTTATTTTACCTCCCAGATAAAATAAACTAAGGGCCTCGGTCGGGTTACGAACCCACGTTCTTGAGCTCAGAAGTCAAGCACGCATACCACTGAGATACCGGCGCCCTACTTCCTCAGCTATACGAAGTATAGGATAAGTTATGTAATCAGTTAGAAATTCAATGCTGAGTTTTCAACGGAATTTAATGTTTTCTGACCTCCTGATTAGAAAAATGAAAAAAAAAAAAAAAAAAAAATTGCTCTCTGTCATTGAACACGATAATTCCCGATGGAATGTATTGACACAGTTGTTGATTATTAAATCAAACGGTCGATTGGCTTTGGTGAGAGAACATTGCCGAGGATGCACTGACGGTTTTTTTCAAATTAAAATTTTGTCGTCTCGTCAACTACCTATAGGTTAGGTTTCTCATTTTTTTTTTGTAACCTATTCTTTTAAATTTACATATTAGCATTAACATAATATAAAATTAATATATTGATATGGAATCCTATTCTTAATCGGCCGGGGGGGTTAACGAAAAACTAACACAGTAAAACCCCTCTGCAACGGACAGTCACGGGAACAAGAAAATTATCCCTTGAGGAGGGTTTTGATATAGATAGTTTGATATAATTAATGACCGATTTTTTTTTTAAGGCAAGGAACTTTGGCGGTATCATTTTGAGAACCAGTCAACTTCAGTGTATAATAACGACTGAGATGTGTTGGGGTTTGAGCGGAAAACTAACAATTAGGAATGATGCGTGTTTCTTTTCTCTTCAATACCAGGAAACAAATGGCCTTCCACAAACATTCTACGAATGCCCGGGGATTAACTTCGAGGTCATATCGCCTACTACCAGAGCGCATTTTTGTCACTTTGGTGGACACTAGGGAGTCTTAAATTTTGCCTACCCTAAGTATTTATTCATCTAGGGTAGGGATCTTCAACGAGTACCTGACGCCTTATAGGCTCGAGACCCTCGCTTTATGTCCCATCCGAAGGACGGCGTGCTTAAGTTTATTTTACATTCCAGATAAAATTAACTAAGGACCTCGGCCGGGTTTCGGATCCGCGATTTCGAGCTCAGCAAGCTAACACACATACCAATGAGCTACCGGCGCCCTCTCGAAAAATTAATATCTACCGATGTCATGTATTTTTTTAAAAAAAATTTTGAACTGTTGATTCAATAACACAAAATGACGTCGCCTATTGATTTACAGTCAAATTGGTCAAAGGAAAAGAAGGATCAGAGAAGGAGGGGAGAGGGGGGGGGGGGGGGGGGGGGGGGGGGTTCAATTCTCAAAAGGTTAATAACTGCTGTGCTAGCTTACTGAGCTCAAGATCGCGGGTTTGAAACCCGGCCGGAGGCCCTTAGCATGCCGTCCTTCGGATGGGATGTAAAGCGATGGTCTTGAGCCTATACGATGTCAGGTACTCAGGTACCCCAGATGAATAAAAATTTAGGCTAGGCAACAAGGAAACTTGCGTTGAACTCGGCATTTCCTACGTACTGTGAAGAATGAAAAAGTTTCTAAAAAGTTATCAGTTCTCATATGGCCTCAATTAGAGTTTAGACGATCGCTGTTTAAAGTTTTTTTTTTCTGCTTTTTTCGTTTCACAAATCATTCAAATTCACAATTCACCACGATTTCAAAGTGTAATTCTATAGGTCTCTAGGACTGTGTAGGGAAGGTTTTTTTGCCGTTACAGCAGCAGTTGGTAGTATTGAGCCCACGTCAGCGTTGAGCCTCATGGAAGAAGGTTCTAACAGCCACCAGTAGTTCTCAACATGGCAGAGGAAGGAAGTGTTATTTTGGCGTTTAGAACCTTTTTCGCATCAACCTCTCAATTCTATATTAATATTGAGTACAAAGGAAAAAAAAATTATTTAAAAAAAAGTTGAGCCATTTAGCCAAAATACTTTTAATACTTTTGCTGCTACAGTGGTGCCATCTGTTGAAATAAATTCATAATAAAATACGGGACATTTAACCTTAAAGCCTGGTCATAAGTCATAATAACTAAGACACCAATTGATTTTTAGATTTTTGCCTAAAGGCTACCTTACACGGTCAATATTATTGACGCAATATATGGTAAAAAAACGGTAGCCTTCACACGACTCAATAATATTGATCAATAAAGTGTCAGTTTCAATTGTGCAGTCAAGGAGGATGGATCTACCGTTTCTAATCGCATCCTAAAGTTGGTTCGGAGGGAGTTGAATTTTTTTTTTACATCATCTGTCGTAGCATTAGGGAATTTCTGTTGATAAAAATGAAGCAACCGTTCCATTGCTTGAGCTGTTTTGTCTCTGTCCATGTATTCCTCTGATTTTATTTTCCATAAAACTGGCTGGACTTATATAACTAAAATAATCATTAATACAAACTATCAGCCCTTTTGAAACGACAAAATAACCACTTTTATTATTTTATTTTCAAAATCGATGTAAATACAGCACCTACCTCTATGCACATTAAAATAAATTTCCTTTCTTCTTCTTTTTATCTTGTGAATACTTCTTTCGCTTCTTTTCACTATCAATTTTACGTTTTATATCAGTTTCCATCTCCAAAACAAACACCCTCTACAGCGTCTGTAGAACGACTGACGTTTTATTGCACAATATGGTGTATACCCCTCACACGGTGTCAATAATATTGACGGCGCCTCAATATATTGACGGGACTTCAATAAAAATCAAACGGATTTTATTTTTTTCGATATTATTGCCATCAATATTATTGTTTCAATGTACTCCTTACACGTTTAATATATTGATCAATATCGATATTGCTTCAATAATATTGACCGTGTAAGGTAGCCTTAAGAGGAGGAGCGAATGCTTAGTTGTTAAATTTAGACTGGGGATGTACATTGCCGATGATTGGCCGACTTTTTTTTCAATATATTTTGTTTAAATAAACTAAATAAATAATTGCCAAATATAAAACTGATGAATTGTATTATTTTTGCTTGGCTAGAATACTTTTTTTTCTCTCCTATCTATATATTTTATCAAAGTCTGTATATCTATATTCCGTCTGAATCATGCAATCCGAGATAACTCTCTCTCCCTCTTCATCCTTGCTTATCAAATGTTGCTTACTTTGGAACCAGCAACTCTCGTCAACAAAGGCTCCTGTTATGAATAGCAACCATATTTCGGCTGTTGCCTTTAGCTCACATTGTAAATTGTTTTAGTTACTTGACAGTTATCGTGCTTTATTGTAAATTTTTATTTTTTTATTTTTAGAATTGAAATATTTTATCATACGTATTTACAATTCCGACTCCCTGATTCCAAAAATAATAAAGTCTGTGAACACAATAACTCTTGATAGATTGAATGTGAACACAATACCTCCCGATATATTGAATGTGAACACAATACCATTTATTTCTTAGTAATTTAAAAAACATTTATTAGGTTAGGTTAGGTTAGGTTTTATGACTCATGCCCGGGCTTTAACTACGAGGTCATATCGCCTACTACCAGAGCGCTCTTTCGTCACTCTGGTGGACATGAGCCCGACTCTACTGTGGGAGTCCTAAATTTTGCCTACCCTAAATTTTTATTCATCTAGGGTAGGGGTCTTTAACGAGTATCTGACATCGTACAGGCTCGGGACCATCGCTTAACGTCCCATCCGAAGGACGGCGTACTTAAGTTTATTTTATCTCCCAGATAAAATAAACTAAGGGCCTCGGTCGGGCTACGAACCCACAACCTTGAGCTCAGAAGTCAAGCACGCATACCACTGAGCTACCGGCGCTCTCTAGACATTTATTATAAAAAAGACAATCAGTATATATTCATGTTGTTAGTGAGTTAGTTCTACTTGTAATGTATAAATAAGGAAAGAACTAAAAGTAGAGGGCGCGGGTAGCTTAGTACGTGTTTGCTTACTGAACTCAAGATCGCGCGTTCGAAACCCGGCAGAGGCCCTTGGTTTATTTTATCTGAGAGGTAAAATAACCTTAAGTACACCGTCCTTCGGAGGGGACGTTAAGTCATGGTCCCGAGCCTGTACGATGTCAGGTACTACTCGTTAAACACCCCTATCCTAGGTAACAAAACCTGAGTTGATAAAATTTAGTACTCCCATTGTAGAGTCGGGTTCATGTCCACGATAGCGACGAAAGAGCGCTGGACATCGTACAGGCTCGGGACCATCGCTCTGGTAGTAGGCGATATGACATGAGTTTTATAGATATATAAAAACTTTTACACATATATATAGAAAATATAGATATTTAACTAATTAAACCTGATCACACTTGACCACATGTTTAAAAGATTGTTTTCGAACACATCTCTATTCAACGAATGTGAAGTCAAAAATATCCTAGCTACATCTGAGTCTAACACGGACGGTTCACATCTCCCCTATAGTGACCCGCACCCTTTCGTAGCCCGGACTCGTTAGGGGGTCGCTTAAGTCCCCCCCCCCCCCGCTTATGGATGTTTAGAACAGGACTACATCCGGTAGATAACCGTGGAGTTATCATATTCATAGATAAACTGACAGACAGGATTTTTAATTTTTTTATTTTTGCATTCGGGATTCGAAATACATGACATTTTAGTACCCTTCAAACTACATCTTTCTGACCGATTTCACTTTACTTTCAGGTGGGAAAATAAAAATTAATATTAATTTTGATGATTTTTTAAAATGTGATGTTTAGATTTGATTTTCAATGTTGATACATAAAAGAGCCTTCCTAACATCACATATTAGACACGCTAATTCTGTAATCTTAAGAAAATCGATCCGCTAGGCGGCAGCACGCTACCCTGTCATCTGTATAATGTTCACTTTACTGTACTTGCTTTTATACTCGAACTTTGATTGATGTCGAGTTTATCTTTCCCGGCTACTCGTATAAGATAAATTCTCAAATCAGTAGTCAGTGTATCCCCGGCACGAATTTATCAATTAAGTTTTCGCTTTCATTTTTTTCGGAAAATAAACAAAAACACTCGCATAAACAAAATTTTTTTGAAAATAACAAAAAACAACAATACCTACATACTAAAAAACTTAACTTTAAAAAAATATTCTAGTGGTTAAATAGGTAATTTTCTTGACTTACAGGACCATGGTGGCCGTGCGGGCTAGAGCGTAGGGCTTTGGTCGCATGGTCTTATCATGGTTTGCGGGCTCGAATCCCGTCCGGGAGTGAGTTTTATTTCGTAGATAGAACTCCCTCCCTGGGCCATGGATGTCGTAAGTAATTAGATAGCAATAATATGCTTAGAACTAAGGCCAAAAAAAAAAAAATTCTAATGGATAAATAGGTTTTTTTTTTGCCTTTTTTTCGGCGAATGTATTTATTATATCATCCATGGCTGAAAAAGTGTTTAGTTTCTCAAGTTCTTCTTTTCTATGGACAGTATTGATAAGTCCGATAGCCTTTCTTGTCCGCACATTTTTCGATGAATCTATGAAAATAAGAGATTGAGACGGGTTTTTTCGCAAAAAGATTACAACTCAGTGTGAATTTGGTTTTTTTTTTAAAAGCATATTAACTGTTCTCTATGGTACTTTCCCGAGACGGAATAATATAGGGCTGTGGCGGAATGTTTTATTATTTATTCATTAGGGCTTGGCTTTTATCAATATGACTATAGAATACATTTTACGATTTTTTGTATACGCATGTTGGGGCCCCTCTAGCTCTGGGGCCCTGTATCATTGCTATAGCGGTAGCTACACCCCTGTTTTTAATATACATATTCAATTATTTTTTGTTTTAAGGATATACAATTATTGTTAATAATATTTTATGTGAATAATTTTTTTTTTTCACTAATTTTTCTTCACAATATTTTATTTATCGCAGATAAAAAATATAACAAATCATTGATTATTTTATGACTGTCAGTGAAGGACACCAATTTCTCCCTCAAAATTTTTAACTAAGTTTTATCAGATAAAACATGAAACAAATATTTTAAAAAATCTAGGAAGGCTGGGCACCAGGAGCCCCAATTCCGAGCAATTATCTTTCAGCCGAAGAGGAGAAGAGTTCAGAGAGAAAGAAAGCAAAAACTTAGTTTGTTACTCATTATTCGAGGTGGGGATGTACATTGATTGTCTTCTCAGATCGGTGTGGTTTCAAGGATATGCGAAGGACTGTACTCTGAGATGTATGTTGAACGAGACATGTACTGCCCGCATATGGCCCACATTGGATAGGTACTTGGTAAAGAGGCCACAAGGGAGAAGCAACGATTTGTCTAGCAAGTGTAACGGGCATACAAACGAGAGGTGTTGTTCTCTTATAAAGCCTTCATACGGAGCCTCAAAAGTTTATTGATTAGCTTAACTGCGTATCAACCTTAAAGATCCTCTGAAAAAAAATTATGTGGCCATAACAGAACTTTCTTATACCATATATCTACTGTGGGAGTCCTAAATTTTGCCTACTTTGGTTTTGTCACCTAGGGTTGGAGTCTTTAACGTGCATATGACATGGCTTAACGACCAATCCGAAGGAGGGCATGCTCATGGGCCTCGGTCGGGTTTTGAACCTGCGAATTATTGTATACTACTAAAACTAACATATACTTATTGACTTGAACTATATACTTATAGGGTTCAGCGAAACAAAGCAATCTTGACAGAATTCAGTCCCGCGTACTCTACACAATCACCAAATGTCCTTTGTATTGTGTCCAACCTCCTTTGTCACCGCACTCGAACAACAGAGATACACTGCATTACATCTCAAATCAACCTACTTGGTTGAGTGGCCTCGAGACTTCCTCAGCGACCTGGGTTGTGGAATCACAGTGGGGGAGGCTGTAGTACCACCAGACCTGCAGGGCGCGTGTAGCTCAGTAGTACACTTGTTTGCTTACTGAGTTCAAGATCGTGGGTTCGGAACCCGGCCGAGGCCCTCAGTTTATTTCATCTGAGAGTTAAGCGATGGTGATCCTGTAAGATTTCAGGTACTCTTTAAAGACCCCTGCCCTAGGTGAATAAAAATTTAGAATAGGTAAAATTTAAGACTCTCATAGTAGAGTCGGGCTCATGTCTTTTGACCTTGTAGTTAAAGTTTGGGCATGCGTCATAATAACTGATACAAGCGAAGCCTGTAGTGGTAGCTTGAATAAAGTATATACAAACTGAGTTCTTTGTATCCATGACAATAGTGTTTGTAGAATATAAATATTACAAAACTATGACCCTTATTGTGACTACTGCCCGGGCTTTAGCTATGAGGTCATATCGCCCACTACCAGAACAGACATGAGCCCGAGTATACTATGAGAGTCCTAAATTTTGACTACCCAGGTTTAGTAACCTACAGTAGTAAGGGGCCTTCAACGAGTATCTGACATCGTACAAGCTCAGGACCATCGCTTAACGTCATAATCGAAGGACGGTTTTTTACTTCCCACATAATAAATCAATCTAAGTTTTCGAACCCGCGATGTTGAGCTCAGTAGGCAAGTACGCTAACTCTGAGCTAGCACGCAGAGACGTGCAGACCCTATGGCGAAGGGCGGCCAAATTTAAGCCCTAATTTTTCTTTTCCTTATTTTGTATCTATCGTTGAGAAAGCCAAATATAGATAAGAGAACAAAAAGAAACCGAAACAAACGGGGAAAAGGAAGATAAATTCATTTGAAGGGATGGGGGAAAAAAAAGGGAAATATGTCTAGGGCAGTTGGTAGTACGCGTATTGTAGTCATTACACATATTAAATTCCTTGCTGAAGTATTTATTTAATTGTGGAGGGGGGCGGCGTTATCGTTATTTGCACAAGGACGGCCAATACTCTTTGCACGGCCCTGTCTCTATGTATTTATTGAATGTATGTTTATCAAAGCAGCGTTCACCTTTGAAGCTCTTCAGTGTCACCTGATCACACTTCTCTCTATATTTTACTATTTCAAGAATTTAGTATCAGATTTTTCAAAGGAAATTTACGTTTCAAGTTCCCCCGATATGTTGTGACCATTTTCGCGATGATGTCTGTCTGTGTAATTAGAACTTTGTGAGCGCACTAACACAAAATAGTCACTTAGATCTGATTAAATGTTGGCCCAAATCGGAAATTTAGACCACTCCAGAAAATTGAGAGAGTGGGAGAGAGATAGAGTGGGAGGGAGGGAGAGAGAGAGAGAGGGGGGGGGGAGAGGGTGAGGGAGATAGAGAGAAAGAGAGAGGGAGGGTAATAGAGTGGGGGAGAGAGAGAGAGGGTGATAGAGAGATAGAGTGGGAGGGAGATAGAGGATAGAGAGGGTAGGAGTGAGAGGGAGGGGGTGGGATTGAGAGAGAGATAAAGTGTGAGAGAGAGAGAGGGAGGGAGATAGAGAGAGAGTGATAGAGTGGGAGGGAGATAGAGAGAGAGAGAGAGGGAGGGTAATAGAGTGGGGGAGAGAGAGCGGGTGATAGAGAGATAGAGTGGGAGGGAGATAGAGGATAGAGAGGGTAGGAGTGAGAGGGAGGGGGGGAGATTGAGAGAGAGATAAAGTGTGAGAGAGAGAGAGGGAGGGAGATAGAGAGAGAGTGATAGAGTGGGAGGAGTGAGAGGGGGGGAGAGGGGGAGGGAGATTGAGAGAGAGAGTGGGAGGGAGAGAGAGAGAGGGGGGTGATAGAGAGATAGAGTGGGAGGGAGATAGAGGATAGAGAGAGAGAGAGAGGGGGATATAGAGATAGAGTGGGAGGGAGATAGAGGATAGAGAGAGGGAGATAGAGAGATAGATAGGGTAGGAGAGAGAGAGTGTGGGTGAGGGAGATTGAGAAAAGGAGAGGGAGATAAGTCCGGTCAGAAATTGTGTGTTGATTGTTCATGTGTTCTGACCCCCTGATTTCAAAAAATGGGGGAAAAACCTGTCTTTGTATGAACACAATAACTCTCGGATAGGGTATCAATACGAAATTTTATATGAGTAACTGATATGGACGACACCTATTGGTTTTCAGCTAAATCGGCCCAAGGTACAGGGATTAGGGAATAGGCTTAATTCAAAAACTATAATAACTGGCGAAGACCTAAACATCCTAACCCATTTGCACAAGTCCTATCCTCTCGATCCGATCCTGACCATCCTTCATACCATCTGAATAGGAGATGGCCTCGATGTCTTAGTGAAATTTAAACATTTGACAATTTTCTAGGGAGTGTCAGCGCTGGCTGTGACGTAGATCATGTATCATGTGACATAGACACTTATTCATGTAAATAGTTACCACATTTGCTTATTGTGTATACTGTATATCAGAGGGAGCTTAACTCAACTCAATAACTTGACGGTGTAATGAATGTCTCGAGACAAAAAATTAGTATGATGTGAAATATTGACTTTTAGCCCAAACGGTCGATTGATTTTGGAAGGGAGAGCGAATACTTAATTGATTAATTTGATCTGGGGAAGTACTTTGCCGGTGATTCACCGACATCGTTTCAATTAATACAAGGTTGTTATCAGTTTTAGCCTAATATACCTTGGGACCACTACAGTGTGAACTCCCCGTAAGATAAGACCTGTAAATTGTCTAGATAAGTTGGAAGGTCACCGTTTCTCACTGCTACACTCATTTTTGTTAATCCTCTGAACTTCTTAGTTTGATTAGTAGCGTAGCCAGACTTTTTGAAGTGAAAGGTCTTTATTTTCTGACAGAAGCCTACGGGTATTTGGACAAATTTGGACCTACATCGTGTGTATCGTCTTGCCTTAATAACTCCCTATTAGCCTCAGAGACGTAAGTGCAGTGTCGTCAGCTCGCTAATACAACCTTGAGTTTGCGTCGCGGGCGGCGGGCAGGGTGCTCAGCGCTAATTGGCCAAAACTGGCGCTCTCGCTCCTTTCCATTCAGTGTAACTCACTACTCAGACTGTGTATAGAGTTTGTCAAGATAGATCGATTTAAGTAATAATAAGTGTATTTTGGACAATATTTTTATGTAAAAACTTAGTGAGTGTGCAAAAAACAATGACAATTTAATATGTGGGCCTCAGCCCACGCAAGAGCCAGTCGAAAATATAGATCACGCATATCGTTGGAAAGAGGAGGGAGGCTATGAGCGACGCACAGGTATCTCAATGTCCGGCGCCGAGCGAGCGAGACTGTTTCGGGAGTATCGCAATGTTCACGCTTGTGTCTCTTATGCCGCGTTTACACTATGTAGCAGAACAGCCGAGTTATATGTAGCATTGATACAGTTTTTGAAACCGCCACCCGAAAACAGCTCTATAGTTCAATTCAAGAGATATATAGCTGGAAATGAGTTTCCCATCGGTTGTCGATAAGATCAAAAGGAACTATGCAGCTGAGCTATATAGCCGGGCTGCAAGCGCTTGTTTTGTTGTAGCACAGCTATATAGCTATCGCTTGAGACGCTCGTCAGTTGTGTGCTTGCCATCTCGAAATAAACTGAAATATGTTAATACATTCGTTACATCGACAGTTATTATAGTTTTTATGTTATGCCCCCTTCCCCCTGTCATCCTCCCTTTCCCTTTGTCCGATTTGGCTGAAAATCGATAGGGGTCCTCCTTATGGGAATCTGGATACACATATAACATTTTATGTCGATAGAAATATTCAAACACATTTTTTTTTACACAAATGTGGGATATCTTCCACGGAACAGACACAAAATTTGAAATTTTTAGGAGACTACAATCTAAATTGGGCCATCCTTGAAATATCGTGATAATTTTGTTCAGTTGTTTTTGTTTGATGCCCGAACCAGCTGAAAGACGGAATACTGAGCTTTACGTATGACTAAAGAGACGTTTAAGTTGTAACGTATTGTCCGTCACAGTAATTTCAGATGACCCACCCTTCCGTAATTTTAGCATTTAGGTGGCGACCTTCAGACTTGCTGACCTTGACAACTCAACAGTAATCATACATATCAATAAGATTCTCTCTAAATACATCCAAAACAGTATGCAAATTGATTTTTTTTGCAGTTTTTGGCCTTCTGATGTGAAAAATCAAAATAGAAACCTTTAAATTTGCTCCCTGCTACTATCGTAGTTTGTTGAGGAGGGAAGAAACTTGATTCGGTTTTAGTTGCCAAGCTATAAAAAGTGTGGGGGAAGTTATGTAATCGTTCAGAAATTCATGTTTCTGAACCCCTGGTTCTAAAAATGAAAACAAAAAAAAACATCCTATGTATCTTCGTCTGTTTGTGAACACAACTCCCGATAAAATACATGTCAACACAAAACTCTATATGTGAATCCAGTTCCCTCTAACCAAATCGGCACAAGAGAAAGGGGGGATTTAAATTGAAGCTTAACTCAAAAACTACATAAGGACGCACTTATTAATTTTCAGCGAATTCGGCAAAAAATAAGGAGAATCAGAGGGAGTTCAATTCTTAACCCCTAATAACTGCAGATGTACTGAATCTATCGACATGAAATTTCATATTTGAAGTCAAAACACAATGAGGACATAACCTGTTAAATTTCAGCGATATCGGCCGAAGGGAAGTGGTAGTTCAGGGGAGGGCTCAATTCAAGAACCCTACTACTTCCAATGTAATGAATTTATCTACGAAAAATTTAGTATGAGGAGGGGGTGACTTAATTGATTAATTCGTTCTAGGGAAGTACATTAGCGGTGATTCACCTACTTTTTTCAACCCCATAATGACGATACTTTCTGATTTTTTGCCGAATCTGCAAAAGGGAAAGGGGGCTTAACATAATAACTGCCGATGTAATGAATATAACGTCATAAAATTCAGTATGAGGATTCCAAAGTCCGTTTGTAACAGTCGATTGGTATCGGAGATGGAGCTTAAACAGACAGACAGGATGTTTTATTTATCATTTTTGAAATCAGGGGTTCGGAAAACATGAAAGTCGACATGAATATCGAATTTTTGATCGATTACATAACTAAATATAATCTGGGGAAGTACAACTTCTTGATAATGTCCGGCCCGAGGATGGGTTAATTCTTGGGACTCATGCGCGGAAGGACACGAGCCCAACTCTACTATGGGAATCTATTTTGCCTACCCAGGTTCAGTTACCTTAGGTAAGGATCTTTAACGAGTCGAGTACCTGACATCGTACAGTCTCGGGACCATCGCTTAAACGTCCCATCCGAAGAACCGTACAGTCTAAGGACCATCAATTAACTTCCCATCCGAAAAACCGTACAGTCTCAGAACAGAACCATCGCTTAACGTCCCATCCGAAGTACAGCTAGCTCAAGGTTTTTTTTTTTATCTACCAACTCAAAAGTCGTGAACTTTTTTATTTTTCCTTTCCCCTTATCTGAATAAAAAAAAAATAATAAAATATTTCTTACTCTGAATCGCAAATCAAATTGAAAACACGATGATAGTGCGCTCAAAAAGGGAAAATACTCACTGTATTTGAGTTTGAGAACGAAACGCAATTCGATAAGACTGAAAATATATATGATACCAGATATCCAAAGGAAATTTGTGGTTTATAAGTACCTCATCATGTTTATTTCAAATAAATTAATAATAATACAATATTTTTGCTAAACCATAACATGATAAATTGGATATGTCACACAATTTTGTAAATCAAAGTAGATTATAAATTAAATACATCAACCAATATTAAATATTAGAATACAAACACTTTTGACATGCATAATAATAACGTTTTCCTAAATAAATAATAGCGGATAAATTAATATAAAATTCCTAATACAGTAGGTGTTGTTTATATTTTTAATTATAAATTTATGATATTTTTATTTTCATTGATACATTCTAAAATATGCAGTTAGTCTTAATAGTCTTTTTATTTTAGTTAAACATTGCACCGCCGAAGTTTTTGGGAGATATTTTAAAATTGCCGCGCGTTTTGTTATGACACGCATGACGATGTGTTCACTAAACTCTCATACTTCGCCGATTGGTAGCATTCGTTGGAGTCCAAACTTTAAGAAAGTGTAATTTGAATCTGAATAACGTTTGACTGGGAACTGAAGCTTTCTTTATCCTTGTCTTGACTGTAATGTTTGTCTGTGGTGGAGTTGTTATGTATTATAATTTTTTTTAATTAGGTACATTAGATCGCAATTTTCTGGGGGGGGGGGGGGGGGGGGGACCGGGCATTCTGGGGGGAGCGTGCGAGATTAATTCTTTCTGGGGAAGTACTTTGCCGGTGATTCATCTATGACTTTTTTCTCTGTTGGTATATTTCTCTTCGATACTAACCTGGTTGAACAGTTTAGCCAACCTTTAATTTCACTTGCCAAACAATCTCTGGCTGATTGCTAGGTCTGGAGTAGGTACTTAGGTAGGTGACATACAAGAGTGTCAGGTTGACCAACTGTATTTATTCAAACTATTATTTACACAAGCCAGATATTTTCACATTGTTGTCCTATCTTCCTTGTTAAATATTCGCTCACTCAACAATTTTGGCTCATTTCAAAATGAAAATATATGATTTGGCCATGACATGATCTTCGTTTATCTCAAATTCATTTCTTACTGCCGTTACTGGGTATATGAAAGTAATGTGCCGGGGTCTTGGGGCCACATCACATAATTTTTTATTTATTTTTATAATTTTTAATGAAAACTACAGATAATAAAAATATAATATAATTCGTTGCTATGCGTTACAAGTTTAAACATTACAGAATATTTATTGTTTTTTAGGGGAATGCTATAACTTTGTTC